>CM053624.1:130009658-130043307 GCA_028646595.1 Phalanger gymnotis
AGAATTTGGAACTTAAAATTTTAAAAACAGATGTTCAAAAACAAAAAAAAAGTTTTTTGCATGCAACTAGAAAATAAGGTACACAGGCAACGGAGCGTAGAAATTTATCCTGCCCTACAAGAAAGGAAGGGAAAAGGGGTTGGGAGGGGAGTGGGGTGACAGAAGGGAGAGCAGACTGGGGAACAGGGCAACCAGAATATACGCCATCTTGGAGTGGGGGAGAGGGTAGAAATGGGGAGAAAATTTGCAATTCAAACTCTTGTGAAAATCAATGCTGAAAACTAAATATATTAAAGAAATAAAAGAAAAAAGAAAGAAAATTAGAATCTCAGTAAATATAAGTCCCTGAAAGTAAGTAGTCCAAAGTCTTGACATATGGCATGAAGTCCATGGCCAGGTACTCTCAGAAGCTTTTTTTCATAACCCTTTAAAGTTGATAGGGTTATCACAACAGTAGAGGATGAAATTGTACTGTTTTAGCACACGTTATCTAGAGCTGAGAAAAGCTCTATGCTGTTGAGCTGGAATTAACTGAGATGGAATTGACAGTCTCAGTACTGTAACTTAGGAATCTACCACAAACAGCCAAATTTGCTTTAGATTTTAATCAGGAAAGGCCTTTTAAAAGGGTAAATCGGGAAAAAACTGAAACAGAGAAGAAAGAAAAGGTATCATACTCTCAACCACAAAACTGCCCCAAACTGAAAGACATGTAGTCCCAGACTTGCAGCCTTTTTATTTGATGATCTTTCATATGAAAGCCAATCTCTGGCAATGAGGGGAGGCTACAAGAATTAAATCTTGAGAAATTATGAAATATATTGAAACAGATTCCTTGGTAAATCCCCCCTGGCCTTAAAAGACAGAGTCGTTCTCTGATGCTAACGACTACATCAAATTCACCTTTCTAAGGGCTAAATTGGATTGTTCCAAACAACCAGCAGCTTGGAATATTGTGCTTTACAATAGGTTCAGGAAAGAAGGAATGGAAGGAAGGAGGGAGGAAGAGAGGGAAGGAAGAAAAGAAGAAGAGATGGGGAACTAGAGAAGGAGAGAGGAAGGAAGAAAGAAAGAGAGGAAGGAAGGGAGGGAGGTAGGGAGGGAGGAAGAAATGACATATGAAAAGTGCTAACTTGGTAAATTATAAAAAAAATAATAGATTAGTCCAGGGAGGGACCTTAGAGAATATTTAGTTCAATAATCTCATTTCACAAATGTATAAATGGAGGCCCAGAGAGGTGAAGTAATTTGCCCAAGGACATAATAGCTACTTCGTGTGAGTCAGTTTTAAAACTAAGGTGTCCTGACTTACAAGTTGGATTTTTATATTTAGAAAACAAATGTGAGGGAAAGAGAGCCTAGAACTGTAATATCTTTGATATAGGGGATTCCTAGTGAGAAAACTCCCTCTAAGAAAGCAGAAAGGCAACTGTTCTGCAATAGATAGTCTTAGAGAGTTGCCTAAGTCAATATGACATCAGCTGCCTTGCCCCAGATCATATGGGCAGTATGTGTCAGCCACTGACTGGAAGAAAGAAAATGACATTGCTCATGGCCTTTAAAAAGCAAGCTTGAGACTTAAAAAGCAAGCTTGAGACTAACTGCACGGTGAACTCTGTCAGTGACAAAGGAATCATCCTGGGCATTTGAGTGCCAGCTATAGGAGAAGCCTTTTCCTTTGTGCCCCTTTCAGAGTACAGGGCAATGAGAGAGAGAGGGGTTTTCTCTACCTTCCCCCCTCCCCATCAGCAATAGCATTTTGCAGAATAGCAACTTGCTCATTCAGATACCCTGTGCTAGGGAGGAGGTACAAGAGAAAATATGGAGAACAATTCCCTTTGAATAAATGAATTGCTTCCTCTAATACTCTTTGACCTGGGAACCCACTATCAGTTTGCCTGAGTATAAGGTGCCACCTTCTGTTATCTTTAATTATCAGTGGTTCCCACTTCATTAATTCATTTATTTATTTAACAAGCATTTATTGGGCACCCTTTATGTGACCTCACTCAAGGTGAGAACCTAAAAAAACCTTAGATTAAAAGGACCAGGGTCTCCCACTGCGTCCTGGGTCATCTCCAGTCATCCTAATCAATATCTGGCCACAGGATCCAGATGACTCTGAGGGAGAAAGTGAGGCTGTTGACCTTGCACAGCCCTCCCTCACTTAAATCAAAGTCAACTGCAAGTCATATCATCATCTCCCTGATGTCATGGTCCTCTTTGAGAACAAAGGACAAACACAACAACCTGTGAGGTATTAAGGGAAAGAGAAAAATAAATGAGAAATATCCCCCTACACTTAAGTTTACAGTCTAGCAACAGAGGTAAGAAATACATACAAGTAAATATAATATTGGCTAGAACATGTGATAAGACATAAGAATGGTACAAACAAAGTGATGTTGGGCTTTAAAGGAAGAAGAGATCACTTCATAGTGAAGGAATGGGACAGGGGAGAGGGGAATCTTAAGAGTTCATGAAAGAAGCCTTGAAAAATAGACAAAGGGGCAGCTAGGTGGCTCAGTGAGTAGAGCATGGCCCTGGAGTCAGGAGGACATAAGTTCAAATGCAGCCTCAGACACTTGACACATGTACTAGCTGTGTGACCTTGGGCAAGTCACTTAACCCCAACTACCCTGCCCCCCCAAAAAAAGAAAGAAAAAATAGACAAAGATAATAGTGTGAGCAAAGTTTCAGAACTTATTTCTTTGGTAAATGTGAATAATCCAATCTGGATAAAGCAAAACGGTAGATGAAGGGAAGTAATAAAAAATAAAGTTAGAAACATCAGTTACAGACATATTGTGGAGGGCCTTGAATGGCATTACAAGGAGTTAATTTTCTCTACATTGACAAATTTAAGTCTCAGTTCTCAGCTTTTGTCATTCTGACTTCTATGGCTCTAAATACTTTTAGAGTTTAGTGTAAGCTCAGAGCCCATTTAATATTGCTAATTGCTGACTATTGACATTAAAATCATCTTTCTGTCCCTCCCAGATGGAAAATGAATATGTATTTATGATTTTCATTAGCCTTGTCTTTTGGATGATATTAGGGTTGTACACTTTTCCAACTGTCAATTATGTATTTACTTAGTTAACCTAAATACTAGTTGGTTTAATTTGTTTACTATTTATACTGTTTGCTTCCTATTTGCTTGTTTACTGATTATTTTCTTATTATCTATTTACAACAACTTTCATTAGCTAGTGCTCCCCCCCTTCCCCTAGCCCCCAGTTATATTTATCTCCATTACATCACATTTCTCTACCCTCTAAACTCCTGACACAGGTCAAGATTTTCTTCTGCCTCTTCAATTCATTTTCCTCCCTTGCTTTCACATAGGAGTCCTTATTCTATTGCTTTGCGTTGTTTTTAAGGAATAATTCCTTCTCCCTGGTAACCTGCAAAGGTGAGAAAGGTTCTTTTGCCCCTTTGCCTTCTCTAGGAGAAAAACTGGCCTACACTTTGTACATAGATAACAATTACTTGGCAGTTATAGAAAGACAAACAATGGAGCTCTCTATGTGAGATCACAGCAAACCTTGCTCTGTGAGCTTGTGACCTTGATCAAAGGTCACCTTGATCTACATCCTTTATGGTTGCAAAATGCTCTGGCCTTTGTCCCTCTTGCTACTTGCTCATGTTCTCAACTCCTTTGAACAACTTGCCTCACCTACTCTGTACCTTTTCACCTTGTTGGCACCTTCTCATCTCTTTGGCACCTTGGCAGCCACACAGATCTTTCTTTTTTCTTGTCTTACTAACTTCCTTCTTCTTCAGTGAAGTCTTTCTCTTTTCCCCTTCTTCTCTTTTTTCTCCTACTCATCCTAGGTTCCTTTTGCTCCACTTCTTCCACCACCACCAGCACCACCACCACTATCCCTTGCAAAGTACATCACCCAGAAACAGCAAGATTGTGACTGAGGGTCAAATGTCATTTTGCACTGTTGTAATTTACTAATTGCTAACAGAAAAGAAGGATGAGTGCTTTTAATTTTGACAATGTGGTACCAACATTGTTGGTTGTAGTTGGCCTTTTCAGTGGTGTCTTTATTTACATTGCCATAGACTGTGTATATTTTTTTCTGTTGATTCTGCTTTCTTTACTCTGCATGACTTTATTAAAGCTTTTTCCATGTTTTAAGTACTACATTTCGATGAGTTCTTTGGATCCATCATTCTTTATGGTGCAGTCATATTTATTTCATTACTTTAATATTCTATGGTTTGTTCAGTCATTCCCCCAATCATTGGATATATGTTTGGTTCTAGGGTTTTGCTATTATCAATAGTGCTGCTATGAATATTTTCATACTTTGTCTTCTTTTCTTGCTGTCATGAATCACTTTGGGTTGTAAACCTGGCAGTGCAAACCCTGATACACTGATAAGCCCTAGACAGTTTGGGCACAGTGAAAGAAAAGGGAGGGACTGATGATGTGTTGATCGCTTTGAGGAACTGTCTTCCTGATCCTATGAAGCAGTTAATTCAATGGTTTGATTGTTTAATGGAAGCCCAATATAATATTTTCTTACTAACTGTGAAATAACAAAAACAGAGAGAAAATAAATTGAAGTGGGGAGACTAGATTTTCTAATTTTTATTTTTAATTCAAACACCCAATTTCTATTTATCTAACCCAATTATAGCTTTTGAGGGCCTAAGGCTAAGCTATTTCTTCTCAATCTTCTTCAATCTTCCTCCTCCACCACCCCCCAATCCAATCCAGTCCAACTGCTCTTAGATCAGATCTCTACATCAGTAAGTAAAAAATAATTAACACTAAACAGATTACAATTTAAGAAAACCAAGAAGAACCAAACTGAATCATTTGATGCACTGTATTTTTTTTATCCATAAGGCAAAGAAAATAGAGATTAAGAAAATTTATTTCAAAGCAAAATTGTGATAAGATTGTTGCATTAATTGATACATCCAGTTAGACAACTTCATTAGTCCCTCCTCATGGCCTCCATATTTTTCCAGGCAACATTCTAACATAACTATGTGTTTTATTGCAGCATGCAAAAGGAAAGAGCAAGAACACGGGAAGGATAGAGGGAACACACCCAAAAAGCCTAGGTTGGTCTTCACAGATGTCCAGCGTCGAACTCTACATGCAATATTCAAAGAAAATAAGCGTCCATCCAAAGAATTGCAAATCACCATTTCCCAGCAGCTCGGGTTGGAGCTGAGCACCGTCAGCAACTTTTTCATGAATGCAAGGAGGAGGAGTCTGGATAAGTGGCAAGACGAGGGCAGCACCAATTCAAGCAATTCATCTTCTTCATCAAGCACTTGTACCAAAGCGTGAAGAAATAACCACAAACTAAAACCTCGGTGGAAAAGCTTTAAATAAAAATTTAAGAAAAAAAAAGACCAGGACTTCAAGATAGCAGGTTTATACTTAGAATTATTTGAAAAAAAATGTTATTTATAGTCCAAAGAAACCAAAGACTGAACTCACCTGCATCCTGACTTTGTTCTGAGACACACACTTCAGCAGGGTGATGACTTGGCAAAGGAAATTACAAGCAAGAGAACTGCTGGGTCTTACACCATCCATCCATGATCATTCTCACTGTGCTTGGCTGTTTAGTGGTTTGAAGCATAGTGATTTTTAGCCATTGAATGGACATCTTTTCAGATCTGACTCCTTCATCTCTTCTACTACACCATGAAAGTGTATGGTGTCTCAGTACTGTGCGCGCACACACCCACCCACACATACCCACCACCAATGGTTAGGGACTTAGGCAGGGCTGGTCTTCAGGAAGGGTTGTGCCATGGAGTACAGCCAACATGGTATGGAGTTGTCTGAGTTCATTTGAACAGAAGTGGGATTTCGCTCTCCAATTGTTTGAACCTGCCAGGTCTATAACCTAAATGCAGATTCAAACCCAGCAAAGAAAATTTGAATGACTCCTAAACCAGTGCATTCTCTTTGTTTGTTAAGGAATGTTCAGATATTTTTTAAAAAATGAAACAAGATTCCATCCATTAAAAAAAATCACCTAGGTACCAAAGAACACATTTAATATTATAGTGCAGGTATTTTATTGCAATGATTTTAATATTCCAAAGCTATTTTTACACAAAATACTATGTAAAGTTATACGTATGAACTGACCTAACTGTATAATACAGTACACATATAACCATGACTGTTATTTAGGATTCTTGAAGCATTTGAAACATTAGTTTTCTGAACTGGCAAGAAAGAATGTAGCTTCAGGGAAGCAACTAATATCCCATCACAAAGGTTGATGCCATGAGTGTGTCCTTCCATTCAGTTGACACAAGCTCATTCAAGTTCCATAACCACCACTTGACTGGAACCCTAGATACAGCCCAACAATCCATTGATAGTTGAGAAAAATCTAATTTTGTTCCTTCCAAATTGTTGACCTACTAGTCATTCAGAACCTACTTTTAACATCATGAAGTTGTAAAAGTGGCATCAGTAAAACCCTTTTTTTTTGGTAGATACCGACATAATCAAATTAGATATTGCAAATCCTGGGGATTTGACTATTAAAAATAATATCATCAGATACCAAAAGGCTTTTAAAACCAAGCAACAAAAAATAACCTATCCAGCATTTCTAGCCACTTAAACAAGTGAATCAAGGTGATTGCATAGCCAGCTCAACCCTTGGTGAGATTTGGGTGTCAAGAGAGAATGGATGATTCAACCTTGACTTGGGAGGATTGTTGGTAGTACATAGAAAAAGGCCGAAAAGAAGAGTAGACTTTCCATTTTGCAGTTCTTATAGTCTTTTCATCACTAAGCACAACCTCCATGGTGTACTACATTCTTTCTTGCTACTATATCAAGCTGGATATTGCATGCCATAGATTCCACTTTATTTTAAAGGGGCCAGATAAAAAGAGCACTCGACTTGACCTTCTAAACACAAGACAACATTTTTCCATTTTGCTCACAGAGCCGGGACAACATATGAGCATGAGATTTTTTTAGATGGCTAGGAATAATAGAAGAGACAACAAAATCAGATAATGATGATGCACTGGCAGTAGACTAGTGAAGCATTTCTTCTCCTTTAAAGAACTATGGAGATTCAGATAGAAAATTCCCTCAGTTCAAACCATAACTGCAGGTTTACCATTTGCATCATTAGGTTATAAATTGGCCATCCCGAATTACCTTACCTGTTTGAAAATATGAAGCTAAGCATTGTCCCAATAACAAGTAGCTCATTCAGATCTCATAAAAATGCTAAAGATAAAAAAAATTAAACCATTGCAACATACTACCTAGCTCCTTAGGGCCAAATTTGAGCAACTTCTCTAATTATCTGACAGAAATCTAAAAAAGGTAAAACTCAACCACAATATGTTAATTCCATCCCTCTTCCTGAGATCAGTGTTGAATTGGAAAAAGAAACTAACACTCCTGTATGAAATCTCCAGTGCTGTTGCCTCAAGAAATTTTTATTTTAGGATTTTCCATTTTATCCTGAATTCCAGCTTTCTTTTTTAAAAAAGGCACAATTACAGTCAAATTATTTAAACAAACTTCTAAAATTACATACCTTCAAGTTTCCTAGAAATTCAGTATTGTCAATTCAGCATGAATCAAAGGAAAAAAAAACAATTAATGTTTGCTCTCTCCAGAAGGAAAAGAAAACCTGCATATAACTTATTTATCTTGTTGAGAGGGAGAAGCCTTATTCATTACAAACATGAGAATATAAAATTCAGGGAACTTCAAGCTATGTCTGCACACACATAGATAATTTTACTTAATTCCAGTAATTTTTTTAAGCCCACCCAAAAAAAAACTGGTTGAATTCAAGCAGCCAGGTTTTATTTTTTTATTGTCATTGCTGTTGCTGTTACATGATTCCCAAATGACCACTTTGAATATATATATATATTTTTTTTTACTTTTCAACCAGTTTTTTTGGATATAGACACAGCCTCCACATATGTCACTGCTTTTTTTAAGTACTTCGCCTCATAATAAATATCTTTTGAAAAATAATCAATTAACCTATTTGCTGAAACCAAAGAGAATTTTCATACCAGCATTGAATTTGCACCCAATATGCAATTTCAGGACCTAGAGATATATTTTCACATAAACAGATGCACAAACTGCAGCCTGAAAAATAATTTTTTACTTACCTGTTATGCATACTTAAGACCTTTAATTTTGAGAAGTCATAATGGACAAGCCCCACCTCTTCACGAGCAATATGCTAATCACCTCATAGTCACAGGCTTCATCTTCCTTACCTTCTAAATATCACATTGAAAAGGGAATGTCACCATTTCTGCTTAGTGTAGCATTATTTTATGTCTCAGGATATTAACCTAAAACATCGATCAAAGCGAACAACATGACATTAGTTCACTCAAGTTGTGACCATTTCTTACCCTAAGTAAAATTCAACTAAAAAACAAATCTTAATATTTTTTTTTCCGTTGGTTCCAACACGGTACTCCAAATAATCTTTAACATTTCTTTCTTTTTTTTTTTTTGGTGGAATTAAAGTTAGTCTGATTTCATCCATCAATCATCCAGGTCCTATCACCACAGGAAATACTTCCTGAAAGGGGCTAAGCAGGAGGGTGGAAGGAATGATGGTATGGGGAAGGAAGCGTGTACCAAAGAATAGGAGGCAAAGCTTTAATCAGAGTTCAGGTAAAATAATTCTGGATGTCAGGGATTCAATCTCAGAATGCAGCTGGAATAGACCCTAAAGACCAAAGAAAGGGTGTGGTGGAATCCAGAAATTCTAACTGACCCATGTCATTCATTGCACCCAACCAAGAACACCGTGATTCCTTTGCCAGAAAAAAACAAAGCACTGTGTTACTTTGGGACTCTACCCACTTCCGATGCTATCCCAGGTGAATGACTTGTCTTCACAGGTTAAATGCAAACCGTACTATACCAAAGAGTTCTAGGACACTTCTCACATGAATTGTAAAGGCATTTTTCCCTGGAAAGGTCCTCCCTTTGTACATAAAGGATGAAAACTATGCATTTAGCAAACAAAGAGAAAGCACTTCTCCCTTTTCTATCAAGCCAAGTTTAGGGTGCATTCAAAGGCCAGAGGCTACTTTAAGACTTGTTGGGCCTTCTGGGTTATTATTGTGGTGTGGTTAGCTTTATAGTACATCTGGTAACTATTTCCTAAATATGAAGGACAAAGAAGCAAAAGGTAAGAAATAGCTACTTCCACAAATGTAAAAAATAAATGTGTAAAAATCTACTATTTATAGTGTGAACCAAAGACGCTACCTCACTCGATTTCCATTGGTGATTTTAATCACGTTGATGATACCAAAGAATACCAAAGATTTTTTCATGCACGGCCTTGGTCTGCAAAGGGGACTCAGCCCCTTTTCCTTCCCCCACCTCTTTTCCCCTTTCTCAATCTTCACTCAGTGTATAAACTTGTCTTCATTATTGATAATAATAATGGTTAATAATAATAATAATGACATTAGGAAATACTACTCTTACTACTGCTAATACTACTTAATAAATCTTTAGGCAAACATGTTGCAAACTTTGTAAACTCATAGGACGAGTGCCTTGCTTGAACCAAAGTGTTAAACCGCTGTTGACCTCTCTCACCTTATACTCTTTGAATACCTCAGCCTCTTAGAAAGGCCACTAATGGAAAAAAAAAAAGGAATAATTATTCACCGTGGTGCTTTTTCCGTGCAACCATGCAATGAAACTTTCTTTGATACCAAAGGAAAACTTTTTTTTTTCCACTTTCTTGCTGATGAACCAAAGCTCCATCCCCTCTCCCCCCACCCCTCACAGTTTGAGTCCCTCCACCAGGCAGGCCGTGCATCACTTTTACCAATTCTTCCAAATACCTCATAGTAATGAAGCTTTAGGGTTATGTTGTATAGAGAGTCTATGTGATAAGGCAAAACTTACTAGTTTGATAATTGTTAAGATTACTTACAAAATCTTTATAATTCTTATTTATTTTGTAGTATGTATCACTGAGGATTTGTTCCCTTCGGTTTAGGGTTGGTTGGGTTTTGTTTTGTTTTGCTTTTTGGTTGGCAGAACTGCCCTAGGGTGCTCAAGGAAGACTTAATTTCTGGAAATGTTCTCCAGGTGGGTAAAAGATTATGTAAAAATGCAAGAAAGGAACAAAAAAAATGACTTTCATTTCAATAGTTACTTAAGAAATTTTGTGTTTGGTAGTTGATTTTTTCACAGGGTAAAAAAAAATTATCTTTTTTGTGACACTGGGTTCTTCCTGTTTTTTCCTCTATAATGTGCTGTGATTTTTTAATTTAATTACATTTTGTATAAGCTTATTTAATCACTACTTTAATTTATGACTATGTAGTTTTTAAAAAATGTATATAGTAGATTTGAAATGGCCAAAGCTTTATGTTACAATCTTTTTTGTTCTTTATGCTAAGATAAGCTGAAGGAGAGAGCTTCTCTTAACTGCAGGGTGTATCTTTAGCTTTGTCTTAGCAGGCACTTCAGTGTGTGTTGTAAACACTGCCAGGTTTCCCCCCTCCCCCCTTCAAAAACTTGTACATGCCAAAATGAGTGTTTCAAGATCGTCCTTTTTGTCACTTAGAAAGAAGAAAAGCATTATTCGTGTGTTTTTTCTTTATTTATTTGTCTTTTTTAAGAAAAGATTACTTTGCAGGTAAGACCTGCAGTTCCAAAGAATTTAAAACTTGTTCGATGTTTAAAAGCACCGGCATTTGTGAGATACTTTGCTGACTTTTTAAAAAATCTACCATTCGCACGGGTATGGGAAAGGAAAGAGTTGTAAAAACTCTAGAAACAAGCTAACTTGAATTTGGAAATATTTCTGAGTTTAACCAAGCTTCTGAAGGGCTTCAAAGGCTGGAGGGAACATTTCCACTTTTAAATCTATATGTATAATGTCCTGGCTCAGGGCCTCCAAAAAGAAAGTCACTGCTAAGGACAGTTGACCGAGCCAATGCTATTTCTGAGGCAACACTTGTGAGAAAACAGGAGACTCTCAGAGCACGATTTCTCAGTCCCAACTACAAATTTTATTTTTAAAAAAGGAATAAAAATTTTCCATACCTGTTCCTGTCTAGCCTATCACCCTTAATCTTAAAAACATCCTCTCCCCTCCCCTCCACCCCACACGACCCCCACCACCACCACCCCACCTCCCCACCTGCCAAATTGGGATAGTTTCAGAGGCCCTGGATAGAAGGAATAATAGCTTCCCAAAATTAAGTTTGTCCTTCCCCATACTTAGTCCTCCCACCATTTTATTTTTCTAAACTAGAAGCGACAAACTGCAACCGGGCCCCATTGATGTTTTTCAGATGCTTGCCACTGTTTTGGGCCACATCAGCCCAATAAATACAGATATACACACACAGTATGTTCATATGTGCATACAGTGTGGGTATATATACATATGTATGTATGTATATTACACACATACACACACATACACATGAAGAATTCTACAAACCTGACAAGTGGCATCGTCAGGGGAGACGATGCCCACTATTTTGCTCGAGTGATAATTTCTGTTTGAAACGAATGTCATCAATCCATATGATTTATTACCAATGTAAATATTTTCTTTCCAGGCGCAATAGTTAAGTTCCAGGTGTACCTTATTTTCATTTTCAGGGACATAATATGGGGGGTTTAGGGTGGGAAAGGAAAGGGAGGGCTTAAACTTTGGGTCAAATGTTACATTTTCTTAGGTATATTTTATACTTGTCGAGTATTTAAATAGGGCAATAAAGCTGCTCTGAAATGCAGGATCATTCAATGGTCTGTCATTGGTAAGCATTGACTAATTATCTGCTTTTAAATACATACTGTAATGCTGTGCAGTGACTTATGTATAACAGAAAGAAAATCCAGGAAAAAGGGAAAGCAGTAGTTATTACCTAGTCTCACCATCAGCAATGAAACACTGAACAGAACTGTATCCCTTAAGAGTTATGTTTTCTGTTTCTCCTTTAGCATTTTGAATTTTTATGGTATGTTCTGCATTTATTGAATCATCATTGTGGGATCATTTTAGTTTTGCATTCAAAACAAAACAACAGTATTAAAAAAATAAACTTTCAAAAATTGTCTTTTACTTGCTTCAATAGTTGTGTTCCTGTATCTAATGGTGTTGTCCAATATGATACCAGCCCGCTAGTCTGTGTTCCTTGGGAATCTTTCCCTTCTTTCTTGAACTTTTCCATTCTCAACACACCTTTGACCTTAGCTATTGTTTGATTGTGTCTCAGTTTCCATGTTCAAGTTAGCTTGATGGTTTAATTATATAAGGAGGGTGCCTAAGACAATCATCAGGTAAAAAAAAAATAAAAAAAAAGATCAGTAGAGATAGAAAATCTTCCAAGAGCAAGGAGTTCTTCCTTAGCAATGAAAAAATAAAATAAAAATAAAAACCATGAGGGGCTTAGAAGATTTTTGATAAAAGACAAATGTTGCTGTCTTTTTTTGTTTGTCGATTAGAAAGCAGTAGTTTATATGTTGCATCTGCATTTCAGACTAAGTGATTATTGTACCCGATTACAGTTGATTGCTAATATTTTGTCAAACTCTCTCTCTCTCGTTCTCTATTCTCTCAGTCCAATGCTTCTTCTGTATTTTTGTGTGTAGAGACAAAAAGTATAATGCATTAGGCATTATTCTGGTTTGTTTATGGGTATCTCCTGTACTGCATTAAGGTTTCTTTCCTTTTTTTAAGCTTCGCTACTGTTCTCACTTTATGCCGTGCAATATCATCTGCTGTGTTTGCTAAGCAAAAAAGAAAAAAAAAAGCAAGTGATGATACCATCATGCTTTTCAGTGTTAAAATGTTTCAGCGTTTATGTAGTCACCAAAATGTAGTCAATAAAATGTTGGATTTTCCAGCACTTTAAATTTAGACCTTTCTTGCCTGCTTTTGTTTTCCCATCCACACAATCAATCACAACAGATTAGCTAGCCCTGAGCTTTGTTTTGGAGGGAGGATGGAGGGAGGGGGGTGGTAAAGAAGCAGGGATTGACTCAATTGGTACTGATATTCATGTGGAAGTTGATGAAGAAAGAGACCCTCTCCCCCAAAGGTTTTCTGGATAAAACAAGAAGATACTTTTCAAATGGAAGAGCATAATTCTCTTTCTAGAGGCTGACAACTTCCACCAATCTGATTGGCTGTATGAAAAGAATGATTTATGTTATTATTATTATTATTTACTTAAAGGAGAGGCCCAAGGTGATTGAGACAGAAGTGTGGTAGGGAGGGTGTTGGGAGGCAGATGCTAAGAATTATCTTTTGTCTTTGGCAAATACTTCCAATGATGAGTTTTAAGTGGATATAAAAGATTTCACTTTTATTTAAGTTTTTCTCATTTTTCAAATTGTAAGAGGCTCTACATTCTACTTCAGAATAAGAAATAATCATGAAAGAAGGAGGGCTAATGGCCTGACTGACATTCATATATCCAGTATTCTTCTGTTTATTTAACTTTCATTTCGTGAAAAGGCCTACTGTGGGACCCCTTTGAATGTTGCCTGTGGCAGATTCAGATCAGAATTGTATTTCAGGAAGGTAGAACAATCTTATCTCTATTGCATCAAGCAAAAACCTCCATGTTCTTATAGTTTCCAGGGATAGCTTCCAACTAATCTTATTACCAAGTCTACGGTAAAAAAAATAAAATAAAACAAGTTAGGTTAGAGGGCAGGGAAGCCACAAGGAAAAAGAGGTGACTCACTAAGCAAATTGGAGAGCACTTAATGGATGCTGAGAAGTGTTCAATTTTCTTATTGAAGTCAACATATTACTGAATTTTCGTTATTTATTGCTCTTCAATTTCCAATTGAAAGTTATCATTGAAGATAACTAATAAAAAGTGCCATATCTGATACTGACCTTTTTTTTTAAGCAAACAAAATAATTTATCAAAATCATTAGCAAAACAGAAATCACACTAAGTATACATAGGAAGATATTTACCAGACAATACAAGGTGAAGGACCTCTCCTATTGGGAGTGAGGTAAAGGCTCAATGGAGAGAAAGCGTCCAAGATTTCACCCAAGGAGAAATTCCCCAAAGTCTCTAATGTAGCAAGCTGGAGATAGGGATAAGATGAAGACTGCTTATGTCAGTTTCTTCCCTGACTCTTATTCTCCCTTTAACAACTTGAAGTGAAGTTGGCATCATATATCTCCTCTTTCCAAGCTGAAAGGCAGAAGCAGCCCAAGAGACTGTAAAGTCCAAACTGAAGAGTGCTAAGGAAACTAAACAGACCAAAGCTGCCAGTTTTGCCTTGTCCCTCATGCAGGTGCAGAGAATTGACCTCCACCAATGAGATGAGAATCCTATTCCAATACGCTTTGGAATTTAGATTACATTCCTCCCCTGGGCCAAAACTCTTTGCAGTCTCTTGCAAAGGTCAGCTGGAACAAATCCAATAATTGTCAATATGCGGTATAAACACAAGCATCAGCGCTTTAAAACAACAAAGATGATTTTCCTGGCATTCTAAATAACCAACCTTTGTTATCATTGAAATTAAAATAAGCAAATGCACATTAACTGTGTGCAATCTATGCAGTAGAAATGGCACCATACAAAGCATCACTTGGGAGAGTACTACAGTGACAACCTGCCTAACTATATACAGAATGTAATACATGTACATTTCCAAAGTACATGCATATGCCAAGCTTTATATGTACATTTTCCCCTTATATTAGCAGGACTCAGAACTTCTAACATAGCTGCGATTACATTCACTGATAGCATCAAGAGCTGGGCAGACAAGCATGGAGGTGGTAATGGAGGGAACACGTGAGCTTTTCTTTTTGTTCTTTGAAATGTTCAAATGTCTGAGTCTCTTGTGTTTTGCTTTAACAGCCTCCACCAGCAAAACTCCTAGAAAAAGCTGCCTACATCTGTCACCTTCACTTGCTCTCCACTCACTCTCTTTTTAGCCCTTTGCAATATGGTTAAAGATCTCAGCACTCAACTGAAACTGCTCTCTCCAGAGTTATCAGTGATCTCTGAATGGACAGATTTGACAGACTTTTTTTCAATCTTCATTCTCCTTGACTTCTTTGCAACATATGACTCTGTTGACCACCCTTTCCTCCTGGATTCTCCTTCCCCTCTGGTTTTTTGTGACACTGGTTTCTCTTGATTCTCCTTCTATTTGTCTGAACATGTTTTTGCTTCCTTTGCTGGCTCATCATCCATATCAGGTGATTCTCCTATTTGTCTGGACACATCTTTGCTTCCTTTGCGGGCTCATCATCCACATCAGGTACCCTAGACGTGGATGTACCCAAGGCTTTCTCCGGAGTTCTCTTCTCTCTATCTCTCTCACTCAATGACCTCATAAATTCTCTAATTCATGTGATTCCCAGATCCATATATCCAGCCCCAGTCTCTCAGCTGAATACTAGTTGCACATTTCCAACTGCCTATTGGACATCTCAAACTAGGTGTTTGGTAGTAATCTCAAACTGCAAAATGTTACTCATTGACCTTTTCCCCAACACCCACCTTTCTTCCAAACCCATCACAATTCCTCACTCCACATGTCCAAGTCAGTTACCAAATCCTGTCTTTTTTACTTCTACTACATCTTTTGCATGCGTGCCTTTCTCTCTATTCAGCCGCCACTCTAGTTAAGGCCTTCATCCCCTATTACATTAACTTCCTAGTTGGTTTCAAGTCTCACTTCACTCCAATCTATTCTCCAAACAGCTGCCAAAGTAATTTTTCCTAATGTGCTGATCTAACCAAGCCAGTCCCCTATTCAATAAATTGCAATGGCTATCTATTGCTTTTAGGATCAAATATAAACTCCTCTATTTGGCTTTTAAAGCCCCTTACAAATGAACCCAAACTACTTTCCCAACCTATGAATTGCTCCTAATCTAACATTCTGCAATGCACCTCTCCCTCTCCCTCTCCTTCTTCTCCTCTCCAAAGGAAGGTAAATTTCAATGGCCAGAAGCTGCCCAATTAACTTGGGTTTACTAGCTAGATTTCTTCCTTCCTTCCTTCCTTCTCTTCCCTCCTTCTTTCTTTTTCTTTTCCTTCTTACCTTCTTTCTTTCTTTCTTTCTTTCCTTCTTTCCTTCTTTCTTCCTTCCTTTCTTCCTTCCTTCCTTTCTTTCTTTCTTTCTTTCTTTCCTTCTTTTTCTTTCTTTCTTTCTTCCTTCCTTCCTTCCTTCCTTTCTTTCTTTCTCTTCCTTTCACAAAACCTTAAAGCCAGTTCACTCTGAAGCTCACAGATTGTACTGCAATAGGTCCCTGCTCAAGCCTCATTTGATGGCTGTATTTTGGGCCCTCCTACCTTAGAGTGAATATCAGTGGTAACTGTTTCTCTTCGGAACAGCAACTCTGAGGGTCTTCCCCTACCAGCTTGATTTTTTTAAATCTTTTTTTCTAATTAACAGGACCATCCCTTGACTCTCTTCTTAAGGAGGCCTATTCACTGAATCGGCTTTACCTCACTCTAAGTGAGTACATGAAAAGGCCTTAGCCTAAAAGGGCCAGGGTCTCCCATTGCGTCCTGGGTCATCTCCAGTTAATCCTCATGAATATCTTGTCACTGGATCCAGATGGCTCTGGAGGAGAAAGTGAGGCTGGTGACCTTGCACAGCCCTCCCTCACTCAAATCCAAGTCATCTGCAAGTTATGTCATCATTTCTCTGATGTCATGGTCCCCTTCAAAAACAAAGGACAAACACTACAATAATGTTTGTATTGTGCATTGTGACCACTAGGTGGAGAAGTGGATAAAGTCCTGGGACTGGAGTCAGGAAGATTCCTCACCCTGAGTTAAAATCTGGCATCAGACAATAACTACCTGTGTGACCCTGGACCAGTCATTTAACCCTGTTTGCTTCAGTTCCTCATCTATAAAATGAGCTGGAGAAGGAAATGACAAACCACTCCAGTATCTCTGCCAAGGTAACCCCAACTGGCGGCACAAAGAGCCAGACATGACTGACACAACCAAACAACGACAATATGCTGTGCATTATTCCTAATCCTACACTCTGCAGCCCATCCAGACTGGCCATCCTGCCTCTCCTCAGACACAAGTCCATCTCCTGCTCCCTTGCCTTTGCAATGGTTGTCTTCTATGCCTGGAATACATTCAGTCTTCATCTCCACCTCTTAAATGGGGCAGCTAAGTGGCACAGTGGACAGAGCACTGGGCCTAGAGTTAGCAAGTTCAAATCTAGCCTCAGACACTTACTTAACTTCTGTTTACCTCAGTTTCCTCATCTGTAAAATGAGGATAATAATGACACCCAGCTCCCAGGGTTGTTGTGAGGATCAAATGGGGTGATATTTATAAAGGGCTTAGCCCAGTATCTAACACAGAGTGAGTACTATATGAATATTATTGTAATTATTAAAATTAAGTTTAAATGCTACCATCTATATGAAACCTACCCAGATTCCTCCAGCTGCAATTGTTCTTGAAATTACCTTGCAGGTATTTTGCATATGCTTAAACATGTATAAATTGTCTCCTCAGATAAGATATAAACTTCCTGGAGGCAGAGATTATTTCATTTTTATCTTTGTATATCCAGCACTTAACACAATAACTGGCACACAGGACTTAACAAATACTTGTTGGTTGATTGATTATTGACATAATGCCACCTTAAGTTCCAAATTTCTCATCCGGTTTTATTCAATTTACCAGTTCTAGCCCATAGCTATTGGGATTAGATGGATGTTTAGACTGTCGCTGGAACTTTTGTTGTCTTTAGATACTTTTCCTCATATGACAAAAACTTCAGTAGAAATACATAGAATCTGGGGCAGCTAGGTGGCACAGTGAGTAGAGCACCAGCCCTGGAGTCAGGAGGACCTGAGTTCAAATCCGGCCTCAGATGCTTGACACACTTACTGTCTGTGTGACTTTGGGCAAGTCACTTAACCCCAATTGCCTTGCCTACCCCCCTGCAAAAAAAATATATATATATATGTATAGCATCTTATCTTAAGCAGCAGCCTCAGGTAACAGCTATTGAAAAGAGACCTAATAGGATAAGATGGCAGAAAATAGGACTATTGATTATCATCAAGCCAACTTTGTCTTGATTTTTCTAACCGCAAATCTAGTGGTTCTTTCTTTCCCTGTTGCTTGGCCTCTGCTCTATTGTTGTGTACGATAGTGATAGTTCTTATGTTTGTGTAGACAAAACTTTGAAGGTAGAAGAAAATCCAGACACTCCTGTGTTAAATGATGTCCCCTCTGGATTTTATAGATAAATGGCAAAAATCTTGTCTCTTGAAGGAGCCAGTGGAGATACAGATCGCTAACTGAGCTGTGGCTCCTTCAAGCAGAGCGCTTTAATTTATTTATTTATTTGGAGTCTGGATCTTTTACTAAATTATCAAAACTGATGGAATGTCTATAATCTCTTAATATGAGATTAATTTCCCACATCCTGAATGGCTGCCCACCACAACTGTATCAGAATTCACAATCAAAAAGCCCAGTACCATTTGTGCAAATGCATGGCCTAAATGGTGATTTTTGTCGAAGGTAAACTTTTTTCCCTTTCTGGGACTAATTAATAGTTATTCTATAGAAATATAGAAATCTAATTTCAACAAGCTTTTCACCTCTTTCAGCCTTTCCTCTTATTTGGTCTTCAGGTTTATCATCTGAAATGAATAGTCCTGAAGATAACAAAGTTAAAATGCCTGAAAACCAGGCAAAGGGACTCTATGACGAGCCAATAGCTCACCATATTATGCCTCTGACAATACAGAAAAAATGCCTGCTAGAAAATGGTCACGATGGTCTTATGATTTTAGATTTAAAGATGAGAGAACTCTTAAGAGTCATCTAGTCCAACCCCTCAGTTTACAGATAAGGAACCAAGGCTCAAAGAAATTAAGTGACTTGCCTAAGGTCAAGCAGGTAGCATACAGCTAAGCCAGGATTTGAACCCAGTTTCCCTGACTACTAATGCAGGCCTCATTCCATTACACCATTGGTGCTCAAATTCAGGACCCCTTTATGCTCTTAAAAAAATATTGAGGGTCCCCAAAGAGCTTTTGTTAATGTGGGATCACATGTATTAATATTTACTATATTAAAAATTAAACATTTTAATATTATTATGAAAGTAATTTTGACCTCAAATATTCTCAAAAGGGTCCTGAGGATCACTAAGCATCTCCTGATCACAGTTTGATAACCACCGCACTATACCCAATTTCATCACCCTCCTTCAATGTTTTATGGTTATGTTATGGTAGCAGAGATATCCTTCTATTCTTCATTTTGGTTAGGAAAAACAATCTCTGGAGAACCAGGTCCCATGTTTCCTGCTAGTCTGATAAAGAAATACTGGGAACTAAGAAAAAGTCCCAAATAAAACTATATGATAATATTTCTTAAATCTAAATTTCCACTGGTCAAGCAACAGTCTCTGTGCTAACTTGGGAGATTTATTCTGACCTGCTTTGTAGTACAGTAGAAAAAAAACAACCGGATTTGAAGTCAAGGGTTCTAGGTTCAGATCTTCACTCTGTGTAATCCTGGACAGGTCACTTCTCTTCTCAGACCTCGGTTTCCTTATTTGTAAAATGAAGGTTTGGTCTAGAACTCTAGATGATCTCTTGGGCAGAGATTGTTAAACTGGGTCCAAGAATTCCTTTTCAAAAAAAATTTGACAACTATTTCAATGTAACTGATTTCCTTTGTAATCTTGTGTATTTTATTGGATACATCTAAAAATATTATTCAGAGAAGGGGTCCGTAGGCTTCCTCACACTGTGATAGGTGTCCACGACACACAAAAAAATGAAGAACCCCTGAACTATAATTCAGCAAATCTAGGAACTAAAGAAGGAGGGAGTGGTAACCCATGGAGAACCTTAGCATCCAAAACAGAAAGGAAAAAGAAAAAAAAAGTAAAGCAGAGGCAACACTACAACAAGCAATTTGTATACCTTCAGTAATGTTTGAATATCCTGAACCTACACCCCAATCCTCATCCCCTGACAATATTTTCCGTCCCCCCAGAGGCTTTTACTATAATACATGCCATTGATTTCTCTCTTACATAAGATAGAAACTGAAAATATATGGCATTGATCAAGGCTCTGAACCTAGAGTCAAAAAGTCATTAATTCAAATCCTACCTCAGACACTTTACTGGTTGTGTGATCCTTGGCCAATCACTTAACCCCTCTTATCCTCAGGGTCATCACTGTAAAATAAGGATAATAATAGCACTTATCTCACAGTATTGTTGTAAGGATCAAACAAGATAACATATGTAAAGTGCTTCGTAAGCCTTAAATAACTATATAAATGCTTGTTATTACCAATGCCCTATCTCTATTATTAAAAATATATGTATTTGTTACAAGAAATATTTTAAATTTGCCAATCAGTCATTCCAAAAAGCCCTAAAATAAATATTGTGGCCAGAGGCTTGGAAGAACCTAACTCTATATTTCTACTAAGAACAATGTTTCAATATCTATTAATTCAGTGTTTGTGATGACTTTATACAACATAACTACTGCAAATGACAAGAATCTACTGTACTATGTAATACTCTAAAAATTCACTGGGCATGGTGGCACATGCCTGTAATCCCTGTTACTAGGAAGCATGAGACTGGTAGGAATTCTGAGCTACCATAGAACCAGAGCCCATCATCGCTAAATTTAACACCAACATAGGGAGCCCCTGGGAAGGAAGAACTGGGGGGAAAAAGGGGCAGAGAGCTCTAAGGAATGGGCAAAACAGCCCATGTTGGGCATAGGGCAGTTCAAAGATGATCAATATTGGGATCAGTCCCATGAGAGGCTACCGCCCTTCTAGTCTGGGCAAGACAGCAAAACTAGGGCTCAAGAAAATTTTTTTTCTATATTTATTGCAACGCCAATCAATATGCCAAGAGGCTTCTTTACACACTTCAACAAAGTCATGTGGGAAAAATAGGCAGGCAACTCTGCTATAGGAAATACTGAAAAGAAAAACAAATATATTTTGGAATATATTCCTAATATAGGGGGGTTACAGGTGCAGAACACAGGGCTAGGTGTCTCTATTTTCAGTTTGGCAGAAAAGAGATTTAGGTGAAACCTCAGTGAATTCCAGCTGGATGAGAAGATACATACTTAAAATGCAAACTTTTGAAAAGATGTCCATGGTCATAGAACCAGGATATGTCAAAGGGAGTGCTAGATCTTAGGTTCTTTCTGACTATAAGTGGTCCAAGCAAAAAGCATTTATTAGGTGTCTACTATATTCCAGACTATGGCTAAGCACTGGGAGGAGACAGTCCCTACCTTCATAGTGTTTGTGGTGTGATAAAATAGGCAGTATGAAAAAATTATGTACTAACAAGATATATGAAAGATAAATTAGGGAAAATCTCAAAAGGTTGGGATTTGTAGTAAGAGTGGGAAAGGCTTTTTGCAAAAGGTAGGATTTTAGCTGAGATTGGAAGGAAGCCAGGGAAGCTGGGAGGTAGAGAAGAGGAATGGGAACGTTTCAAAGTAAATGCAAATGCGGGAGTCAGGAAATGGAATATCTTGTTCAAGCATCAACAAAGGAGGCCAATGTCAGTAGATCTCAGAGTTACATGGGAGTCAGGTGAGAAGACTGGAAAGGTAGGAACGGGCAGGTTACGAAGGGTTTTAAAAGCCAAACAGACGATTTTGTATTTGATTCTCCAGATGCGCTTCTGACTATAGATTTTGACACCATGACTCAGTTGCTTTTTCACCCTAGAAGTTCCTGTAGTCCTTAGGGGTTTCTCACCCTAGAACATCCATTTGACATACCACCCCCTTCTCCCATGGATGAGTGCCTTCTAGGCTCTCCATTTTGGAGACTGGCCCAGGCCCACCATACTTCGTTTCCCTTCTGGCTGTGCTCCTAACTCTGGTCTTCACCATCATGCTCCATACAGGTACTTTCACTCCCCACCCCCACCCCACAACACTTTTTAGGTCTACTTATTAAAATATTTTCTCCACCCCCCCACCCCCCCACCTTTCCCCCGCCTTAACCATTCCGCCACCACCCCCATAGAATATAAGCTATTTGAGGAAAAGGACTCTTTTTCTTTTTTGCTTTTGTTTGGATTTCCAACACTTAGCACAGTGCCTGGAGCGCAGTAAATGTTTAGATAAATGCTTCTTACCTGCCTACTTGATCCTCAAGATTATGGGGAGCCACTAGGGTTTATTGAATTGGGGGTAGGATGCCCAAGGCACAATACAATCAGACCTGCACTTTGGGAAAATCATTTTGGTAGCTAGTTATGGATGGACCAAAGTGGGGACACACTTGAAGCAGAAAGACCAACCAGCAAGCTATTGCCACAGTCCAGGGATGAGGCGATGAAGGACTGCACTGGGGTGGAGGTGGTGTCAGAGGAGAGAATAAGAGAAATGTTTCAATGGTAGAATTGACCGAGTTTGGGAACAGTTTGGAAATGGAGGGTGAAAATAAAGAGTTGAGTATATTGGAAGGCTGGGTGACTAGGAGAATGCTACCTCTCACAAGCACATTTAAATGCCTGTCAGCGCAGTTGTTTGAAAAGCAGCTGTCAAGATCAGAAGAAAGAACCCCAAGAAATGATTGTTGAGAGGAGGAGTCAGGAACCTTCATATTTTACAGGCAATGGTCATTCTTAAAACCAGTTTATGTTCTAAAGATGATGTAATATACGTTAGCCAGCAGATGGCAGACATGGAACAGTTTCACATCAAGGACCCAAAAAGCTGACTCAATTTCAGCCTCAGCACGATGGCAATTCTTTAAAATGAACAGATTTGTTATTGAAAGGTACTAAAGAAGAATGTTATTTTTATGGGCATTTGCATATTCAGCAAAAGAGGCCACATGGAGCTGTGGAGTGAATCTTTGAAAGCAGAGATGAACAATTATGTTTGAACAAAGTCTTGGCTCTCTCTCATCTTCTATCGAACATCCCGATCCACCTCCTTACTACCCTTACAGCCCCCAAAATAACGAGGAGGAAGAGAAAGAAAAGGAGGAGAAGGAGGAGAAGAATTTATATAGTGCTTTAAGATTTGCAAAGCACTTTACAAATATCTTAATTTATCCTCCCAACCATTCTGTGATATCGGTGCTCTTATCATACCCATTTTATGTAGGGGTAATTATTATAACCAGAGGCAGCACACAGTAGAGTGTGTGCTGAGAGTGAAAACCTGAATTGAAGTCTGGCCTCGTACACTTACTAACTGTGACCTTGGGCTTGTCACTTAACATCTGTTTGCCTCAGTTTCTTCAACTGTAAAATGAAGATATTAGTACCACCTCCCTTGCTGAGTTGTCCTAAGGATCAGAGTCTGGCACATAGTAGGTACAGTACACAAATATTATATTTATTCCTTTCCCAGTTTACAGATGAGGAAACTGAGGCAGAGATTAAATTATTTGCCTAGAGTCACACAGCTGGTAAATGTCCAGCACTGGATTTGAACACAAGTCTCCCTAATTCCAACTTCTAACACTTCTATCTACCACACCAGCTAGCTGCACTTTTAAAAATATCTTCAAAAATTACAAAAGAAACTGAGTACTACAATATGGTAGACGATTATTATTTCACAAATTGGTATATAGTATTTATACTCAGTGTCCCTAAAGTCTCAATTAAGTTTTAAGGTTTAGTAGCTTAAAAGTAGCTAAGAATTTTGGGATACTCTATATTTGTCCTTGTTTTTGTTTTTTGTTTTGTTTTGTTTTTTTGGAGAGGGACAGCAGGGCAATTGGGGTTGTGACTTGCCCAAGGTCACACAGCCAGTAAGTGTGTCAAGTGTGTGAGGTCACATTTGAACTCAGGTCCTCCTGACTGGTGCTCTACTCACTGCCACCTAGCTGCCCCTCTATATTTATACTTGAAGGAATACAAATAATCCTGAAAGTGGTCTTTCAATTACTATTGTTTTCTTTTCACAGAATCACAGTGGGAAAAGAAACTTTTTTGTCTACCTCATTTCCTCTCTTCCACCCCACCCCGAAACGTCTTCCTTAGATACTACACAACTATCCCCAACATATGACTAAGCACATACTTAGATCTACCACTTGTCATCTCCCTACACACACACACACACACACACACACACACACACATTCACATTGCCCTTCCACTCCCTAAACTGAAAACTCATTCCTCCTTTTAAAGGGCAGGGGTGAAAAAAGCAAAGGCCTGATCCCAGCCCATTGCTGGGATAAAGATAGAAGTCAGTTTAGGGTGTGAGGACCAATGTCAGTTCATGCCTTTTGTCTCTTCGAGGATGTTGACTCTCCATTAATAGGGAGGTAGCTTCAGTTCTGTCACTTAGAAATTCAGGATTACCTGAACCCTATCAACAAAATAAATACTACATAATGCAAATAAAATCTAGATTTATCTATTTGATCTTCTTAAAATCCCCTGCTCTTAGCCCTGTGCCTATAACATAGTATAGGCATGTCAACTGATTAGATGTCTCCTTCCCTTATAAGAAGTAGGGAAATGGCCAGGGAATGGGAGGGATTTAGCGGGTAATTACTTGGGAACTTTAAAATTATTTCTAAATCTGTCCTGATTTGAGCTTCCTGTTACAGCTGCTGCAGCTAGAGATACTCCCAAGTGACCTCATCTACCTAGTTTCTACCACCACACTTGAAACACAAAAATCTGTCCTAAGAAATACTCATGATGTTGTAGAAGTAGTAATATACTTGGTATCAGGAAGACTTTGGTTTAAAACATGCAGTGGTCTCTACCATTAGATTGTAAACAGAGACTATCTTTTTTTGGGGGGGAGAGAAGAAGGCAGGGCAATTGGGGTTAAGTGACTTGCTCAAAGTCACACAGCTAGTATATGTGTCAAGTGTCTGAGGTCACATTTGAACTCAGGTCCTCCTGACCCCGGGACTGGTGCTCTGCTCACTGTACCACCTAACTGCCCCCAGAGACTTTTGCCTTTCTTTTTTATCTGGAGCACACACACACAGAGCCAGGCACATAGTAGGGCACTAATAAATGCTTATTGACTCACTAACTCTAGCACATACCAGCTAGGTGACACTGGATGAGTCTCTTAACCTCCTTAAGGCTCAGTTTTCTCATTTGTAAAATGGAGGGGGAGATTCTAAAGTCCCTCTCAGCCTTACATTAGATTGTGAATTGTTTGAGGACAGAGATGTCTCCTGACTCTTTTTATATTCCCAAGACTTAACACATAGTCAGTGCTTATGTTTATTGATTGACTGACTGATCTATCAGGTTTCTTCCAGCTCTAAATCCTATGCTTTTAAAATAGAGCAACAGCCCATAGAAGGAATTCAGAGAAAACTCTTGGCCATATCCAAAGATAACACTAACCGGTGGATTTTATGCTAAACAGGTACTCCTAAATCATATAAGCCTTTTAATGTTCCCCTTTGGTACATACCAGGGAAGCAATATGCCAGCATTCAGACTAATGACTACTGCCAGGCTGAAAGCACTTCTGTTGCACCTCACCCAGATCCAACAGTAATTCCAAGGTCTCCAGGCAGAACGAATTGTCCTGTGAAGTTTGGATTCAGTCAAAGGGCCGAACTTGAGGACCTAGAGGGCCACATGTGGCCTCGAGGCCGCAGGTTCCCCACCCCTGATTCTAATTAGCCTTCACTCTCAATTTGCCATACAGTCTGCATTTCATTTTGGCAAAAGGTGTTATGAACCATTAACAAAGACCCAACCTCCGTTGAGGCACGCCTTTTTGATGTTTTCAGCAATCTTGATACAAAGTTTCTGTATGTGATGTGATGTAGTCAGGAGGGTATGAATACTGTGATACAGAGCTTCCCTGGGTTTACAGAAGTTTACATCCTCAGCCCACTAATAGTGGGAGATCTAACATTAAGACATGAACAAAGTTGTATTCTCCCACAAAGGGACAGTTTCCTGGGCAACTGAACAAATTATGGATTTCAGCATTTTCAGTAATGACCGAGGACAAGCATCGACTTTTAAGGAACCCAGTCAAAATCATATATAAATATAGTGCAGGTGTGTTCCATCCTCATGTGATACTTTGATCCAAGGATCTTAATGTACCTTAGAAATCATCATCCTAACTCAAGGTTTTAAGAAAATAGATGTTCAAAAGTAAAAAAAAGTTTTTTTTTATTTTCATGCATCTAGAAAATAAGATGCACAGGCAATGGGGCATAGAGATTTATCTTGCCCTACAAGAAAGGAAGGGAAAGGGGGATGGGAGGGGGATGGGGTGACGGAGGGGAGGGCAGACTGGGGAACAGGGCAACCAGAGTGTTCTTGGAGTGGGGGGGGTAGGAAATGGGGAGAAAATTTGTAATTCAAACACCTGTGAAAATCAATGCTGAAAACCAAACATATTAAAAATAAATTAAAAAAAAAAGGAAATCATCATCCTAGTTATGCTGGAGATGAAGAATGCGGGATCTACAAAAGTTAAATTCCTTCGATGATAGTGGATCACTGACAGTTGCCAACGTCAAACTCAATTAGATCATTTCTTTCTTTCTTTTTCTTTTTTACCTGTGATTTCATCAGCGTGAGAAACTCTCAGATTGAAAACTCTCCTTTGTCAAAAGTGATAAATCCTAATGGTGAAATTTCAGGCATCTGGGAGCAAAAAAGAAGCATTTTTATTATGAGAAGGACCTTCCTTGATGCACTGAAATGACCTCATGTGAATGAAAGTCAGCCCTGTTATACTTACATCAGGCCACATGTAGGCCACATGCTCCTTACTTGAGAATCTTTGGACGTTCAAACATCATAGTTAGGATGCCTCTATAGAAACAAAATACCAGAACCAGGCCCATACAGCTATATTTCCTGTTCTAGCTATGTGGGGTGTATCACTGCTCCAACCTTACCTCTTTTGAGATCAATCCTATTCTCAGCAAGCTGACAAAAGAGAATTTTTTTTTAAAGTCAGTTTTGATTTACACAGGATTTCAGGTATTCTCTGGGGTGTACTCAGAGACACACAAGCTGAAATAATTTGTACTACCTAGATGAGCAGATTTTATGTGCCCTAGGGAATTGAGCTGTTCCATAAAAAAAAGCAATGTAAGTGAAATTTATTTGTCTATAGACTTCAATACGTTTCAGAATCTTTTATTAATCCTCACCAAAAAAATCCTTTTGTTTCAGCTAAAGAAGTCCTCCATAAGTATATTCCTCTAACATCCACCCTTTCTAACCTCCAGCGGGGGAAGGGTAGGACCTGGACTCAGAGGAGTGGAGTTCAAATCCCAGCTTTATATTTACTACCCATATGACCTTGGGCAAGTCATTCATCCCGTTCAGGACTTAGTTTTGTCCTCTTCAAAATGAGATGCCAGGAAGATGTCTAATTTCCCCTTCCACCTCCCAAACCAACGATGCTATGAACATTGTCTGCCTCACCCAAACCAGGAAGAAAAAACAAATGTGAGTCTATTTTGAAAGAACTGGAACTATAGGTAGGTTTATTTAGCTCTGATTCAAAAGGTAAAACATATTAGTCACAAAGACCAATGACACACATACTAGATTAGCCAAATAAACAGGAAATAATCACATTGACCAAAGGATGAGGCTCAGAAGGAGGATACACACATGGCCCATGAAGAGATTTAGACTAAGGAAAATTAAACTTTTTCTTGGGTCAAAAAATCACAATAACTTGGATGCTCATAAGTAGATGAATCTCAATGGATTTTGACATGATTTAGCTTTGTGAGTGACAACCAGTAGGTTTCACCAGCTATTCAAAGCCAGTTTGAATGGGAGAGGTAAGATTTAAAAAAAAAATCTTTCCATAGCCTCTTGAGTTCAGATCCCTGCTCTACCACCGACTATTATGTGACTAATGTGACTATTATGTGACAATGTACAACTCACTTAACCTCTCTGGCCCTCAGTGTCCTCCATGGTACTAGACCACTAACATTCCTTCCAGATTATGGTAGGAGTATTATGCTAACCCCTCCCCCACCCCATACAAATTAGGCTAATTTTTCCTTTAAAGGATTTGGTTGTCTCAGGCAACTAAGGTCACTTCCTTATCACCTCATTACAGCTAGGAGGAGCTCCAGGGGCATTTAGATGCTTAGAGGATGGATCTTGAAAGACAACACAGACAAGGGACTTTCATTCAGCTGGGTCAATTTGGTATCCTCAATGTCTATCCTGGTTGAATATCTCTCTTCTGCCATGGCTAAGTAAATCTCTTTTCGGTAAATGTTGAATGACCTATTGTTTCAAAATGAACCCTAAACTACTAGGGCCATTGCCTTGAGACAGGCTCATCCTAGAACACAGCTCTAAAATGAACTTAACTTACTGGCAACAATAACAGGGATGAAGAGCTATGAAGTTGGCCAAAAACATAATGCTACAGTCTAACACAGTCCTGCCTAACTCAAATAGAATATCCCATCTATGTTTTGTTGTATTGGTATTTATTTTATTAAATATTTCCCAATTATATTTTAATTTGATTTGAGTCTCTGTGTTAGTGGACTGAGTGTTTGATACCTCTGGTATCATACATGCTTCATTTGCACTAGATGTTTTTAACCTGGGATCTGTAACTTGCATTAAAAAAAAGATTGTGGTAACTTTATTACAGTACAATTGGTTTTCTTTGTAATCCTAAGCATTTTATTTTATACATTTAAAAATATTATTCTGAGAAAAAGACCATAAAGGTTCACTAGACTGGCAAAAGGGTCCATGACACAAAAAATTAAGAACCTCCGATTTAGACAAATGGCTCCCATTTCTTTAGTTTATATAGGTTTAAGGTTTACAAAATACATGCCTCACAACAGTACTGTGAGGTAGGTAATGAAATTACTTTTCCCATTTTACTGAGGAGGAAACAGACTCAGAGAGGTATAAACCCAAGGTCACCTGGGGAACAAGTAGCAAAAGCAGAATGGTACCTAAATGATGGTGACTGAAACAATTTGGTTCAATAAAGGGAGATGCCTAGGTACTGTCAGTTAGGCATATGTTATACTGCCTAGCACCCCCTGAGACTGGTTTGATTCTGAGACATATGGTGCTTTCTGGAATATATAAGTCTAAATTAGCTCAAAGACAGATGTATAGTCTAGTCTAAAGATGTTGCAGAAATGGGGTACAATCCAAAGAATTCATCAAAAAAAATCAATAAGCACTCATTAAGTGCTTACAGTATGCCAGGGCTGTGCTAAGCACTGAGGAGAAAAAGAAAGATAAAAACCATCTCTATCCTCAGAGGGACTTCATTCTAGTGAAGCCATAGGGAGACACTGAAAATTATTGAATAGAGTTGCGATATCATAAGATCTATACATCTGGAATATCAGTTTAGCAGCTGTTGGGAGGCTGCAGAGATTGGCAGCAAGATTAATGAAAAGACCTTTAAGGGAGTTGATGAAGGTCTGAACTACGATGGTGTCTTGATGAATAGAAAGATAATTCATCCAATAAAAGAATTCTTGACCAATCATTACCTCAAGTCAGTAAGACAGAAACAAATGGGAGAAAGATGTCGGTTTTTTTTAAATGAAAGGAACTTAATTGCCACAAAATTATTTGATTATAGCTACATCTATGTATAGTCACTTTGTCTTTTTTTTAGCAATATAAAATAAGAATTGATTGAATAGCAAATAGCCTTAAATATCAGATCAAACATGTTTCTTTTTCAATTATATATTATTTTATTTTCAAACAAAGATCTACCTTCTTGCCCTCCCATAGCCATTCTCTGTCCCAGCCCCTTCCCTACCACATTGAGAAAGCAAGAAAAACAAATTCCTTTTCCAAACATGTATAGTCATACAAAACAAATTTCTGCATTAGCTATGGCCAAATCTAAATCTGCACTCAGTTCATTACGTCTCTGTCAGGAGGAGGGCAATGTGTTTCAACCTAAATTCTTTGGAATAGTGGTTGGTCATTGTTCCACCATGTTTCAGTTTAGCATTGCTCATCACACGTCGGTATGACGTCTTAGAATTAGTTGTGTATCATGGCAGCTTGACTCTGTGGCCACTCTAGCTTAACCTGAGTCATCCCCAGGTATCTGTTTCTGTTTTCCTCCTAGGAACATGGAAGGACCTCTTTGTGAAATAAGTCTCCAGAGTCACTATAGGTCCTTGTAATCCTGTACAATGCTCAAGATAATTTTAGTTCCAGTTGTTTTGGTTGTTTCTTATGATAATCATGGCTTGAAAAGGAAATTAAAATTACTGATCTGATCCACATCTCCTTCTGGTATGTTACTAGCAAATAAGGGATTTAACTTTTCTTCAATTATTCTAAGACCCATATGGTCAGAGCCATTGAATTGACTCTTTTCCTGTACACATTTCTTTGGATTATCTTCTTAACCACTGTTTCAGTCATTTTTTTCAGTTGTGTCTGACCAGATTCGAACTTAGAAAAATGAGCCTTCTTGACTTCAGGCCCAACACTCTACCCACTGCACCACTAAACTACTAGGTTAACTACTGATTTGGAATCAGTAGGACCTGAGTTCAAACATGACCTCAGATCCTTACTAGCTGTGTGACTCTGGGAGAGTCATGTAACCCTTTTTGCCTCTGTTTCCTTATCTGTAAAATGGTCTAGAGAAGGAAATGATAAACCACTCCAGTATCTTTGCCAAGAAAACCCCAAATGGGGTCACAAAGAGTCAGATGTGATTGAAAACAACCCAACAACAAGAACCACTGAAGTCACAACTTCAGTCAAGTAGGTCATGGAGTCCATTTAATGAATGCAGTGGTATAAAGTAAGAAACATAGTTTCAGTTTTTTCTCTACGTGTGTGTGTGCATGTGTGTGTGTTTCTTGCCTGTCCATGTCTCTCTGTCTTTTTGTCTCTGTCTCCTCCCCACCTTGGTCTTCCTCCTCTCTCTCCTTCCCTCTATCACACACACACACACACAAATATATATACACACATATATTTACACATATTATATATTACACGGGTATATATGTGTGTATCTTTTGAGAGATGCTTTCTATATACATATCTTATACATGCATATACATACATACATATACACATACACACATATACACACACATATATGTTCTATACTAGGTACTGTGGCGGATACAAAGGAAATAAAAGACATGGTTTTCTCCCTTGAGGAGCTTATATTCCAGCTGAGGAAATGAAACAACTAGAACAATTTTAAGATAACATATTAGTAAATGTTTAATTAGGTGATATGTAATATATGGACAAGTGCTGAATCTTTAAAAGGGAAAAGGCTGCCTTAGAGAGTAATTACAGAAGAATTCATGAAATATCTGACTTGTATCATACTTTAGAATTAGAAAGAAAGTACTTTATAGCTGTTCTTTTATCTAATCCTTAAAAAAGCCCTGTTTAGGCTAAGAACAATTTTCTGCATTTTACGAATGAAAAAACTAAAGCTCAGAGAGTATAAGTGCTTTGGCCCAGGACACACAGCTGGTAAATGGGACAGCTGGGATTTGAACACATCTACCAATTTCACAGCCAACAAATATACCACAGCTGGCTTTAGTTGAGCCTTAAGGAAGTGTAGGATTTCAGCAGATGGAGCAGAAAAGAAAGAAAGACATTGCAGGCAAGAAAATTTGATGTGTGTTTGTGGAGATATAATAGGGAAGTAATAAGCCTAGATAGTCACACCAGCATGAAATCCAGTGCCCAGTATAATTTCTTGCATAAGGTAAGCACTTAATAAATGTTTGTGGGATTGAATTGGAGATAGGGATATGCAAAATATTCACAGAAAATGTGTTCAGAGACCTGCCTGCAAGGGCTGTGCTGGGGAACTTCTGAAAATATTTTGGGTTAACAAGAGGTGATAAAGAGCTTTAAATGCCAGGCTTAGGAGCTAAAATTTAATCCTATAAGCAACAGGGAACCACTTGAGTAAAGGAGTTAGGAGACAGAAGCAGTATTTTAGGAAGGCTATTTATCCAACCCAGCTGCACATGTTTTGGACTTCTTTGATTTCTCTACCATGCTGCCAGTTACTCTATCTCATTATCCTGTACCAATCAGTCTTGGTACTCACACTTCTTCAGTACCCTCTGCCCCTCTAATTGGAGGACAGAGTCATGAACTACTCAATCTCCATTTAAGGAGGTGAGGTGAGGTAGGATGGGGCAGAACAGAAATCTTCTCATTTCTGACCTGGCCACACTCATTTTGGACTTCTTTTACTTCCCCACTATTCCACCCCTGCCTCTCACCTGGTACCTTTCACTTCTCTCTGCTTTTCAGCTTTTTGTATGTGTTATCTTCCCCCATTAAATTATGAGCTCCTTCTGAAAATTAGAATTGGCCTAGGGGAAGCCAGTAATGTTATAAGAGCCTAAGAAATAATAAAACAAAATATAAAGAATGACAAAATAGAAAAGAATGTGAAACATCTCATAAGAAAAACAACTGATCTGGAGAGCAGATCAAGAAAACGTAAGAACACTCAGACTTCCTGAAAGTTATGATCAAAAAAAAAATCTTGATATAATAATACAAGAAATAATCAAAGAAAATTGTCCCGAGTTGTTAGAACAAGAAAGAAAAGTAGAAATAGAAAAAATCTACCAATTACCACCTGAAAGAGATCCTATAAAGGAAATTTACAGGAATATCATAGCTAAATTCTGAAACCCTCTGCTCAAGGAGAATATTATGAGAAACAAGAAAAAAAATCCAAATATGGTGGAGCCACAATCAGCACACAAGACCTAGCAGTCTAAAAGACCACAGGTCTTAGAAGACTATACACAGAAGAGCAAAAGAACTGGAATTGTGGCCAAAAATATCATACCCAGCAAAGTTAGGCAAAATCCTCAACAACAACAAAAAAGATATTCAATGAACTGCCAAACTTCCAGGATTTTATTGCAAAAAGACCTGAACTCAATAGAAAATTTTATGAACAATCCAAGAGAAATATAAGGTAAACATCAAAGACTAATTACAAGGGACTCAATAAGGACAGACTGTTTACTTTTTATATGAGGAAATGTAAGCCATATGTCTAAGATTATAATTAGTAACTGGGTAATTCGAAAGAAAGATTGGGGTAGAGCTGAGTGTGATGTGATTCTAAAAAGTTATACTGTTGAGAGCAGCTATACAGCAGTGGCTAAAGCACTGGCCCTGGAATCAGGAGGACCTGAATTCAAATCTAGCCTCAGACACTTACTAGCTGTGTGACCCTGGGCAAGTCACTTAACCCTCATTGCCTCCAAAAAAAAAAAAGTAATACTGTCTAGGAAAAGGTAAAAAGTGTAATTATTTTATACAAATGAGGTGCAAGAGGAAGAACTAACACAGAGGAATTAGATGGGAGAGGAGGGCTGGTAGTTCTGGAGCCCCATTCTCATCAGGAATGGGTTAAAGAGGGGCAACTAGGTAGTGCAGTGAGTAGAGCACCAGCCCTGGAATCAGGAGGCCCTGAGTTCAAATCCGGGCTCAAACACTTGACACACTTACTAGCTGTGTGTCCTTGGGCGAGTCACTTAACCCCAACTGCCCTGCCTTCCTTCCTCAAAAAAAAAAAAAAAAAGGAATGGGTTAGAAAGGGAACAATACATATGTATCCAGAAG
>CM053624.1:130043407-130057034 GCA_028646595.1 Phalanger gymnotis
AGAGAATAGGATGGGGAGGAGGTTATAGAAGGGTGTCTAGATTAAAGGGAATGGGATAAAGAGGGAATAACATATATGTTTGGAAGGCTATGAAAGTCTTCTAAATTCAGATAGAAATAAGAGGGTAAGGGGGAAAAGGGGGGACAAAGGAGGGATCTTTGGGGGGTGTAGATTAATAGAAGGGCAAGGTAGCAGGTAGAAGAAAAGTAGAGGAGTCAGGAGGGATAGGATATAAGATATACACACAATCATAAAATAAAGATCAGGAGTAGAACTTATTAGAAAAAAAAAAAGCAGAGGCAGTAATCAAGATCTCAGACAAAGTTAAAGCTAAAATAGATTTAATCAAAAGAGAAGAATAGGGAAACCACTATATGTCAGCCATATCAGTCAATATTGTTTTAGACTATTTAAAATAACTGGACAGTATAAGACTGGAATACAGAGAACAGACAAGTATAGTATGGTCTAACGTAGATGCATATGAATGTATATATCTCTATATGAGTATGATTATAGATATCTAAGTATATGTATGAATATGTAAGTGTATTATTTAGGTGTATATATATGTATGCTTGTGTTTATATATATACGTATACAGGGTGTTCCTAAAGTCTGGACACATAGGCAAAAAAGCATATTTTCAAGAAATGAAATGAATGAAATTTTCAACAACATTTTATTTAATTGGAATATTAACAAATAATATCTTCAATATGATTTCCATCATTTGTGACACAAAGGTTGATGCGCTTTGCAAGATTCATGTGAACCTGATATAATAACTCCACATTTCCTATGTGTCTAGACATTAGGAACACCCTGTATATGCACTTAATTGTAGCCTTCTGGGAGTGGGAGAAAGGGGGAGGAAGAACAAAGTAAAAAGTATACAACAGAGAACAAAACAAAACTTACAAGGAAGCAAAGAAAAGACGGATAGCTCTGAACACAATGTATAGTATTTATTATATAGACTTTCTTGAAATGGAAATTTATTGCTGCATATTTCGAATCCTCTCATTCTGCTATGCACATGGCAAAGTTTTTTTTCTTTTCTTATTTTGTTTTTAAGTTTTAGTTTTTAAATGTATGTTTCTTTTTCTTTTCTTAAGTTTAAAATAAATTATTTTTTAAAAATTATCAGCTCCTTGAGGGGAGGAATTGTCTGTCTTTTTTTTATCTCTTTCCTCAGTGTTTAGCACCATGTGTGGCACAGAGTGGGTAATAATTATTTATCACTACTAATAAACAATATTGATTTATTGTTTATTTATAATAAATAATTTATTATTAATAGCATAGTACTGGGCAAATAGAAGGCACTTCATAGGTGTTATTTGATTATTGACTAATTTAACAGTAGTGGGCAGGATGATATAAACAGGGAGAGGATTAAGGCTGAAAGTCTGGCTAAGAGATTATTGTAAAATCCAGGTGTGAAATGATGGGAGCGTGGATTAGAGGGGTAGCTATGGAAACAAAGGAAAGGAAGAGACATTGCAGGGGAAAAAAACTGGCAGGATTTGGCAATTAGACATTGGAAAGTAAAGGAGAAGAGCTACTAGATGAAAGAAGGAGAAGAATCTTAGATGAATCCAGGACTTGAAGATGGGAAGTAAAGCCATACAGATGGCTTCTATGCGATAAGAAAATAAAGACACTCTGCCTAATACAAGGATAATGTAAAATCTTTGAGAGCAAAGACTGGCTTTTTTTTCCCTTTGTTTCCTCAGCACCTACCACAGGGCTTTTCATGTGGAATTAACTTAATAAACGTTTATCGAATCAAATTTCCAGATTAAGAAAGAAAAATCAGAAAATTTGTGAATTATGCTTCAGTTGGTATTTCTATTTACAAATATATTGTTCAAACCAGCCTTGGTTAAAGCTCTTAGAAAATAAAAACATCTAGAACTTGCATTAGGAAACTAATGATAGCAAAACATGTCATATCTTTATCTCTGATCAAAGTTATCAGGTGTTATTTAAACAAATGACTAAACACAATAAAATATAAACAAAAAGAATAATTCCTTAATTAATTCATTTTCCTTTCTTCTGATGATATTTGGCTGAAATTCATTCTTAAACTATAATATAAATTCTTCATAGATGAATGGACCACTGTCAACCCAAAAGACTAGTTATTTTTCTAATAGTGATAATGGAAATACTTGTTGAATTAAATCAAATAACTTCTAATATAAGATTTAGAATTTAAGAGTAATGTCAACTTCAATATTTTAATGGAATTATGATCTCATTGTTATGAGTACTCTTTCAATTACTGAAGATCACAACAGAATAAGAGTCAATAAATTTATTAAATACCTATTATGTACCAGGCACTATGCTAAGTGTACTGGGAATATAGAGAGAACACAGTCCATTCCCTCAAGGAGCTTACAACCTAATGGAGGAAGATAATACATTAAAAAAAAGCTAAAAAGGGTGACCTCTAAGATAATAATTCTATCATCATCTATATCTTTTTACATTTCATGAGTACCTTGAGCTGTTTATTATGCATGCCTCCTTCTCATTATGTGACCATCCCACTTCCTTTTCTGATTTATTTCTTCTTCGATATACCTCACACTACTATTTGTGCAACGGTCCTTTTGAGAGTGAGCTAGTTCAAGATTTGTAGCCATATGTCATTGCCGACAGGACTGTTGTGTTTGTTTTTTAAAGATGATTTGAGATGGGGGGGGCAGGGAGGGCATCAAAGGATTGTTGTCAGAAGTGTACAGCTTCAGAAATGTTATACTCTATTTTTCCTATTCAATTCTGGGCTCAAGTTATTGTCCATCTGTATAGCCTGTCCTAAATGCATTTACTGATGTAATAACCTAAGAGACTAGCCATCTAAATGCCTGTTATAGTACAGACCAATGAGCTACATAGTCAGGGGCCTGATCTCCTGGGGGACTATGACATGACCCAAAAGGTCGTATGACTAACCAATTGGTTGAGAAGATAGGGCTCATCCTCCCCTCCCAATTGTGAAACATCTCCAATACAACCACACTCCCCACAAATGACCCTACTTTTGGCTCTGCCCCAGTAGGAGCCCCTCACAGCTCCTGATAACCCAACCACAATCAGACATCCATACCATTAACTGTGTAGATGCTGCTAGGAAAATTTCTCCTTTTCTGCCTGTGCCCAGAATACTCCACACCCTACCCCTTAGATTGCCTTTGTGGCGCTAGCAGGCATCCCTCTCTTACTCTGAGCAAATGACTGGTGAATAAGAATTCCCATACACTCTTTTTTGTTTTCAGTGAAACAGAATGAATTGCACAAAATAAGCAAGCATGGATAGGTTGCAATATACATCCCAAATCTCATTGCATTATACTTTCCCCAAAACTCATCTCTCTTCTGAACTTCCTTGTTACTATCAAGGGCACGATTGTACTTAACATTCACCCAGATCCTCAATTCCTCATTCACTTACCCCTCTAAATACTATTAGTTGCCAGATTTTGTCATTTGTCCCTCTACAACATCTCTCTCCTTGAGCCCTGTCTCTCTACTTACACCTACCGATTTAGTTCAAGCTCTAATCACTTCTCTCCTAGACTATTGCAATAGACTCCAACTGGTCTCTGCTTCAAGACTATCTCCACTTACATCTGTCCTTAACACAGCTGTCAAAGTAACTTTCATCAAGCATAGATCTGACCATGTTACTCTCCCAACTTAACAAAGTCCAGTAGCTCCCAATTGATCCTACCATCAAATATTATTTCATCTTTAACTCATCCTTTCATGATTTCTAAATTTTTTGTGCAAGTTTTATAACGTATATAAGTACAGTAGTATATTCATATGCTGTCACTAGGAGGCGCGATGGATAGAGTAATGAGCCTGGAGTCAGGAAGACTTATCTTTCTGAGTTCAAATCTAGCTGGCTGTATGACCCCAGGCAAGTCACTTAATCCTATTTACCTCAATTTCTCTCTATAAAATGAGCTGGAGAAGGAAATGGCAAACCACTCTGATATCTTTGCCAAGAAAACCCCCAATGGGGTCACAAAAGGTCGGACACAACTCAGTAACAATAACAGCATTCACATAACTTATGAGTTATAGGGGTATGTGACCAAAAAAGTTTAGAAACTAGTGGTCTAGTCAAGAAGTATTTTTTCATCCATTTGCTTTTACTTATCTGGACTGTTACCATGATTCCTTTTGAGTAATCATTAATGTCATTGCAGAGGTCCTGTGCAACCAGGGGACAGTGACATCTACAGGGAATCCTTCTTGAATTTGGAATCAATTGTAAGAGCAGCCACATGACAGTGTGAACACCTGCAATAAATATTTTCCTATTGTGTCTTGCTTGAGATTTAACTGAGGATCATTGAACAGAATTATCTCCATGGTATACTTAAAATGCCATTTTACTTCCTCAGATATGACTGAAGAGTTTAAGGCCCATATTTGCAAATAGAGAATAATGAAGCTGGAGGGGGGCAGGGGAGACGTGAGAAGTGGATTGAAAGGGACTTATAAACTCAATGAAATTAGATATAGCTATAAACCCTAGTAAATCTCAACCTTTTTTGAAGCTGTAACGCATCATTGTTTGATTTTTTTTTCCACAGGCTCCATCTTTCCTTTTCCCCCTTTCTTCCTGTTTGCATTTAAATGAGCTTTCGCTACCTTCTCGATGTCTGAATATTTAAAATTCAATCTGCTGTTTCACAAGCTGACTCGGTCTGAGGCATGATGTGGTTGATCAAAAGAAATATCACAGATCAGGGGAGGGGAGTCTCTCAGTGAGCTGCCTTTGTTAGAGCATATCTGGAGTATTTCTGGGACCCATTTTGGAAGGGACAACAAGAAGCTGAAACATATGGAGAGAAGGATGCTTCAGGGACTCAAAAACTTGTCATACTTGTGCAAATTTGGAGGAGAGAAGCCTTGGAAGGGGAGGGGAGGGCAGGACAGGAAGGAAAAGAGGAGCGTCATGGGTGTGTTTAAGTGGTTAAAAGGTTATCATATGGAAGGGTGAATTAATCATGTATGCTACTTGGTCCAAGAAAGCAGAATTAAGACTGGGGGGGCAGGGCGCTGCAGGCAGGTAGGTTTGAGCTTAACATAAACATAAAGAAAAACTTTTTAACATTTAGAGCTGTCTAAAAAAATGGAATAAGTTTCTATGGTGGGAGGCAGGTTAGGGGTGAGGAGGGACGACAAAGTAATAAGTTCCTGCTCTTTGAAGACTGGAAAGCCTTTAGGCAAAGACGGTAACTTCTTGCTGGGGATCCTGCCAAAGGGACTCATGATTTTGGTAGAAGGATTGGGTTAAATCATTTTTGAGGTCCTTTTCAAGTCTAGGAGACTAAGACCCTATCATTTGAGCTTCAATCCACATTCTTTCACACCTCCTTTCCTTGGCTTCCTTCAAGTCTCAACTAAAGTCCTACCTTGTACCAAGAGCCTTTCCTTGTTCCCCTTAATGTAAATGCCTTTCCTCTGAAATTGCATTCCATCTAGATAAGTACTGGACACATAGTAAGCAATTAATAAATGGTTGTTGACTGACTGATAACCTGGGGCTCATAATTCACTTTAATGCAACAAGGATTTAGAAAGCACCTACTGTTGAAGTTTGGGGTTGAGGGGTGCTCACAATCCCAAAATACCGACATGCTGGGGCCTGCTCGAATGAATTTGACTCAAGCCTTCTCAGCCAAAGAAAAACAAAGTTTATTAAAGATTTGCCATAATGAGTAGTCTTAAGAAATCTCACCATTTGTGAGGCCTGTGTTCACAAGCCGGTCAGATTCAATCTACTGAGCTAGATTGAATCTGGGTGCCTTCATGGAGGCAAGATGGAGCTTATATACAGAAAGACTGTGGAGTCTGGGGTGTTGGGAGGAAGGGTTAGGGCAAACTGGGGTGACTGGGGTGAGGTCAGACTCCAGGGTGGAAAATAGCCAAAGGCTACCTGTAGATGACAGATACCAGAGGGCTAGAGTGACAGACTTGGGTATAGATATTTTGATATGATCAAGGGTGGAAAACAGCCAAAAGGCAATCCAGAGGTAACCAGACAATGGAAGGCTAGGCTAGGCTAGGCTATTTGGGCATGAAAAGCCAGATCAAGTGGGAAGATTCAGGGTGGGGTTCAAGGGGGTTCCCACAGTGTAAACCCCATCACTACCATATATTTTATTTGGCAGGTAGGTAACATAAAAGATAAGAGTGTTAGATCTGCAGTCAGGAAAATCTGAGTTCAAATTCTGCCTTAATCACATACTAGGTGTGTGACCCTGGACAAGTCATTTAACCTCACAGCCTTGGTTTCCTCTTCTGGAAAATGGGATAAAACTCGCACTTACTTCACAGAATTGTTGTGAGGATCAAAAAACATAACATATGTAAAGAGTTATAGCAGCTACAAAAGAACTATATGTTCAAGCACAGTTCACTTTTCACTTTCAAGCACAGCCACAACATGGCTGATCAGTAAATGTTAGGGATGCAATCTGTCACTGATTAGAGAAGTATCAACTGGCCTCCAAAAGGATTAAATCTACTTCCTTTCTTCTCCCCACGGATCCCATAATTAATAGAGTATCACTCCATTTCGCAGCAGCTGCGCAGTCTGGTTTTTTTCAACTCTACTCAGAACAGAATCCCCCTCCCAGCTTAAGCTCATCCCTGTAATCTCATCGCCTAGCTGCTAACTCAAGCCTTGACCAGCACCACCTCCCTCAGCCTCCTCTCCTCTTTCCTCTTTTGGAGAGCTGGAGGGTAGAGGACCAAACTCTTCCCAATCCTTTATAGAGGGCAGAAACTGGACTTTGGAGCTCATTCCACACGGTATCTGCTGCCCTACCTGGTTTTTTCAACTGCTTGGAACAAAATGCCTTGACTTTCCTACCCCCACCCACTTTCCTGACTCCTTTGTGAGTTTTCTTTTCCTTCCCCCATTAGATTGTAAAATCCTTAAGGTCTTTCTTTTTATTCATTATATTCCCAGTGCTAAGTATTGTTATTTCAGTTGCCTCTGGCTATTTGTGATCTCATTTGGGGCAAAGATCCTGGAGTGGTTTGCCATTTCCTTCTCTAGCTCATTTTACAGATGAGGAAACTGAGTCAAACAAGGTTAAGTGACTGGCCCAGGGTTACACATCTAGGAAGCACCTGAGGCCAGGTCTGATGTCAGGACTCCCTGACTCCAGGCCCAGTGCTCTATACTTTGAGTTATCTAGCTGCTTGCCTAGCACATATTAGGCATTTAACAAATGTTTATTGGATTGAAGCTGAATGTATTATCTCTAATAATAAATCAAGTTGTCTTGTCTTTTTCACATTGGAACTTATTAAATTTATTCACCTCAAGTGCTTTCATCTCAAACTAATACGGAGATAAAGTGAATGAAAGGGTTTTTTTTTTAATCTATTTCTAACTCTTCCCTTCCCTTTCCTTCCTCTACCTTTCTAAAGGGCTGATAAGATCCTTTGGTCCTTTCCATTTTCCTTTCTTCCCTTTTAACCTACCACAACATATTACTATTTAGTCCCTCATTACTTCAGTCAAGTAAAAAAAATATTTTTCATTTGGAGGCATGGAGTTAAATGACCTGCCCAGTGTCACGCAGCTAATAAGTGTCAAAGGGCGCATTTAAACTCAGATTTTCCTGATTCCACATCCAAAACTCTATCCGCTGTGCTACCTAGCTGTCCCCAAGCCAATTTTTTTTTTTAATTACAATTTGAATTGTCATTTATCATAGAGAACACAGAGAAGCTGCTTGAAGTTAGGAAGACCTGGATCATTTAACCTCTCCATACTACAGGCAACTTTCTAAGCCTGTAAATTTTATGGCAGTTGCTGATAGGTAGTGGTAGACCCAGCAGCTAGGTGGTTCAGTGGATAGAGTGCTGGACCTAGAGTCAGAAAGACCTGAGTTCAAATTCTCCCTCAAATACTCACTAGCTGTGTGAACCTGGGCAAGTCACTTAACCTCTGTTTGCCTGTTCCACTGTAGAATGAAATGGTAAACCACTCAGTATCTATGCTAAGAAAACCCCATATGGGATCATGAAGAGTCAGACACAACTGAACATTCGGGGCAGCTAGGTGATCAGTGGATATAGTCTTGGACCAGGAGTCAAAAAGACTCATCTTCCTGAGTTCCACTCCTGCCTCAGACACTTACTAGCTATATGACCGTAAACAAGTCACTTGCCCCTGTTTGTCTCAGTTTCCTCATCTGTAAATGAGCTTTAGAAGGAAATGGCGAACCACTCCTGCATCTTTGCCAAGAAAACCCCAAAGGAGGTCACGGTCATACATGACTGAAACAACTAAACAGCATATTTAAAGTTTTATCATCAGGAGTTCCCCCTAACGCACACACACACACACACACACACACACACACACACACACACAAAATCATAGACATGAGCCTAGGTTAAGAAATATTTAAGGCTATAATTTTAATTCAGAATTCCTTTTCTATTCAAGAGTAGTTATGTTAATATATACTACTACCCGGCAACAACATCCTCAGTTCTACTAAACTATTATATTTCATTCAGTTTGAGGCTTTCTTGATCTTATAACTCTTTCAGTCTGAAAAATTCTGGGCTCTTCTGAACTCTTCATTCAGCAGAAATTACTGCCAATTTTCTTTACCCTTGTTTTTGTTTCTAGCTCTTAATCACTTTTTTCACATTTTGTTTATTTTCCCTGCGGAAGTTCAAGTTCATCAAGTATGTCTGATCTCATACCAGAGGAAGTAGGTGCTATGTGTTTATTAAACATGACTCATTGTAGTGATTCAGGGAACTGGAAAGCATCAATCCATCTACAAAGACTCCTTACAATTAGGGTTCTCTGGTGGCATGTGTACACTCCAGGACATAGATGAAAACTAGCTCAAGTGGTAGGATTAGCTAGTAGTGTCGATATCCAAGAGCACTCCACACTGCAGTGAACTTATTTTGAATCTATTGACATCACCTTATGGGAGGGATTTTTAATGTAAGTTTTAGTCATTCTTCTTTTTGGCATAGACTTTCATGGCAGCAAGCCACTAAACTCATTCATCAGTCACTGTCTCTATACTGTGATGTTACCAGCCTGGAACAACAATGTTGCTAGCAGCTGGAAGGGTGCTAACAGAGGTTCTTTGATCTGCTTTTCTAAGGAAAGCAACTTTAAGGGGTTTACAATCTCACTTTAATTAAACATACATATATCATTCATTTAGTTCAGGGGAAAAAGCACCCTGAACTTCAGAGAAAATACAAGCAGAAATTACAAGCAGAAATTATATAAACAGAGCAAATAACACAAATCAACAGACAGGCTTCTAGATGTCTGACCAAGACAATACATAGTCACCAGAAAGAGAAGCACCAACATCTGGGTTTTTCAAAGCTGGGGTGGTGGTGGGGGTGCTCCTTAATGGCTACCCAGAGTCTCATCTAGCCAAATGACATGAACACTCTTCCAATGATCAAGCCCCAAAAGCAAAATGCTAACCTCGGAGCATATAAACCCTGTTTAGGGCCCTGGGGCTTAGGCCCTACTTAGTAAAAAGATGTAGGACTGAGGCTTAGCTTCTACTTAGCAAAAGGGTGCAGGAAAGATCTTTAATCAGGACTAGCACCACATCATATATATTGTTCCCAGTCAATGACTCTTGATTCAAACAAAGGCAAGGCTCATAGGCACTTGATTGCCTTAGTGTTGAGAAGCACTCCAAAACAAAAGGCAACAAAAAAGTCCCACCCTGCTTGCCATTACATAGCCTCACATTATCCTTTACCTAAAAACAATGGTTCTTCTATGTCTATACCCTATGGGAATCAGATTTAAGGCTTTTTAAGATTTCTTTCTCTGTGTCCCCTGTCTCTGTGTATGTCTCTCTCTTTCTCTTTCTGTGTGACTCTCCGTCTCTGCCTCTGTCCCTCTGCCTCTCTGTCTCTTTCTGTTTCTGTCTCTTTCTGTCTGTCTCTGCTTCTTATTACTTCTTTTTCTCTATGTCTAACTCTGTCTTCCTTTCTGTTTCTTTCTGCCTATCTCTCTATCTCTGTCTATGACTATGTCTATGTATATGGCCAACATAGTGGATGACCAAAGCTAGGTTTCCCTCAAAGGAGCAAGACCAATGGGGAATCTAGCACTGGGGGGCCAGCATCTTATCACTTTAATAGGCAGCCAAGTGGTGTGGTGGATAGAGCACTGGACCCCAAGTCAAGAACACCAGAGTTCAAATCTAACCTCCCACACTTCCTATCTGTGTGACCCTGGTCACTTCGCTTAACCTCTACTTGCCTCAGTTTCTCCTACTATAAAATGATAATAATAATGACACCTACCTCCCAGGATTGTTTTCAGGATCAAATGAGATAACATTTGTAAATCACTTAGCACAGTGCCTGGCACACAGTAGATGCTTAATAAATGTTTATTTCCTTCCTTCTCTTCCTGCCTGCTGTTTGCACTACAAAGAATGATGATGGTAGTGATAGTGGGTTCGTTCAAGTCCGTCTTTGACTTATATTGTATCCCAGGCTGACCCTCCATGTCTCAGACAACTCTCTAAACCTAGAAGTTGTAGAGCTGGTGCCAGTCTACATTGATAGAGGGAATTTCCTCACTGCAAGCTCCCTATGTCAGGGAAATGACAGATTTTTTTTTAAATGATAATAATAATAGCTGATATTTGCAGAGCACTTTAATATTAGGAGAGTGTGAGAGGTACATGTACATTTACATATGCAGTATGTTTATGTTGATGCTTCTCAGTCTTGTCAGACTCTTCGTGACCCCATTCGGGGTTTTCCTGGCAAAGATTCTGGAGTGGTTAGCCATTTGCTTTTCCAGCTCATTTTACAGTTGAGGAAACTCAGACAAACAGGGTTAAGTGACTTGCCCAGACCCTAATAGGTGCCAGAGACCAGAATTGAACTCAGGGAGGTAAGTCTTCCTGGCTCTAGGCCAGACACTTTATCCACTCCACCACCTAGCTGCCCACGATGTGAACATAGGATGTCCCAAAAGTCTTAGTGCAGTTGTAAGCCATTTAAGGTGGATAATCTCTCTCTCCTCTCTAACTTGCAAAAACCTCTTCCTTCTTGTCCCTAGACCACATATTTCTCCCATATGCCTGCAGGTGTTTCATATTTAAATGTTTCTTTTAGTTTCTAGAGTTTTTACCCCTGAAAGATCCTATTGACTGACTATAGAAGACTTTTGGGACACACTATATATATTACACACACACACACACATTAAGTATAGTATATCATCTCAGTCAGATTTGAAGATGTAGATGGTGATATCCTAATCAGGGGTGGGGAACCTGCAGCCGCATTAGGTCCTCTAGGTCCTCAAGTGCAGCCCTTTGAATTCAAACTTCATAGAACAAATCCCCTTAATAAAATAATTTTATTTAGCATTTAGCGGTGATATGGCATCCTACCCTATTGTTGTAGCTACTCACAGTTGCATCAAAACTAAGCTCCTTACAAAGACAATTTTGGAGACAACTGTCTGAGTGATTCAGTGACCTACCATTTTTCCTGTCTACAAAAAAGAACCAAAAATAAAAACAAAAAGTGTGACCTTGCTCTCTCATGGCAATCTCAAACCTCAACATTCATACACCATTCAAGAGTAGACTCATTGGCCTTCTGAACAATAAAAATGAATCATTCATCTGTTATAGGTGAAAGATAGTAAAGAAGCACAAAATATAGCTCCTGTTTTTCAAGGTCTCTATTGTCATAGGATTATATCAATAATATAAGATTAACACACTTGAAACAATGATAGAACCATGTAAGACAGTATTGTACAGAGGGTTACCAATTAGAGACTAGTTTAGATTGTAAGTACTCCCTCTCAATGCAAATAACTCTAGGAGGGATTAAGGAGAGCACCTGACTATTCATACTTTATTGGGAATTAATTAAATCTTCATACTCTTCTCCTGACAAGTAGCTAAAATCATTTGCTGAGGGAATGGAACAATCTTGGAGTCGGGTATTATAGGGAAGAGCAGATCCGAATAAGGTACCAAGGTACTTTGGACAGAAAGAAAGCTCTGAAGAGGGGAGGAGAAGAAGGGAGAGAGGGAGAAAAATTTGCAACTCAAAGTCTTGTAAAGATGAATGCTAAAAAATCTTGATATGTAATTAGGGAAAAATAAAATATTATTTAAATTAAAAAAAAAGAAAGCTCTGGACACGTGTGGGTAGCACCTACTTCTTAAAACTTTCTCTAGGGTAGGTCAACCTGCACTCCCAAATTCTGTAGTGACTGTCCTTTCCCCATAGTCTCAGGATGGAAACTAATTGCCTAAGTCACAAACCTATTTATGAAGCTTCAAATGAGTGAAAAATGTATCTTGTTTCCTTTTCAAAGAACAATTCCCAAGAAATTCTCAAAAAGATCTCTTTTCATTAATTGCAGAGTTTCAGACTGAAACATCTCAAATATATTTGTCCTGTCTTTCACAGGATCATAGATTGAGGGAAAGACAAGTCCTCAGAGACCATTTAGTTCAGGTGTGGGGAACCTGCGGCCTCAAGGCCACACATGGCCTCAAAGGACCACACTTGAGGATCTAGAGGGCCACATATAGCCTCCAGGCCGCAGTTTCCTCCGCTCTTAATCTAGTTCAACCTCCTCACTTTATAGATGGAGAAAATGAGGCCCATGGAGTTATTCCATTGTAAAAAAAAAAAAGTGAGCTTTCCAACTGCCCACCTCTGCCAGCGAACCACCTGAGTTAAAGTCTAAGTTCCAACACCTACCACTTATAGGACTCCAAGATGGGATCTACACGAATGACTACAGAAAAATAAAACATTATTGAGAAATTCCATTTAGAACAGGAAAACATTTTCCTGTCACAGGTCGAACAACTTAGAAATAGGAGTTTCAATACAGATACTTCCTCAGTGTCACACAGCTAGAAAATCAGGATTTAAACCCAGGTCCTCTGACATCAAACCAAGTAGTACTCTTTACAATACACTACACCACATCTGTAGCCACTCAACTTCTCCTCTAATGCCCCATCCTGGAGTGGAGGTAACCTTTGTTTGCAAAGGGGTATGGACTCAAGCAGATCTTTAAAGATTTCAGTTGTGGGCCTGGGAAAGGAATATGTGTTTAATGTCCAAGAACCAGCCAAGCTAAATTCAAAGAGGTTCATCACTACAGAGTTGGATAACAGGTGATGGCGAGTTTTTTTTTATTTGTTTGTTTTACCACAACAAGTCATAAAAATAATCTACTATAGTGGTGGGGTGGGGAGAGAGCTGCGTGGTACAGTAGATAGAGTGATGGGCCTAGAGTCGAGAAGATTCATCTTCCTGAGTTCAAATCTGACCTGAGATACTAGCTAGGTGCAAGTCACTTGACACTGCTTGCCTCAGTTTCCTCATCTGTGAAATGATCTAGAGAAGGAAATGGCAAACTATTCCAGCATCTTTTCCAAGAAAACTCCAAATGAGGTTATGAAGAGTCAAAAATGACTCAGCAACAATGATCCAGAAATAAATGGGAAATATCCACAATGATGAAATTCCTGATCTTTTTTGAATTATTGAAGTTATTATAAATATGTAT
>CM053624.1:130057534-130092116 GCA_028646595.1 Phalanger gymnotis
ATAGTCTTTCACAACATGAGTATTGTGGAAGGGTTATACATAATGATACGCATGTGGCCCATGTTGAATAGCTTGACTTCTTAGGGAAGGCAGATGGGAAGGGAAGAGGGGAGAGAATTTGAAACTCAAGGTTTTAAAAAAATAGATGTTCAAAAGTAAAAAAGTTTTTTTTTTCCATGCAACTAGAAAATAAGATGCACAGGCAATGGGGCATAGAGATTTATCTTGCCCTACAAGAAACGAAGGGAAAGGGGGATGGAAGAGGAATGGGGTGACTGAGGGGAGGGCAGACTGGGGAACAGGGCAACCAGAGTGTATGCCATCTTGGAGTGGGGAGGGGAGGAAATGGGGAGAAAATTTGTAATTCAAACGCCTGTGAAAATCAATGCTGAAAACCAAACATATTAAAAATAAATTAAACAAAAAAGAAGTGCGATTCTGGGCAAGCAGCTCTCCAGATCTTATTTTCCTCATCTATAAAATAAGGTGGTTGAATTTCACCTCTAAAATTCTCTTCCAGTTCTAACTAGGATCATATGAACTCTTTGACCATGCACATGAAGTAAAGAAAAATATAAAATGGCCCATGATGAAATATATGTTCGTGTTCCTACAAACATGTTTTGTAGGTAAATAAATAGTATGAACAAAGTAATGAATGGGTATCCAACATAGGGTAAATGCTTAAAAATCCGTACTGCTGAGAGTCAATTTGAATAGATAGTGGCTCATTATCAGAATCCTTTGAAATGAAAGATTTCCTATCCTACAGAAATGATAGGCCACAGTCACAGAAATTCTTTTAAATATCCCTCAAATACTTAAAAACTAAAGGCAGTGATTGAGTTGTGTCTCTGGTGAACTTTTGCAGGTAAACTTTAAAGTTTTGAACCCAAATTGAGGTTATTTACATGGAAGTAAACAGATCACCTAGAGTCAACTAAAAGTTGCACCAATGGATCCATGAATCTGCTCAAACAGCTCAAATAACTGGAGACTCAGTAGTTCTGTATGTATTGTACCATCAGCCCATTTATCTTAGTTGACATTGTCCGAGCGGGAAAAGAAAACAATAAATTGTACCAGGCACTTTATACTTTTCAAAGCACTTCTGCATACTTTATCTCATTTGAGTCTCTCTTCATTTTGCAGATGAGGAAATGGATGGTTCCAAGGTAACATAATATAGCTGGTTACCAATCGAGGCAGGAATATAATTCAGGTCTCTACTCCTAATCCAGAAGTGATGCTACCAGTTTCAAATGCCTTTGTCTTGAATATACTTTTACATTTGGAAAAACAGCCTATACATCATGGGCTGGAGACCAGTGGTTTTCAAACTTTTTGGTCTCAGGATCCCTTTACATTCAACTATGGAGGACACCAAAGATCTTTTGTTTATGTGGGTTACAGCTATTAATATTTACTGTTAGAAATTAAATATTTTAGTATTATTAGTATTAGAAATTAAAATGTCTTAGTATTATTATGAAAATAATTTTGACCTCAAGGACCTCATGAAAGGGTCTTGGGCATTCCCAGGGGTCCCTATACTTCACTTTGGTTTGACAGACAGAACACTGAACTTGCAGCCAGTTCAGTTCTGGGTTCTATTCTAGTTCTGTGGTTAACTAAATGTGTTACTTAGATAAGTCACAATCACTCTGGCCTCAGTTTCTTCATCTGTAAAATATAAAAGTTAAATGTCTTTTTTCCTATGGTCTTTTGCAGTTATAAAATTCTCATGTTATAAAGTTATAAAGACTCTCATGTTATTTTTCCATGATTTTGAAAGTAGCTGATGAAATTCTGAAACCTGAAAGAAAAAGATAAATTGTTATATACCTTTGTGGTTGTTCAGTCGTGTCTGACTCTTTATGACCCCACGGACTTATCTATGGGGTTTTTCTTGGCAAAGATACTGGAGTGATTTGCCATTCCTTCTTCGTGTATCCTCATTTTACAGATGAGAAACTGAGGCAAATAGGGGTTAAGTGACTTGCTCAGGGTCACGTAGCTAGTTAAGCGTCTGAGAGTGGATTGAACTTGGATCTTTCTGACTCTAGATCTGGTGCCCTATCCATTGCATCACCTGTTGTATACCTTAGTGAACCCTTATTAAGTGATCAAGAGAAGCAAATACTTCTGAGAAAGGTAGTACTTTAAATTAGAGTCATACTAAATTGTAAATGACAGATAATAATAACTGGCATACGTAGCATTTAAGGTTTGCAAAGCATTGTACATCTCATTATTCTTACAACAACCTCGTGAAGTATACAGTGAATTCAGGACTCTTAGTGTTTTTAAACTTGTTTTTAAAATATTTTGATAACAGTATTTCAATATTGTTGGTTTTCTTTGTGATCATTTTTTATTTTGCGCATTTAAAAACATTATTCTGAAAAGGGTCTACGAGCTTCACTAAAAAGGCCCACGATAGCAAAAAAGGCTTAAGAATTTCTGTACCCAATGAGTAGAGCACCGGCCCTAGAGTCAGGAGTACCTGAGTTCAAATTCGGCTTCAGGCACTCGACACATTTACTAGCTGTGTGACCTTGGGCAAGTCACTTAACCCCACTTAACCCACTAAACCCTTCCCCCTTGCAAAAAAAAAAATTTTCTATAACATAGGTATCACAATTTACTTTTACAGATAAGGTAACAGAAGCAAATGCAGGTTAGGTGAATTGTTCATGGCCATGCAGCTAGTAATTGTCAGAGAAGGGATTGGAACCAAGTCTGTCACGACTTCACACTCAGTACTTTTTCTACTACACTCCATTGCCCCTCTGATGTTTTAGGATTATCTTCCAAGGTTAGACTAGGCAGATACTGGCTATGTGAGAAGATGTGTGGAAGACAGCACAGGATAGTTAAAAAGTGCAAAGAAAGGGGTACCTGGGGTGAGGGCTGAAGACAAATTTAAACTACTTCACAATTTTGCCCAGTGCCAATATGGGCTCTCTTCGTGTTTCTTTTCTTTTTTTAAAATCTATTCTCTGTTTATTTTAAATTTTTAAAAACTATTTTGCAGTAACATATTTTTTAACTAATCCCCTCTCCCTCTTTATCTCTACCTACTAGCTTCTCTAGGTTGCTTCAGGTTTCAGCTGAAGAACTACCTACTTCAAGAAGTCTTTCTCAGTTTTCCTTAATTTTAGTCTTTCCCCTCTGAGATTACCTTCAATTTATCTGGTGTATAGTTTGTTTATACATAGTTGTTTTCAAGTTGTATCCTCTAGTAGACTATAAGCTCTTTGAGATCAGAGACTATCTTTCCCCTTACTTTCTGTCCTCATCAGTTAGCACGGTGCCTGGTACATAATTTAGTTGCGTCCAACTGTCTGTGACCCTACTCAGGTTTTCTAGGCAAAGATACTGGGGTAGTTTGCCATTTCCTTCTCCTGCTCATTTTACAGATGAGGAAGCTTAGTCAGGCAGGGTTAAGTGACTTGTCCAAGATCACACGGCTAGTGTCTGAGGCTGGACGTGAACTTGGAAAGATGAGGTTTCCTGATTCTAAACCCAGTGCTTTATCCACTGTGCCACTTAGCTGCCCTGGCACATAATAGACACTTAATAAATGCTAGTTAATTGACCGAATGACTACCCAGGAGGGGGGAACCTGAAGCCTCAGGGCCACATGTGGCCCCTGTAGATCCTCAAGTACAGCTCTTTGACTGAATTCAGGGCAGCATTTGAGGACCTAGAGGGCCACATGTGGTCCGGAGGCCACAGGTTCTCCACCCCCTGGGCTACCCTCTCCCCCATTAAGCAAATTTTTAAAAGCAAACAAACAAATCTCTTAATACACATTATCATATTCTAGCAAAAACAATTCCCAGATTAGCCATGTCTGAAAATTATAATCCCTTTCTGCATTTTAAGTTCATCACCCCTGTTAGGAGGTGAGTATCATGTGTCATCTTCATATTGATCAGTGTTTTAAAGTCTTTCAAAGTTGTTTTTCTCTATAATGTTAAATTGCTTTCCTACTTCTGCTCACTTCATTCTGCAACAATGCATAAAGATTTTCCCAGTTTACTCTGAAATTGACCATCTCATTGTTGAGGGCTGAGGGAGCTGAGGTCCAAGAACACTAAGACTGGAGTTCCCAGACAGGGTCGTTGAGGGGAAGTATCCCTCAAGGACCCAAGTACTGGAAAGGTTGTGGCCATCCAGAATGAATTCACCATCTCAAGCATTCTTTTTTTTTTTTTTTGGTGGGGGAGGGCAATTTGTTTTTGGTTTTGGAGGCAATTGGGGTTAAGTGACTCGCCCAAGGTCACACAGCTAGTAGGTGTGTCAAGTGTCTGAGGCTGGATTTGAACTCAGGTCCTCCTGACTCCAGGGCCGGTACTCTACTCACTGTGCCACCTAGCTGCCTCTCAAGCATTCTTTAAGTCAAGGTAGCAAAGATTTATTATGCTTTACAGTGGGCAAGAGTTCTTAGGGAACCCACAACCTTAGAGGGGTGCAGGGAAAGCTTTTATAAGAGATTTAGCAGTGAAACATGTCCATTAGGTGTTTTGAGGTGGGATTTAGGAGTGGTTAAGGGGTGGTCAGTTCTTAAAGGAACATGCACTTTTTGTATCTACTTCGAAGGTATCTTACCCAGGGTTCACTGAGAAATAGCCCAGGGCGGGGCCACCTGGAGGTGTGGTTTTGACTGTGAAACATCACTAAGTCAACTAATGGTCAGAGCTGACTGGAAATATCCAGGTGGCTCTCATCAAATGTCTTGTTAGACAAGATGAATGTAAGGGAGTGTACATTTGACTATGTCTAGGATACATATCAGTAAGGTCAGTAAGTAGTAAATATTGTTATGGCCCAGTGCACAGCCAATTAGCTCGTACACAGGGAGTCAGACCAATAAATTCTATAGGTGCAGCTGGCCGAAGTATTAGGAGGAGAGATAAGTGTTTTGCTAAAGCATGCTGCCCTTGAAATGCAGAGAAACTGCTAGGGCCAATGCTTTGAAGCTAGAGAGAAGATGTGATTTTAGAACTGGATGTGATTTTGGAACTGGGGTCCAGGCACAGGCACCCAAGCAGAGGCTAAGGAGAAATGTTAGAATTAGGATCCAAGCATAAGCGCATAAGCACCCCATCATCACCATTTCACACAATAACATTCCATTACATTCATATACTACAATTTGTTTAGCCATTCCCTAATAGGACACCCCCTCAGTTTCCAATTATTGGGTAACATGAAAAAAAGCTACTATAGTTTTGTTTAGATAAATTCTTCTCCTCTTTCTTTGATTTCTTTAGGTGTATAGGCCAAGTAGTGTATAGCAAGGTCAAAGGGCACACACACACACATATTTTGGTAGCTTCTAGGCAAAGTTCTAAATTGCTTTCCAGAATGGTTGAATCAATTCATAGCTCTACTGATTTCCCACAGCCCCTCCAACACTTGTTATTTTCCTCTTTGAGCATCTTTCCAGTTGATAGTTATGAGGGAAGAACTCAGAGTTGCTTTCATTTGCATTTCTCTATTTTTTAGTGATTGAGAGATTGCATTTTTTCTCATATGATTATTGATAAGTACTAATCAAAAATCTTCGTGATTTTTAAGTGGAACCAGAATGATGACAAGAGTTTTCATTCTGCTAGCCAAACAAAAGTGCTCTTTTGAGGGACAGTTTTGCTTTCTTGATACAGAGATGAGGAGAGAAAAGATTCTTCTTCAAGATTCTGCTTTGACTTTTGTGGATACCTCTGTTGTTCCAGAACTAGATGGTTCTTACAAATCAAGAGCCTTCTTAAGGTTTAATCAGAACTTGTTGAATGAATGACCCAATTTGTACAGTGCCCTCAGCCTGTCTCTCCTAATCACGTGATAATGGCAGTGAAGCCTTTTCTCTAACATAGGTGCATAATAACTGTTTGCTGGCCTGACTTGTATGAAGTCCAGAAACCAACAAAGCAGATGGAGGAGATGCTTTAAACAGGAGTTCTTAACTTGGGATCCACAAACTTAACATTTTGATAACTTTATTTCTGTATACTTGGTTTCTTTCACAATCTTGTATATTTTATTTTCTGTATCCATAAACATTAGTGTGAAAAGGGGGTCCAGAATTTTCAGCAGATTACTACTCCAAGGATCTAAGGACTCACTATATAAATACTAAACTTAGTTCGGACACCAGATTGGCCTAGCCCATCATTGCTCAGAATGGCTACTTACAACTTACCAGTTTCAGTCTCCAAGGTAATTGACATTCCCAGTGTACACCATCATGCCAGGCTCAAGGACTTTTAAAACATCTCATTCTGATTTGCCTTCATTGCAAAATGAATTTAAGTGGTAAGCTGATAGTTGGCACAAAGCCACTGCTCTCTGTGGGACATGCAACCGACAGAAGGTGACAGGCACATCTGGTTGGGCTGGCCTTGCTGTTTTCACCTCTAGGAAAGCTGCCCTTCATAATTATGTTGGCCACAGCTAGATGCAGATGTCCTAATGCTAGCTGTAATTTCACTGGTTTAAAATGAGACAATTTTCAGTTTGAATCTTTGCTTCAGGTATCTATTATGGGAGTCTCTAAACAGGACTAAGCTTATTCTTTTTTTTTCTTTTTGGAGGGGGAAGGCAGGGCAATTAGGGTTAAGTGATTTGCCCAAGGACACAGCTACTAAGTGTGTCAAGCGACTGAGACTGGATTTGAACTCAGGTCCTCCTGACTCCAGGGCCAGTTCTCTACTTGCTGTGCCACCAAGCTGCCCCTAAGTTTATTCTTTGACATGATTTCATAGCACCATAGAATTTTAGAATTGGAAGGGACCTCAGCCACCATTTATTCCAAACCATGTCTCCCCAAAAGAATATTCACTATGGTATATACTATAAATAATCATTTAACTTCTGCTTGGAGCCTCCAATAAGTGGGGAACGGTCTACCTCCAAAGGCAACCTGTTTCACTTTTGGATACTCTTTGCTAGGAAGTTTTTATCAAACCTGAATAAGTACTAACTCCTTCCTCCCAACCTCAACCATAATCTTCTCCCTCCCACTGGCTGATGCCTGAAATTCAACTATCTCCCTATCTTAGGACTTTGCTACCTGTTAAAATATAAATACTCTGGGAATGCAGGGAGTTGAACTAAATAATCTCCCAGGTGGCTTCAACCTCTAAGGCCCTATGATCCTTGAGGTAAGCATTTTTGGTTGATAGTCATTCACACCATAGTCTGAATGAAGGGTCAGAGAATGGATAGAGGGGAAAAGAGAAAGAAATTTCCATATCAATCCTGGAATGGTAAAAATCCAAAATAATAGTGTATTTGATCAAGAAAGAACTTTGCAGTCCATTTAGACCAACCCCCCTCATTTCATAGATGAAGAAACTGAGGCTCAGAAGGGTGACAGGGAGGCTGAAGTGAGGGGTGGAATCAAAACAAGAAAACCTAACTTATTTTGGCTTTCACTTAAACAAGATGACTCTGACATTAGAAATACAAGTCTCCTAACAATATAGCCCTGAAGGTTACTGGATTAAATATATTATCTCCTCCTACTAACTATAAGGTCAGTTTCAGAGGCAAAGTTTATATATGGATGTTTCCTTAAAAGACCAAAAAAAGAAGTGTTACTCAATATTTACATCTGCTATGTATGAGCAGACTTGCTAAAACCCCAAATAAGGGTTGTTTTTCTTCAGAGTAGTTCCCTTTGCAAACACCAATTTCATTGACCCTACCATTGATGCAAATACACTTGGAGTTTCTTTCTCACTATTATTTTCAGAATGTAAGGGTTAAAAGAATCTTAGAATTCAGCTAGTCCATCTAGTTATTTTATAGAGAAACTAAAGCCCATACAGGTTAAATGATTTATCAGAGGTCAAACAGGTAGTAAATGGCAGCCAGAATTCTAACTCAGAAGATCTAACTCCAAAAATGAGTCATCTTTTTACTTCACTGACCTGGTAAAATATTACAGTTTGGCTGGAACACAGAACATGTACCTGTGAAGCAGGGTGGTGTCAGACAGTGTGGAAAGGTTGGTTCCAGATTGTGGTGGGTCTCAAAATTATGCACAAAGGAATTTGAACATTAGTCAGTGGGCAATATAAAACTACTGAGGGGTACTGAGGAGAGAGATGGGTTCAGATCAGCACATAAGAAGGACTGGGAAAAATAGATTGAAAAGGCAGAGAGACTGGAAGCAAGAAGGCAAGGAGGACTTTATGACCTAGGTAAGCTATTCACAAGCGTTGGCTGTGAGTGACTTTTGGCTATTTCTACAGACAAAATCTACCAAAAGATGAAGCTATGTCTTCATTAAGGAGATATATCAATCAATCAGCAAACATTTATTAAGAACCCACCCTGTGCCTAGCACTGTAAATTCAAATGAGTATAACATAGAGACTTTCTCAGGTTTGGAATTGGGAGGTTGAGAATTTGAAAATCCTGACATTTTTTACCCTGAATCTCATTAGAAGTGTATCCTAGCTTTTTAAGGTGAGGGCAAATAGGGAAGAGGGCAGTTAGGTAGTGCAGTGGTTAGAGCACAGTCTCTGCCTTTGTAAAATGAGGGGTTGGACTAGGTGGCCTCTAAGGGCCCTTCAGACTCTAAGTCTATCACCCTATGAGCCTAAGCATGGTTATAGGGAATAGTGAGTTTCCACATTGATGAAATTACAGGTCTTGATCAAAACAAATCAAAAACATACATATATATATATATATGTCTTTGTATATACATGTATATATGTGTGTATGTTATGTTTTAAGTATATATATTACATATCTTATTTTTAATGCAGTTTAATATATTTTATTTTTATAAATTTAATATAAAATATATTTCATATATTTTTATTTTATATTTTATATATCTTATATATAATATACACATACACACAGACACGCACACACATGTGTGTATATACATACATATATATATATATATATATATATATATGTACCACCCTGCCACTATATACCTATAATTATAGCTCTACAGAAATGTTTGGGCTTCCCTCCCACCCTCCCTCCTCCAACCTTCTGTCCCTTAGGATAGTTAACTTTCCTTCACTCTTTCCCTTTTAGAGCCAGGTTTACCAGATACATTTTTTTTTTTCAGAGAGGAAGGCAGGGCAATTGGAGTTAAGTGACTTGCCCAAGGTCACACAGCTAGTAAGTGTGTGCTTGAGGCTGGATTTGAACTCAGGTCCTCCTGATTCCAGGGCTGGTGCTCTACTCACTGTGCCACCTAGATGCCCCTACCAGATACACCTTAAACCAGGAGAACATTAAGAGTTTACAAAGTAATTTCCTTGAAACCATACTGCAAGATGGATCATGGAAACATTTTCCTTTATTTTTGAAATTCTGAACTTAATGACCATCAATAAGGACATATATTCAAATAAACAAGTTTTTAAGGTGTAATTTTAGTGAAAATTCACTGCTTGCTTCTGTACCTCTCTTCATTTCTCTATTTTTTTTTCATATTTAATTTTGTTTTTAATCTGGACCTGTAATTTCTTTGGTGCGTGGATTATCCAGTGAAGAAACATCTACTACCAACATGAGTCAGATGCAGTTCTGCAATTTATACTTGTAATAGTAATTAAGGTGGGACTTTTTGCTGTTCTTCTCTTAAGAGCCTTTAATGACTCTGGCTTTTGTTTGAATGGGGCAGGTAAAGTGAGTCTTGTCTTGAAATGTTTCTCTGCACTAAGACAATCAGGAGTCATTGACTTGTATATGTTGTGATGCTGAGGATCAGTACAAGATCTGTCTGTCCATGTTTGTAATTTCTGTTTGTATTTGCCTTGAAGTTCAGGGGGCTGATCTTTTCCCCCTGAACTAAGTGAATGATATATGTATGTTTGATCAAACTGAGATTGTTAACCCCTTAAAGTTGCTTTCCTTAGAAAAGCAGATCTAAGAACCTGTGTTAGCAGCCCTTCTGCATGCTGGTGTTATTGTTCTTACAGGCCCCTACAGCAGCTGCTAGCCACATTGTTGCTATAATACTTTGAACGTTGCCTAGGGCATTGAGAAGTTAAGTGCCTTGCCTGGGTCTATATTGAGAATATATATGTATCACAAGCTGCACTTGAACCCAGATCTCTCTAGATTCCCTGTGCCACTTTGCCTGTCATAGCAAGGGGGTCAGTGTGTACAGTGCATGGAGAGCTACCTTCTGTAGCAAAAAAGTTCAAGTGCTGCCTTTACTACCTACTGATGACTTTGCTATAGGTTGTATATGACTTTACCTCTCTGTGCTTCACGTAACTTTCTTTTTTTTTTAAATAGTTTATTTTTCGTTTTCAACATTCATTTCCATAAGTTTTAAATTTTCTCCTCCTCCATTCCCTCCCCCCTCCCCAAGATGGCATGTAATCTGATATGGACTTTGCATGTACATTCCTATTAAACATATTTTCGCATTAGTCATGTTGTATGGAAGAATTTCAACGAATGCGAGGAACCGTGAAAAAGAAAAAAACAAAACAAAACAAAACAAAGAAAAAAGTCTGCTTCACTCTGCATTCTATGGACAACTTTCTGAGTCGGTAAGTTGCATAGCAGGTGCCAACCTGCATGTGTGGAGGGAGTTCTCCCTTCCAGGAATTCACCATGTCAGGGGAATCACAGGTCCTGGTCACATTCTATTTGTATACCCGTGCTACAGATGAGTAACTGAGTTTCAGAAAGGTTAAGTGCTCATGAAACTATAGCTAACATTTATATAGTGCTGACATGAAACTATAGCTAACATTTATATAGTGCTGACTATGTGCTAGGCTCTGTGCTAAGAGCTTTACTATTATCATGTCATCTGATCCTCACAAAAAAACCCTGGGAGGTAGGGGCTATTATTATCTTCATTTTATAGATAAGCAAACGAAGGCAAACAGAGGTAAAATGACTCGCCTAGGGTCACACAGCCAGTAAGCATCCGAGGTAGCTTTGGAACTCGTGTCTTCCTGACTCCAGGTCCAGAGCTCTATCCGCTGGGCAAACAGCTGCCTCTATAACAACTGTCACAACAAAAACGAAAATCCAAGTCACCTCATGCCAAACCCACTATCCTTAACACATTGCTACACAACTAGTCCCGGAAGTGATCTTTTGTGATGTTGGACAGGTTGCGGCTTCAGTTTTTTCATAAAAATGAGGTGTTTGGACACTAGATAATCTCTAAGGTTTCTTCCAGTTCTTAATCCAATGTGCCAAGATTGATAATAGGCCAGAAAGGATAGAGGCAGAAGGAGAAGCCAGGTTTTCAAAGAAGCACATTTAAAAAAAAGAAAATAAAATCAGATTTGGTGTCCTAGAGGCTGAAGAGGAAGGAACCAGAGGGATGGGCTGGAGTCAGATTCTAGGCTGGGGCAGGGAATGGGGGTGGGGAGAGGGGAAAGAGTGACACAATTTCTGTGGTTGGTAGGGCAACTCCCTCCCTCTGAGTACTTTATACTCCTTTGAGAGTTGCCTGGGGCATTGAGAGACTAAACTACTTGCCCAAAGTAACAACTAGTATAAAGTTCAAAGGCAGGACCTGAACCTAACCCCAGATTTCCTAACTCCAAACCCAATCCTTGCTCCATTACACCATACCCTCAAACAATTTTATTTCTATTTATTTTATTGCTATTATTTCGGGAGTTGGGAAGCAATCAGGGTTAAGTGACTTGCCCAAGACCACACAGCTAGTAAGTGCCTGAGATCGGATTTGAACTCAACAAGATAAGTCTCCCTCCCTCCAGGCTGGCCACTCCATCCGCATTGCCGCCTTAGCTGCCCCTCAAACAATTTTAAAAGGTATAACCTAAAACCAAATCATCTGGTTAGGGTCGGGTCTGGGAGGTTTTAAATCAAATCGAGCTAAGGAAGACCCATAATAACTTCTCTTTCAAGTCCGACTCAGCATCCCAGGCAAACGCACGTGCGGAGGAGGCTGATGTGCGCACGCCCTGCTAATCTATTTCCCTTCTGACTCCTCCCTCCACGCCCCTCCGGCAGATACTCTGTGCTCACTCGCTACGTACGTCTCCTTCTCGATGCAGCTGGGGACCTCGTGGGGCTGAAAGCCTCTTTTTTTTTGTCCTTTGGCTTTCTTCACTTGCCAAGCAAGACAGAGCTTCATTATCAGCAGCACCCCATTACCTGGTAAGTAAAAGGCTTCAGAGGAAATGAAAGAGACACAAGAGCAATTGGAGCTCGGGTGGAGGCGGACAAGGGGTTTTATCTTCGGTAGTTTAGTTCTTCGAGTGAATGAATGGCGGCTGACTTGCACTTGCCCACGCCTGTTCTGACCATAGCTGTTGGGGGATCTGTGGACCCCAAGTTCAAGAAGCTGGGAACATTTCTGCGGCGTGTGGATTATGGGCTCAGGGTGTAATAATGATAACCTGTTGCTTTTGAGTCGGTAGCTTGGGTGCTTCGGGGATGAGCAGAAACGTCTTGGATAGAATAAAAAGCAAGCTGCTTAACTTGCCCATTTTCTGGTTCTTTTAGCTGAGCTGAACTTCGTATGAACCGCAGTATGTATTACTACTTTGCGTTTTAGCAAGAGGTGGATAGAAGGGAACGATATCCTTGCCCCATATTTGTGGAAAAACAGGTTTAGGAAATGCAATGGGAAATTATTTTTCTAATTGATTGGTTAATTGGCAAGTGTGATGACCGTCACATGTGATTGATCCCTCACGTGGCCTACATTTATCGGAAGAGGACATTGAGGAATGATGATTAGGTGAAATCTTTTATTCAGATTTCGGGTTCCCAAGTTTCAGAGGCAAGCTGGAAATAAAGGAGTGGATGGAAGGCTGAAGTTAGTGTCAGGAAAACCTGGGGGGAAGCGTAGCCTAGCCTCCGGAACATTCTGGGATCATGGATAAATCACTTAACCTCTCCAAATTAGGGATGAGTTGCCAATCTCTGTTGCTATAGGATATTTCTGTGATGGGAAATGGGGGCGGGGCGATGAAAATCGTTCATCGATCTCCTGACCAAGGCTTGTAGCACTGGATTTGGAGTCAAAAGACCTTCAGGCTCTGCCAGTTACTGCCCCTGTGACCTGTGGTAAATCACTTCACTTCTTCTGGGTACACATTTCTTATCTGAAAAGTGAGAGGGTTGAACTAGATGACCTCTAAAGCCCCTTTGGACTCCGAAATCTAACGGCCTTATGGCAAAATAGTTTTTGCCACTGCAAGGAGTAGGGGTGGAAATAAGCATTTGTTTAGAACCTTCTGTGCCAGTCAGTCACTGTGCAAAGAAGCGCTTTACAAATATTTTCTCATTTGATCCACCCAACTTTGTGAAGTAGGTTTTATTATTCTGCTTTTACAGTTGAAGGAACTGAGGCAAACCAGTTAAGTGACTTGCCCAGGGTCACACAGTTTCTGAGGCTAGATTTGAACTCAGATCTTCCTAGCCCAGTGTCTCTGCCTCAACCCTAGCAGTTTTAGTTTTCAAGTATGAGCCCTGGGAGATGGGTTCTGGACCGGTTATATACAAAAGTAAAATCATAAAAGAGATTATGGAGAATAAATATTAATACTATATTTAATATTATTAATTAGTATTAATATTAAATAATTAATTTTTATTAATTATTAATTAAATATTAATATTAAATAAAAATTATGGAGAAAATGCACCATACTCATTTATAGTCTAAATTAGAAAGTTTTAGAAAAAACTTTAGAAATCATCTGGTTAACTCTTCTTTTAAATGTGTTTTTTTTTAAACTGAGCCTCTAAAAGGGACTTGTATTAAATCTGTTAATGAGAAATTGATTCCCAGTGAGTTGCTAATGTTTAAGTCAGAGAGAAGAATTTTTTTGGTCCTGTGATTCACCTTCCTGAATTTATATTTGGCCTCAGACACTTACTAGCTGTGTGACCCTGGGTGAGTCACTTAACCCTGTTTGCCTCAGCTTCCTTATCTATAAAATGAGCTGGAGAAGGATATGGCAAACCACTCCAATATCTCTGCCAAGAAAACCCCAAATGGGGCCACGAAGAATTAGACACGACGGAACAACAACAGTGATTCATAGATGTGGGGAATGCCCAGTATGCTAACTGTAGTCCCCTCATCAGTAATTTAGTTTTAGAGAATTTCCTGGGAACCCTCAGAGGTTAAATGACTTATCCAGGATCACCTAGAATGCATGGTAGAACTGGAATCCAGTTTTTATTGACTCCCCAATGGAGCTCTCTCTTCTATACTCTGTGCTCTATCTAGAGAATTTAGTGCCTTTATTTCTCAGGAAGGTAGCATGCAAATACGCTAGGATGATGGATTCTAGTCCTGGGTGTCCACTTGAACCAGTCACCACCTCTCCAACCATCGGGTTCCTACTCTGGGAAGCCTTGGGCTCATTATCTCTTCTAGTTCTAATCTATCCCTTCCAGGTCTAATAAATAGCCTGTGATTCCTTGCATCTTGCATTTGCCCTCCCTCATCCCAGTTACAGCAGCTGGAGGGGTAGGGAAGGGCTTAGCCATCTCCTTACAATTGTTCTGTACAATTGTCTCCTTCATGAGTATGGCCCCTACTCGAGAGGGCGATCACTATCCATTCTTCAGGATTAGAAAGACTACATTACTTGCAATTGATTTCCGTGCAGTGTTGGCATTTTTTTTTTTAACACAGTGATCTCACATTCCTCATTCTGGATGGAGGAAGGCTCTCAAAAGAGAGGTGCCTCCCTGGCACATGAGCCTGAGGAGCAGCTGCCGGTATGGTTACTGATCTGTGGGGCCTAATCTGACCCATGGACCAGGGATTGTTGACCACTGGGCTAAGGTTCCAAATTTAGCAAACAAATAATCCTTTTGATAAGGATTAAAGAGAAAATATGCAATGACTTGGTCTTTGGCTATTGACTAATTTATAGATCTTTGATTTCAAGTTGTATTCTTATATTAGTGTAAGTGCTTTAAAAATAATAAGAACTATGGAAACCAGTAGCCCAGAAGAATGGCAGATTCCCCAGGGTGTAGATCTATTGGGAAAAAGTCCATTTAGTAACAATAAAAATATTAAAAATGGTTACATAATGAATTAGCTCTCATCATTTAGATGATATAGTTCTGAATTTTTTTTTTGAAAGCCTGAAGGTGGAACAGTGCTGGGGCTGGTGTCCAGGGACCTTGATTCAAATCCCAGCTCTGCCATTTTAGTCCCCATGTGGCCCTAGGCAGAGCACTTCACTACATTTTGATTCCCCAGTTTCTTCATCTAGGGGTTGGACTAGATAATCCGGAGGGAGGAGTTCTTAACCTTTTTTTGTGTTTCAAAGTCTGGTGAAGCCTACAGAACTCTTCTCCAAATAATATTTGTAAAATATAGTACACAGGATTACAAAGGAAACTGATTATACTAAAATATGCTTATAAATATTTTTAAAACCAAATTTTTGTATCCTGAGTTAAGAATCTGTTCTGGGTCTCTTCGAATTCTTAAAGTATAATCCTTCGTAGAGTCTGAACAAAAACCCTTCAACTAACATCAGTATGGCATTTTAGGCAATACTGTCCTTAAATTCCTATACACCTTTTCAAATGTCTATGTCCAAAGTAACTTCATGTACTATAACATAAAAGTTTCCTCCCATAAATCTTTTTTTTTGGGGGGGAAAGGGGGGAGGCAATTGGGCTTGGGTGACTTGCCCAGGGTCACACAGCTAGTATGTGTTTGAGGTCAGATTTAAATTCAGGTTCTCCTGAATTCCAGGGCCGGTGCTCTATCCACTGCACCACCTAGCTGTTCTCCTCCCATAAATTCCATGGAGTAGGTATTAAATTCAATCAGTCAGTTAACATTTATTAAGCACTAACTGTATCCCAAGCATTTTGCTAAGCACTGAGATTACAAAAGAAGCCAAGACTTGCAATCATATTTGCAGAATCTGAAAACCGAGAAACAAATCAGCTTAAAGGACATGACCAAGGTCTTATAGCTACATAGATGTCATTTAAAAAAAAATCCTCTGGGAATGAGGTTCCTTTAAGAAATCAACCTTGTTTTAAAAAAGGGGAGAGAGGTTAGCCAAATTACGCATAATGGTAGATCATGCAAAACAACCTCGTGTGTTACACAGCTCCAGGGCAGTGTTCCTGCCAAGCCACACAGATTCTGTTTGACCACAGGGTCCACCTTTGGCAGAAATGGGAAGAGAGCCATGTCCCTAACTCTCTTCCTCTTCTTTTTTCTCCTAGATGACTGTGTGACCTATCATGGCCTATTTATACTCTGATTAAGAGTTGATGAGTTACACTTAACGCACATTTACATTTTAAGCTTTTATTCTCTAATTGTGGAATAATCAGGTTAAAATAAAATTGCGGAATAATCAGGTTAAAATAAAATTGCAACACCTTTTTCCATAGATATAAAACCATGGGGGGTCCAGGGGAGAGGGGAAGGTCACTGAGGGCTGGTATTGGACCAGGGAAGACCTAAGTTCCTGGTTTCAGGCCGGCTAGGTAGTGCAGTGGGTAGAGCGCCTGGCTTGGAATCAGGAAGATCCATCTTTTTGAGTTCAAATCTGGCCTCAGATACTTTCTAGCTGTGTCACCCTGGGCAAGTCACTTAACCTTGTTTCCCTCAGTTTCCTCATCTATAAAATGATCTGGAGAAGGAAATGGCTGTTTCTTATCTTTGCCAAGAAAACCCCAAATGGGATCATGAGATGTCGCTTACGATTGAACCACAAGAAGTTTAAGTTTCTGCCTAGTACTAGGCGTGAGACAGGTCTGGTGACCTCGCTGAAGGTATGTTCTCTAAGGACTTTGTTACCGTTGATCTGGGGAGCGGCAGGATCTCTCTGTTCTGAGAAGTGTCCAAACTGAGAATTCCTGTACTGATGACATCATAGGTCCAGGGGGTCCCCTCCCTCAAAATCTGGGAAATGGAGGGATGCTGGGGGGAGGGCATTGGAGATGACGGAAATAATTAATTTCTGAACTCCTCCAAGGGGGAGGAAGGAGTCTAGCCTCTCCTAGTCGTGGTTTAAAGAGTACTACTGGATTGGGAGTCACGGAGCAGTATTCAAATCCTGCTTCTGCTACTTAACTACCTCTGTGACCATTTCGTTTCTCTGAGTTTCAGTTTCTTCCTCCACCAACTAGATGACCTTTGAACTTGCTTCCAGGTCCAAATCAGTGGTTTTTTGATCTGCAGGTGTGTTCTGGTGGGCATGACTGGCCAACCAAAGACAAGGCTACTTTTAAGATGCTGACTTGTGCCCAGGAATAGGCAAATATGTAAATAATGTACACTTTGCATTTATCTAAATGTATTTTTGAAGTAGATTTTTAAAACTATGGGTTAATTCTATGAGAGTTTTTTTTTTAACGTTCTTAGGGTTGTCCCTCTCATGCCCCCAGCAAAGGGAAGCAGTAAATCCAACATTACACTATGTCACCTCACTGTCAATAATTATCTTTGGGAATTATAAGAATCCTGACCTGCAGCATTTTTACCAGACATTACTTCCTTAATTGTGCTCTAGTAAACCTGGAGGGGGAACATCCCTGGGGGGAATTGGTAATGTGTGATGTGAGCCTGTCATTCTAGGAGCTTTGTTATTGTCTTGCACAGTGAGAGTATTCTGGAAATGAATTCTCCTCTGTGGTCCCTGCAAACCTATTTTGTGCATGCTCGTGCTACTGTGTGCCTTAGTTGTTTTAGGAAAAAAAAAAAGACTCGGTGTTTCTGTATTAAATGCCGTTCTGGAGATTTGTAACATAACATAGGCCTCTGAGTTCTGGTAGTTTGGCATACAGCTCATCAGTTAACAAGTCTTTCTGTTTTTGTGGTAAAAGTCACAAATACTAGAATGAGCACTTAACCCTCTCACCTACCCTGACTTTAAAACTAAACCTTCACTTAATTGTATGTTAGGAATGCCTCACCCATCAGTATCCCAGCCAGTGAGAATAAATCAGAGAATCAGAGAATATTTCAGCAGAAAAGAATAAAACTTCCTCATTTTACATAAAGAAACTAGACCTAAAAAAGGTGAGGTAATTTCCCCAGGGATTGATTACACAGCTATTTAATAACAGAGTCAAGACAAGAATTTATCTATCCTGGCTCCCTTCTCCTCTAACTCCCTCTCCCCATGTTCTTTTCAGTGCCGTCTTCCTGATAATATGGATATATTTCAATATTTCTTGTGGCTGGTTCCTAGGGAACATTATCAGTTGGTGGTAGAATATTATAAATTTCTGTATGAAATTTTAAGCGTTATTTTTCTAAAAAATAAAATGTTTCAGTAAAGAGGAAGAGGTCACCAAATTTTTGTCTTTAATATTTTCTTTAGCTTTGGAAATATTACCCTGGAGTTCATATAGCTGACAAGTAATTGATCTAGCTGTCTCTTCCTTCCTCTCCCCTCCACCCCTTTTCTCTTCCTTTTCGCAGCCAAATTACTGGAAAAAAGTTGTCAGTCTTTGTTGCTTCCCCATCCTCAGTCACATTTCAGATCCCCACTGAAACTACTCACTCTTTGTGTTAGCAACAATCTCTTAATTAGACTAGGTCTATACAGTCTTTTTCATCACTTAGATCCTGTGATTTTAGAACTATCTAGACCAACACCAGGGCTAGGTGGCACAGTGGATAGAGTACCTGGTGTGGAGTTAGGAATACCTGGGGTGGAGTTAGGAAGACTCACCTTCCTGAGTTCCAAGGTAGCCTCAGACACTTGCTAGCTGTGTGACCCTGGAGAAGTCATTTAACCCCTTATGCCTCAGTTTCCTCATCTGTAAAACGAACCACAGAAGGAAATGGCCAGCCATTCCACAAAACCTCAAATGGGGTCACAAAGAGTCAGACACAGCTGAAAAGCAATTCTCATCCATTCTCTCTGCTCAGATACTCTTCTCTTCCCTGGCCTTTTGTACTTTGCTTTCTTTTGGTTCTCCTCCACCTGTCTCATAGTTCCATTTCTGTCTCCTTTGCTCATCTAAGTCCTGCCCCCTTTGTATGAGGGGTAGACCAGGTCTATGTCCTGGGTCAGAACAATGTGTTCTGTGAAGTTTGGATTCAGTCAAAGGGCTGCATTTGAGGACCTAGAGGGCCACGTGTAGCCTCAGGGCCACAGGTTCCCCACCCCTGTCCTAGAGGAAGGCCCTCTTCGCTTCTATCATTATACCTTCTCCCTTGGTAATTTCATCAGTTCTGATGGGTTTTATTATCATCTCTTTGCAAATGACTCTTGAATCCATCTTGATATCATAATAACTCTAGTCTTGTGTCACCAAGTATCTGTTAGACATCTCCCCCGGGTCCCGTAGGTATCTCAAATTCAGTGTATCTCAGATGGAACTTCTTATCCCTAAAATCTACTCTTTTTTCTAACTTTGCCATCTCTGTCACAGCCACCACCCTTCTTACAGACACCCAGGTTTGACTCTTTGTTCTCCCCCAGCTCTTGTATCCGATTAGTTGTCAAGTCTTGTCACTTCTGCTTCCATGACATCTCTCCTGTCCATCCTGTTTTCTTCACCCATACAGGCCTTTATCACTTTGGGCCTGACTATTGCAGTGGCCTCCTAATTGGATTCACTGAATCCCAGGCTCTTCCCTCTCCAATCCCCTCTCCACATACAGCTGCCAAATTGATATCCCTAAAGCTCAGGCCTGACCGTGTCACTGCTTTAATCAGTAAGCCCCTGGGTCTTCTTATTGCCTTTAGGATTAAATGCAAAATCCTCTGCCTCTTTCTAGAGAGAGAGAGCTGTTACCAGAGTCTAGAAACCTGGATTCTCATTCTGGTTCTATTAAGTACTCAGTATCTGATGCGTCACTGTTAAGTTTACAAAATGCTTCATATACATTATCTTAATTGAATCATATGCCGATCCTGTGATGTATCATAAGTACATTCATGGTCAACGTGTTTATTTGTTTTGTTTTATTTGGTCTAAGGGAAGGATTATTTTTTTAGTGGGTATGTGTATGTTGGGGGGAGAATTATTAGGATATGACAGTGATTTTGTACATATGTATATATATGTATACACACACATATATGCATATAGTGTCAATAAAATATGTGCCATCAACTGAGCTCTTCGCTGTCTTCTTTCAGCGCCATGCATTCTTGCAAGCCAGGCCAGGGGGTGGTTAAGAGACCTAAGTGCCTAAGGTTACACACCTTGTCAGTGAATGAGGCCAAATTTGAACCCAAGTCTTCCTGATTTCAGGCCTAGCGTTCTATCCCACTGTACCCCTAGTTGACTGATAAGGGCTCTTAACCTCTGTTTGCCTCAATTTCTTAATCTATAAAATGGGGATAACAATAGTATGTACCTCCCAAGGCTGTTGTGAGAATGAAATGAGATAATATTTGTAAAGTGCATAGCATAGTGCCTGACACATAGTAGGCACTATTCTAAATTCTATTATTGTTATTATTAACTTCTTCAAAAAAACCATGGTAATAACCATAGGGGTGGGGGGAGGAGGAGATTCTCCCATACTGTAGTTATTACCAGCTCAGGAATCCCTGGACTCCCAGGGTAGCTTCTGAAAAGTCTATCTCTCAGTATCAGCGTTTGGTCATCTACGTTCAGGATAAGAAACACAAAGCAGAAGAACCTTAGCTCAAACTCACTTAGGTGAACTGCTCTAGTGGCCAAAGTGGGGCGCATCATAGGATGCCCCAAGGCCAGAGAGGTAGCTACAAGGTTATAGAGACTGGAAGGGGAGCCCAGAGGGTGGAGCCACATCTGAGTAGGCATGCCTTCCTGGACCAGTGGCCTGTTGTCTCTGATGTAGACTCCTCTCTCTGCTTCTATCATAGTGGCCAAGAGATTGCTATCTTACTCTAGACCAATGAATCTTTGTAGTGAGATGTGTCACCAGAAGTTGCCAGGGGAGCTCAGTGCATGCCCAGAGGAGTGTTCTCTAGACCGAGCCAGTGTGGGAGATTATACCCATTACAAGTATCTCACTGGTATCAGTCCATCTTTTATATTTCATTCTTGATCCATAACGGTCCCACCCCCTTTTCTAATTACATACTTCCTTAATGAGGTTTTTTATGCCACTACTCGTGTGTAAATTATTGTTGGTAATATGATACAACCTACTTATACCTACTATGTTTCATTACTCTTTGAAATCTTAATTTTTCAGAGATAAGTATTCCTTGATTTGTATCTATATAGTATTGGTATTAAAGAAATGATTTTTTTGTATCATGGGAGCAGCTTGTGAAGGTGCTATATAATTTTCCAAGAGCAACCCAGTCCACTTTCTTTCTCTTTTTCAATTCTGCACCAAGCTCATGAAGTGGTTGACCTTGAAAACTGGAAAATGGATTAAAAAAAAAAGATTGAGTCTGATTAACACCATTTCTGGGATTTGTTTAAATATTGTAAATAGTTGGCATAATGAGGAAACCAAAAGAGCTGAGACACTACCTTAAGAAGCAAACACTTGATCTGTTTGCCAAGTAGAGAGTCATTGTACCCAAGGGCAGCACTAATTTATATAAGCTTATTTGCAAACCATTATGAATAAGGATAGTGAAAGATTGACCAATATTAACTTATAAAACAGTGAAAAACACTAGAGGATGAAGCAAGCTTGGAGAAAGCCTGCCAGGAGACTTAGTTAAACTAGGTTATTCCAAAAGCATTTATAAATGAAGTAGGAAGCAGTACAACCATGTAAAATGGAACAGGTTTTCTAGCATTTCTTACAGTGAGCTCTTCCCAACATTGATAACAGTGGAATCACCATATTTGGATTTTACCACTGTTACCAGATATTCTATATAAGGAAGTGAAAATGGCACTGAAGTCAGAAAGAGCAGTCTGGATTGCTAAAAGGTCCTAAAAGAAAGGAACCAGATATTTGACTGGGGGGTGGAGAGAGATTTGCTGTGTCCTTGTGGATGAGCGACTTATCTATAACAATCTTAGTTGACTGGGGGTCTGAGAAGCAATACTTGAGTCTAGGTCTTCCTAACTCCAGGAAAGACCCACTATGCTGCCTCTTGTCCATGATAGAGTTATTGAAAAATTCCAAACAATTGGACCATTGACTTAATTCCATGCAATTTCCTTTTCCAAGTCTGTTGACCCTTGCAAATAATAAATGACCAGGTCTGCAAACTATTGCAGTAAATAATGCACAAACCAAACCTGCCACACCAGAATTTCAATTCCAACTTCATTGGACCATTGACTTAATTCCATACTATTTCTTTTTCCAGACTTCTTGACACTTGCAAATAGATGACCAGGCCTAGGTAATATTGTAGTAAATAATGCACAAGCCAAACAACCACATAAGAATTTCTGGAACAATCAGCTTTCTACAAAACTGCCCCCTCCCCTGTGCTTGGTGGGTGAGGAGAATGTCCAAAGGAGAATTCTGGGGAAAGCTCATGCATTTTCATTATGGGTTGTTGTTTTAACTGGGAGAAAATTTTTCTAACAAAAACAGTGATAAACCTAGGTCTTCTATGGCAATGAGAAATTCAGTTGTTTTAGAGTTTGGGTACTTCATTAAGGAGATATCCTACAAAATTTAGGGATCAGGCTTTAGGGACTTTAGGAGCCCAGGAAAGGTTCCCATTTTCTGACTACTAACAAAAGCCCAGAGAGAACAGAAAACTTGCAGTGGGTAGTTGGTATTTGTTTTTTAACCTCTGAGCCATCTTTTCTCTGTTGGAAAAAAAAAATTGGCACTTACTTTTAGCCTTTCTATGGAACAAGACATTCTATTTCTCAGCTCTGGACATTTTCAGTGTCTGTCCCTCATCTGTGGAATGTTCTCCCTCCATACATCTCCGCCTTATGGACTCCTTGATGTCTTTCAAATCCAAGCTTTCAAATCCAACCTAAAATCCCACCTTCTATAGGAAACCTTTCCTCATCCCTCTTAATTCTCAGACCCTCCCACCCCCACCCACCCCAGTTATTATCCTGCATGTTGTCTCTCACTTTATTTAGACTATAAGTTTCTTGAGGGCAGAGACTGTTTTTGCCTTTCTTTATATCCCCAGCGTTTATCACAGCGCCTAGCACATAGCCACTTAATAAATGTTGACTGAAATACTTATTTGTGTTTTTACATACAAGTAGTATGCTTCAGCGTAAGTTCCTTGATATCGGTTTCCGTCGGCTTTCTCCCTCCTTGTGGGCTAGTGTATTTCTTAAATTTCAGCTTTCTTGTTGCTTTAATTAATTAATCTCTGCCTCTAGTCTTCGGTTGATCTTTTTACTCCCGTGTATGTTATTCTTTTTCATGTCATCAGTCATGTAAATATTCTGCTTGCTTCCTTTTCCTAATATTGATTTCAGCAAGTTTCCTGTTTTTGGCATTGCTGTGTTTATGGGTACTGAAGTGTAACCTTCTATACATCAGCGGATGTGGAACTCACTATGGTGTGGGTGATTTCTTTCATTGTGTGGCTTGCTTACCCAGCTATACCTTATCCTTTGAGAGTCTTGTCTTCTTTCTTTACAAATCCCCCTGCAGTGGGTACACCTCAGTACACCTCCAATTTAATACCCAGAGATTATCTTGGAGATGCTTCTTGTTGTGATACTGACCTGTTACATTCTGATGAAGAGAGAAACAAGATCTATGAGAAACCTTTACAACTAAGATAATGTGAATTTCTTTACTATGCGTAGTCCTTAGAGAAGCTGGGCTGCATTTTGAGATTATCCTCTGTGGGAAAAAAAAAAGCTGAGCCTTTTCTGCAGTTTTTAATGAATAACTTTCTCAGTAAGCCAGAGAATATCTTGCCGAAGTATATAGTGGTTCCAGGAAAGACAATTTCCAGGTAATCTGTGTACTGGATTGTGCTTGTATACTTTAGACAGATCATAGTTAATGGTTTGTTTTTTTTTTCTGTGATATCCTCACAAGCACTGTCAGGTTCCTGCAGACTTAAGAGTCCAGAGTATGCTTAGGAAGGGAAAAAAGAATAAGCATTTATATTGTACCAACTGTGCCAGGAACTATACCAAGTGCTTTTTACAAATGTCATGTCATTTGATTCTTACAGCAACCCTGCACCAAAGGTGCTATTATGATTCCTATTTCACAATTGAGGTAACTAAGGCAAACAGGTTAAATAACTTGACCAGGATCACACTGCTAATAAGTGTGGGAGGTCAGATTTGAATTCAGGTCTTCCTGACTCCAGGCCCAACAATCTATCCATGGTACCACTGGCTGCCTTCAGAAAAATCCAAAGAACATTGCAAAATTTTTGTTCTGCTGCACCGACCGTGGTAATATTTTCGAATTGATAGAATGAAGCAATGACTTTGATTTAGAGCAATGATACTGTGAAGTACCAGCTCTGGGCTATTGGGAAGGTACACAGTGAGTTGAACAATGCTATCTTTTTCTTCTCGCAAAGAGTGTTTCGTGTCTGCTCTTTGTATTGTGGGTGACACGCTCATTAGCAAGAGAACATGTTTTTGAAATACCGACTGACTATGCCAAATGCTTTAACAAAATCTGCAGGTGCAGAATTTCATTTCTGTACTTTAGGCTAGAGAAGGTGGCTTAGCTTGCATCTGCTTTATAGCGTCCAAGTGAGAAAGTCCGGTAGGGCCTGAGATCACTTCTACAGTTGTCTTTTTTGTTCTGTTGAGCTGTTGGGTTCTGATAGAGGCCAGGCAAGCAGGCAATTTGATTTATCACAGATGTGATACACATTTCTCTGTTATACTTTATTCATAACACATGAAAAAATAGTGAGTTACACTGGGAGGTCTCCTTTGCACATGTGACAAAGTCCTGGAGATTTTCTGCAGTTTTTCCTAAGATCTTCCTGTAAACTAGACCATGCATGTGCACAATGCATTTCTTCTCCCCCCCATAATATTTTTTCAATCACTCGTTAAAAAATAGTTTTCAACATTCATTTTTGTAAAATTTTGAGCTCCAAATTTTTCTCCCGCTTTCCTTCTACTCCCTCCTCTCCAAGTCAACAAGCAATCTGATATAGGTTACACATATACAATCATGTTAAACATATTTCCACATTAGGCATGTTGTAAAAGAAGAATCAGAACAAAAGGGAAAAACCATGAAAAAGAAAAAACAAAACAAAGTGAAAATAGAATGCTTCAGTCTGCATTCAGACTCCATAGTTCTTTCTCTGGATGTGGTTAGCATTTGCATCATGAGTCTTTTGGAATTGCCTTGGATCATTGTATTCACATGTATTTCTAAAGTGAATAATCCTGGAGAGGGAGAAACTTTTTTTGATGAAATATTGGGGACTGGGTTTAAATTGTACAGTTGGAAGTAGAGTTCACAGGTAATTACCAGACTGGAGGATGGCAGATTTAGAATTGTAAAGGACCTCGGAGGTCATCTAGTACGACACTATTATTTTTTTGTGGTTTAGTCATTTAAGTTTTGTCTTCGTGACCCCATTTGGGGTTTTCTTGGCAAAGATGCTAGAGTAGTTTGCCATTTCCTTCTCTGTCTCATTTTTGACGGATGAGGAACAGAAGTAAACAGGGTCAGGTGACTTGTCCAGAGTCGTACTGCTAGTAAGTGTCTGAGGCCAGATTTGAACTCAGAAAGATGAGTCTTCCTGACTCCAGGCCAGGTGCTTTATCCACTGCCTCATGTAGCTGCTCTATGCTTATTTTAGAGGTGGGCAAACTGAGACTCAGAGGAGTGCTTTGCCCAAAGTCACACTGATATCAAATGGAAGAGGTGGAATTTGAACCCAGGTCCTTGGACTTCAGATCCAGCTCTCACACTTTCTCTCTTTGGGCTCTTTCAGTAGTGGCTCTATGGCATTCTTTCAATATGCTTTCAGCAGCAGTCAGACACTACCACTGTCTCAATGTGCCTCATGTATAGCATATGTAGGCTTCTTCCATTATACACTCTGGACAACACCCAGAGAGAGACTACTCCTAGAAGTCTCTTTGTATTGCATTGAACAATTAATGGGATGATGATGTTAAGCAGTCCTCCACCCAACTGCTGCTCCAGTGCCTCCTCTTGGCATGAAGGTATGATGATAATGTGAAGTAGTCCCCCACCCAAGTCCTATATAGTCTGCTGCCTCATCTTGGCATGAAGATGATTGTGGCTTCTCAAAGGGCTATTGCTACTGGAGTACAAGTTCTGGCTGGTTCTGCCACTGTAGAAGGGCTTCCAGGATGGAGAAGTATCCCAGCTAAGTGTGGAGAGGCTCACCCCTTGCTTGGCTAGAGGGTGATGCCATATTTGGTCACAGCAACTCAAGAACACTCTCTGGTAAGGCAGTAATGGGGTTACTATTTGTGTCAGTGACAATCTGATGAAATTACATATTGCTGATGCCTTGAAGCGTGGCAAAAAGAATTCTCTTGACAGAGATGGTGTGAAATTCTCTATCTTGAGATATACATAATTAGCCAGTATAAAAGCTAAATGGCCTGTGGACTTCTGTAGCAGGGGAAGGTAGGTTGTTTGCATGGTTATAAGGTGGTGGTGGTGTTTTTTCATGTGTTCAGAGAGATGTACTTTGAAATGAGGGAATACTGAAGCATTACATTTTTGAAAATCTGTCATGAGGCTTACTCATGTAGCATTAGGTCCCAAAGGAAATGCATAAAAATGTATGAGTCCCTTAAAGATAGAGTTCAATAGTAAGTAGTCAGGAAGAATAGGTGAATGCACAAAACAGCTAAAGAACAAGTAAGTGTAAAGTTGTATGTTATTGATTATAAATGCAGCTTGAATTCAAAGTATAAATAAGGGTGAGCTGGAGTTTGATGGAGAAGGGCATATGGAGAAGATGAGATGGGAGCTGAACACTGAAGGATTTATATGGAGGCAAGATAGGAAAGGCATTCCAGGTAGTTGTGGTAGCCTGTGCTAAGGGAATGCGTGTGCTTTCGTTTCAAGTGAGAAGCTAAGATTTAATGAAGCAAGGGGCGTATCTAAGTGTGACCCATAGTCTCTGAGAAATTCGAAAAACAATAACAAAAATAGACATCAATTAACATTTGGGATTTTGATTTTCAGTAATAATAATAATAGCTCTCTAAGAAATCTTAACTACAAGAGAATGTGTTTCTGAACAATACATATCTGTAAATACAAATTATTTATATTGTTGAACAATACATCAATGAATGACATAATAATAAAGATAGAAATATTCATAACTGACTAATAATTACTAATTAGTTAATTAATAACTAATAATAATAGTGATAGCTAGTGTTTACGTAATGCTTTAAGGTTTATAAAGTGTTTTACAGATTTTATCCTCACAACAACCCTAGGAGGTAGGTGCTGTTATTACCCTCATTTTACAGATGAGAAAACCGAGGCAGACAGAGGTCAAGGGACTTGCCCAGGGTCATACAACTAGTAAGTGTTAGAGGCTGGATTTGAACTCAGGATTCTGAAGAATTGCAAAGAATATTTAACAGTCATCCGTTAGTGCACAGCCTTCATTTTACAAAGGAGACGAAAGGCCCAGTGAAGTTAAGTGAATTTGCTTGAAGTTTTCAAAAGAATCAGGATTAGAACCCAGAAACTCCAATAGATCTGTGACCTCATTAATATGTATACTCCCTCCATTAGTGTAGCTTGCATCCATCCATATCTGTCATCCTTGTGTAGGTCTTTCTAAAGATCTTCTATGAAAGGTCTCTCTGCCCCTAAATGCTGGAGTTCTGTTGATCACAGTGCAAGAATTCAACTCTTGGGCAGTCTATCTCTTTATCTCTTACTCTTACTGAATGACCAGCTCATCTCATTTTCCAGCCACACATGTCATTGATTGTGTCCTTTATACCACTTTTCATCCGTGGATCATCATCGGTAATATGTTATAGCCTACATGGCCACCATGTATCTTTCTACTGTCCTTTGGGTCACCTGTAGTTTAGGGGATTTTTTCCTTCCTCAGATCATGGTATTCCATGATTACCAGCCATGTAGCATCATTAAAAGAATATTGATTTTTTTTAAATGGACATTTCTTGCAGACTGCTGCTTGGGATTATTAAAAGCACTGCAGTTTTTTCAAGTATAATACAGTGAAATGCCTTTGATAATGATGATTGCTCCAATTTATTACCCCTTTGTAGTGCTTAGCCAAGATATGTGTACTGATAGACTAGCTTAGTGGGCTAGTCACATGTGTCAAAATCTGGGCAATATATATTCTTTATCCACTTTCCTGTGGAGATGATGAGGTTTATCTCTTTTGAGGTATCCCTGATCTCACTAAATAGGAATGGCCTGAAGTATTTCACAGCTCCATGTAATTAACCTAATGTCATCCATAATCAGGAACATATGAAGAATTCCTCCATTTATGAGTAATTCCTCTAAAAAAAAATCACACAGGACATCTTCCATGGCACTGTTGAGGACTTTTTGTTAGAGCATATAATTGCTTGTTTTATGATTTACTTGATATCAATACTTTGAAGATCACAGAACATAGTGATTTCTGTGGTCACATCTGTCATGCAATCATATATGAACCTAACATTTGCAGAAGGCATATTGTTTGCAGAAAGGCCTTTAAAGGCCGAACTCAGTTTTGTTTTAAGGTGTTTTTTTTTTAATCAACAGACAGTAAACACAGTGGGTTGTTTTATATTTTCTTTCTCTTAGGCCGTTGTCTTAACTGTGAAGATGTGGTCTGCTGTAGAAAATGACCTGCAAGTCAGTGACTATGTGTCAGGCCTGTATTGTGAATGATTGTAATAATAGCAAACCTGTATATAGTGCTGACTATGTGCCAGGCCCTGTGCCAAGCGTTTTGGATGGTGGCTATCTTGAGCTCTGGAGTTCTAAGCCGCCTTAGTGACGTTGATCAAGTGTCCATGTTAAATCTGGCACCAGTATGGTGCCTTTAAAATCATGTTCCTATTGGTATGATTCCTGTTACTGCTGTCGTTTCAGTCGTGTCCTACTCTTTGCGACCCCATTTTGGAGTTTTCTTGGCAAACATACTGTTGTGGTTTGCCCATTTCCTTTTCCAGCTCATTTTACAGATGAGGAAACTGAGGCAAACAGGGTTAAGTGATTTGCCCAAGGTCACACAATAAGTGTCTGAGACTGAATTTGAACTCAGATCTTCCTTTCTTTGTGCTTAGGCACTCTATCCACTGCACCACCTCGCTACTCAATATAGTAGTAATAGCAGGTAACTATTTAGCACATTCACGCTTTCAAGGTTTTCCAAGACTCATTCCTCACGCTCTGTGAGTTAGGTTTTGCAAACATCATCCTCATTTACCTGATAAGGAAACCCAAGCTTCGAGAACTTAATTCACATAGCTACTATTGCTAATAATTAATTAATACTATTAAATTCTCCCAAGGCAGAGGCAGGATTTGAACCCTCACCTTCTGGCTCCAAGGCCAATGCCCTTTCACCCCCACCTTGCAGCTTCTTTCAAGATGGATGGAATTCAGTTGCAGGGGTTCCACTGTTATCAATGATGAGAATAGATAACAGAAATGTTGGCAGATCTGTTCTAGTTAACATTAGTTTGTTGTCGTTACAGTGTCATTTGCAAATGTTCTCAATGTGATCTGGCTTAGCTAGAGTTCACGCTAAAGCTCCCTGCAAATTTATTTTCCCCTTTCCTTCTTTGTGCTGTTTTATGAAACAATACTTCTCAAAATCTCCTATCATCCCCCTTTAAAATTCTGCAAACAAGCTTGTGCTCCAAGTTGGTGTTGTACTTGGCTACTGTGTATCTCCATTTGACAAGATCAGACCTTTGCTGGATGAGGCAGTTTTGGGACTCTTAGAACAACTTTCCACTGATTAAACTTCTCAGAAATAATGGTGATAGGACCTTACTGTTGGCTAGTTCACATAGTTCATTTCCCATTTTTTCAGTCAACAGCTTTTTAAAAGATATTAGGTTGGAGTTGTTGGACTGATATCCAGTGTTGTGTTTTCATCTTTATCAGTCAATCAACACAAATTTCTTAAATGCCCATAATGTTCCAGGCCTTGTGATAAGGTGACAAAGAGAGAAGGGTGACAGCCTCTGCCTTGGAAGAGCTTACATTCTAGAAGGGAGACTGTATCTGTACATGTAAATATATATAAACTAAATACAAGGTAATTTGGTACCATGGCACTATCAGCTGAAGGGGGAAGAGGGTTGTATATCAAGGAAGGCCTTACGTGGGAGGTAGTGCTTGAACTGAACTTTACAAGAAAGGAGGTTATACTTAGAGGTGGAAGAAAGGAAGGAAAACATTTTGGGAATGGTGGAGACTGAGCAGAGGCAGAGAGACAGGAAACGGAAATGTGTTAGGAATGACAAAATGCCAGTTTGGCTGAATTGTAGTGTTGGTAAAGGAGAGTAATGTATCATCAAGCTGGAAAGGTAGTCTGACCACGGTGGTGGTAGGGGAATTATATGGAGGAGAAAAACACTGTCGACTACTTCTTTCTGACTCCCATTCTCGAGTGAGTGGAACTAGCCTGTTTCCAGTTCTTCCTCCAAGGCTGATTTTCTCCCAAGTCACTGCTAGTGACTTCTCTTTTTAGAGGAGAGATGTTTTCTTGAACTTTCAGGTGAAGAATGAAGGGACTTTTGAGGTGCTTCAGACAGATGTTGTGGAGGGAAGCAACTCCCTACTTTCTAAGCCATACTTATCGTTGACTCTTTGTCATTTGCCCAAGGAAATCTAGGACAGTCTGGATTTATTTCGATCTCAGTTTTGGGGGAGTTAATAACATGCTTTCAATAAAAGTCTTCTTGGTCTGTTTTGAGCCCCCAGCTGGTATCTCAGCCATTTAAAAGAGTTTCCTTCCTTCTTTGTTCATAGTTGATCATAACCTCCTTCTCCATGCTCTCTTTTAATCCTCCCAAGAACCCACCCACACAGTGAAATATATTTTAGACAAAGAGGCTTCTTTTTGAAAACATGTGGTCAATGCAGAAAGCAAAAACACTTTTTTTTTTTAAAGAAATAGGAAGTAGGCTCACTGAGAAAGCCAAGGGCTAAGTGGGCTGTGGGGAGGTAGGAGTTTCGCCATTTGTTGGCCTTTGCAAAAAGTCTATTCTCTTTTCATCTTGGCATTCTCTCTCGTGAAAGTTGGAGGTCAGCCGCTACAACAGTGGTTACATCGGTGGCCCTGAGAGGCAACTGCTCTCCCATCTCTCTTCCTGTCTTGTGCAGCCAGTGGAGAAGTCACATTGTCCCAAGCTCATGGCTTGCTTCTTTCCTGAGATAATCTTTCTCCCTTCTTGAGGAGGATGAGATGGAGGAACTAGCTGTCTTTTCTAGGGGCAGTCAGAACCTCCAAGCATCCTTGGGTCACTCTATACTGATAATTCCTGTCTTGCAAGCTTCTGTCCCAGCTGTCTTCCTAGTTCCTTTGGGCAAAAGGGAGACTAAGATACTTTGGAGCTAGTTTGTGAAGGGCTTTGAATGCCAAGCAAAGTGACATTCAGGTAAGTTGTGATTTATGGAATGGATTTTAGAGGCTATCTAATGTAAAACCCTTGTTGAGTCATTTCAGTTATGAATGGCCTTTTGGGATCTTCTTGGCAGAGATATTGTAGTGGTTTGCCATTTCCTCCCCTAGCTCATTTTACAGATGAGGAAACTGAAGTAAACAGGATTAAGTGACTTGCCCAGGGTCACACAGCTAGTTTGTTATGAAACCAGATTCGAATTCAGGTCTTCCTGACTCCCAGGCCCGGTGTTCTATCCACCGAACCACCTAGCTGCTCCTCATTTTACAGTTGAGGAATTTTAGGACTCAGAGAGATTAAGGCCACACAACTAAATCAGATGTGGAATCTGAACCCAGGTCTTCTGAATTCAGAGCCAGTACTCTTCCACTATTCTATCTAATAGGGAGTCACTAGAGTTTGATTAGTGGAATGGTATGGTTCTACCTGTATTTTAGGAATATTATTTTAGCTTCTATATGGAGAATGAATTAGAGAAAAGAGAGACGGGGAAGAAAGACCAATTAGGTCCAGTAGTCCAGATGTGAGAGATGAGAAAAGGCAGAAATAAGGTTAGTGGAAAGAAGGAGATGGATATAAGAAATATTGTAAAAGTGTAATCATTGGGATCTGATAATTGCTTGAATATCGGGGTGGGGTGGGGAAGACTCTCATCTAACTTATAATCAGTACCCCCTGATCAAGACAGATATTTTCCTAGGGCTTTATCTGTCTTTGAGAAACGGTTCTAAGCTTTTAACTTCCCTCCTCATACTCTTCTGTCCTCTTCAAATCACAGTGACTGTGCTGGTTAGAGACAATTAGAAAAGGTTTCATCTCACTTTACTCAAAAAATTGCAACCTGATATCTCTGTGGTCTTTCTACACTTATGCTGTCTAGTGCCTTCCAATTCTGTTGTTAAAGAAGGTGTGAACTGTTGCAGTTTCAGGGTGTGTCCTGGTAGCACCATCTCAAAGAATTCAGAGTCAGACCACCTCTAATCCAAGTACAGGCATTTATTGAGGATTGACACCCCTCAGAAGCAGGCTAGGTTCCAAGAGGAACCAGGAATTTAGTAAGACAAGACAGGTAATTTTATAGTGTAATGAAGCTGATTATATAACAGAAATTATGAATATTAAAAGGGCAGGAGGGATTTGTTAAGGGATTAGGTAATAGGGGAGAAGTCCTTTCTAGGGTTCGGTGGTCATACATCTTGGTCATGCTACTTTCTGATTGGCTAGCTATTGTGGTCCTGTCTTGGTCAAGATGGATAGTTAGGTATTGTGGTCCTGTCTTGGGCTAAATGGATGACGTGATTGCAGTTGACTACAAGAAAACACCTGTTCAAATATGTGAATTGGATCTGGGGGCGGTGGCCCTATTGAGTCTGGGGGCATGAGTAATGGTTAAAGCCAGATTGTGTGGTTAAATCAGGACATGCCTGCTATTCAGGGGGGCCCATGAGGAAGTTAGAATGTTGAGGCTGGGGGCAGCTTTATTAGGATTCCATCATGATATATGTAGGCTGTAGACTGTAGCCCCTCTGATTTTGCACTGCCTTTTGGCCTTCTCTGTTCCTATAATCACAGTGATGTCGGGCCTGGAGTCAGGAAGATCTGGGTTCTGCCCCAGGCACTTACTAGCTGTGTGACCCCAAGCAAGTCATTTAACCTTATTTGCCTCAGTTTCCTTATCTGTAAAATGAATTGGAGTATCTTTGCCAAGAAGAATATTTTAGAGTTGTCAAAACCCCTAGAGATTATATAGACCAAGGATTCTTAACCTGAATCTGTGAACTTTTTTTGATATATTTTGTTTAGGGGTATTTCAATATAATTGATTTCCTTTGTATTGTTATATATTTTATTTTGCACACTTAAAGAAGAGATCCATAGGCTTTACTAGCCTGCCAAAAGAGTTTATGATAGAAATAAGGTTAAGAACTAGACCCATGGGGGTGGCTAGGTGGCTCAGTGAGTAGAGCACTGGCCCTGGATTCAGGAGGACCCAAGTTTGAATGCAGCCTCAGGCACTTGACACACTAGTTGTGTGACCTTGGGCAAGTCACTTAACCCCAATTGTCCTGCCCTCCCCCCTCCAAAAAACAACAACAACAAAGAAAACTAGACCCATCGCCTAAATTTACAGATGAGGAAATCAAAGCCCAAAGAGATGGTTCAACTTATTCAAAGATAAACATAATTATTGAGTCCGGATTCAAGCTTAGGTCTTCTACTTCCCAATCCACTGTTATTTTCCTAGTGCCGTGCTTCCTCTCTTCTTTATCTTTTCCAAAAGATCTCATGGCTATATTTCAGCCATCTTTGTGGGTTTCTCTTTGCTCATTGTTCACTCTAAACATTTCAAAATGAGATTACAAGGGATCCTGGGAAATGATGGTATTTGTTGTCTTTGAGCACATGACAAAACCAATGCTTTTATATGCTTCTTTGAGGAAAACCTTTTTTCCCCTTTCTGTGTAGGGGAATGTCACTATGGATTTAGTTTGGTCCTCTAGTTGTGTATTGTTGGTTGAGTGTTGGTACACCCATGATACTGAGTTCAGTTAATATTTGCAAATGGTCTAAAAATGTGACTCTTAGGCCTTTTTGCCATCCTTTCCTTCACTCCATCACTGTGGAAACAGAAGAGGGTCAGAAAAGACTGGGTGTTAATTTGTATTTTTATTTCTCTCTTGAGCTTACATGAACCTGTAACAACAATGCTACTGGCAGCTGCCATGGAGGTACAAGACCAATAAATAACACCAACACAGAGGAGGGTTGCTAGCACAGGTTCTTTGATCTGCTTTTCTAAAGGAAGGCAACTTCTTTTTTTTTGTTCTTTTTTTTTCTTTTTATTTTCAGTTTGCAGCACATGGTTCTACATAATTTTGAGTTCCAGATTTTCTTCCCTCTCCCCCTCCCTCCCCAAGATGGCATGGAATCCCATATAACTTCCACGTATAACTTTGCATTGAATTAATTTACACACTAGTCAAGTTGTGGAGAAGAATTATGATCAATGGAATGAATCATGAGAAAGAAGAAACAGAACCAAAAAAAAAAAAAACACAACCCAAAAACAAATACAAAAGAGAGAAAAAAAAGGGGGAGAAAAAGGCAAGCATGAAGTGTG
>CM053624.1:130092616-130123201 GCA_028646595.1 Phalanger gymnotis
ATGTTCCAGTTTTCCCACATCCTCTCCAGCGTTTGTCATTTTCCTGTTTTGTTATTTTAGCCAATCTGACAGGAGAGAGATGGTATCTAAGAGTTGTTTTGATTTGCATTTCTCTAATCAGCAGTGTTTTCAAGCATTTTTTGTATGCCTATAGATATCTTTAATTTCTTCCTCTGAAAACTGCCTGTTTATATCCTTTGACCATTTCTCAATTGGGGAATGACTTGTATTCTTATATATTTGGTTCAGTTCCCTGTATATTTTGGAAATGAGGTCTTTATCAGTGACACTAGTTGTAAAAATTTTCTCCCAATTTTCTGCTTCCCTCCTAATCTTTGTTGCATTGGCTTTTTAGTACAAAAACATAATCAAAATTGTCCATTTTGTATTTTGTAATGCTCTCTATCCCTTGTTGGGTCATGAATTCTTTTCTTTTCCATAAATCTGATAGGTTGTAAACTAAGGAAAGCAACTTCTAAAGGAAAGCAACTTCAAATCTTACTTTAATTAAACATATATATATCACTCAGTGCAGAGGAAAAATCAGCACTCTGAACTTCAGAGAAAATACAAACAGAAATTACAAACAGCAAAGGCCAACAGACAGGGCTTCCAACTGTCTGACCATAGCAATATAAACATAGTTATTAGAGAGAGAAGCACCAACATCTGGATTTTTCAAAGGAGGTGGGGGGAGGCTCCTTAACAGCTACCCAGAGTCTCATCTGGCCAAATCATATGAACACTCTTCCAATGAGTGAACCCCCAAAACAAAACCTCACCTCAGACTATATATACACCTTTCAGAGCCAGAAGGCATCACAACACTCGGGACCCAGTGCCTAATCAGAAATTAGCAAAAGGTGTGGGCTTTTCTACAAACAAGCCTCCCCTCATCAAGCTTCCCTACATGTATTCCATACAAGGCCTATTAATAGGCAGGGAAGATCTTCAAATTGTATTAACATTACAGGACCAAAAGAATTCATCCTTTAGAGCCAGTCTTCTGATGAGCATGGCTCCACTTAGCCCTACCATAAGTCAATCAGTAAACATTTATTAAGTGCCTACTATGTGCTAGACATTATATACTGGGGATAAAAATATTAAAAAGACAGGAGCTTACACTTTAATGGGGAAAAAGAGGGACACAAAAGAAAGCTGAAAGGGGAGTGGAAAAGGGTGAGGAAGAGAGAAGAGGGGAAAGAAAGAGGAGAGGAAGAGAAGCTCTTAACTCCACCTTCCAGTCAGAGGAGCAGAGGGTTCTGATGATAGACCAATGAGACTATTAAGTCTGATGAAATTTTGTAAGATAAAGAGGTTCCTGATGACAATGTAACTAGGGACACAAAGGGAAGGAAAGTCCAAAGGAGTGTAGCTGGGTGGCAAATGAAGAGATAGCCTGGATACCCTCCTTAAACTTTTCCTCAAACAACAGACACAATCTGTTGCTGGGATTGTACTCAGTCTTTCCAGTTTAAGCAGGACATGGCAGAACTTTTATTCTACTGGCATCCCTTTTCTAAAGGCAGGCAGCCTCCTCTGCCACAATGAGGCATCCTAATAGGACTTTAGAGGTTTGACACATCATATTCATTTCAGAAATCTCAGGTTTTCACTTATCTGGATCGTGCCTAATACTAATATGTCTTTATAATAGCAGGTGTACAACAGTCTATGTCCATGTCAATGTTGCTTTAAAAGAAAGACTCCTTCAGGGGAACCTCTGACATCATTCTCTTCATGTTCTCTGAGTAAGGGTGATGTGTTAGAGCATTGGAATTAAATTCAGATCTGGATGTTAGGCCTGGCTCTACCACCAGCTAGTTCTGTGACCTTGGGCAAGTCATTCAGCGTCTCTAGGCGTCAGGTTCCCCATGTCTAAAATCACACGGTTGAGCCAGAATGCTGAATTTGTACTCAGAAGACTTGGATTTAAATTCTGGCTCTTCCACTTACCACCACCCGTCACCTAACCTCTCTGGTCCTCATCTTGGTTTTCGGTGAAATGAAGGGTCGTTGGATTAATTGTCTTCTAAAATCCTTTTTTAACATCTGTCTGTGATCCTAAATACTACTACCTTTCAAGTTTCCTTCTAACTCTTCAAGGACAGTAATTACAAAGAGAGGCAGCATGATGTAATATAAAGAGCCCAGGATTTGGAGAGAGAAGACCTGGGTTTGAATTTTAGCTCTACCACTTCTGACTTTGTGACCCTGAGAAATCGCTTAACCTCTCTTCACCTCAGTTTCTGAGAAGTGAGGGGGGTTGAAGTAGATGATAGGTAAGCATCCCTCCAAAGTTAAAATGCTGTGATTCTTTAATTATATGTCTTCCACCTTCCAGTCCACACAAACTACCTTACATTTTCTCATGCTTAAATACCTTGAATTTTAGCATGCTTTTAAAATGTTTATTCAGAACTTTCACTGGATGAAGATTTTTAGTTAGGTCTGTACATTAGGTCCAAGACAAATGAGACCCCTATGTCCCCCCATATAGTTAAATGTATAGCTGGGGCAGCACTAATTAGTCAATTTGTGGATCATCTTTTCTTGTCCTTTTAGCTATTTTACTGTTGTTAGGATACCCCTTTCCAGAATGGACAGGAGAAAGGAAAGGAGCGGAGACACATGTTTTCACCTCTTGGTAACAACTACTCTAAAAGGGAAATTAGGTTGAAGCTAAAATTAGGTTTCTGGATTATTTTTAACCACAGTCTTTCTGTCTTCCATTGCCAAAGATAAATGAGAGGTCAAGTCAAAAAGCATTTATTTAAGCTCCTGCTACCTACTGTGCTGAATTCTGGAAATACAAGAAAAGGCAAACCTCCCCTACCCTCAAGGAGCCCACAGTCTGATGGGGGAGAAAACATGCAAGCAGTTTATGTACAAATAGGATATACAAAGTATTCCAAAAGTCTTAGTGCAGTTTTAAGCTATTAAGGCTAAAAGGATAAATTGGTGATAATGAAGGAGCAAAGGTACTAGCATTAAGAGGGACCAGGTTATTGTAAAAAACAAAGACCAAAAAAAACCTTAAGTTTTGTATATACACACTCCACCGTGTAACATTGTGTTCCCTAAGTGAAGTCCATTGGAATTTAAAATTTTGCAGCAATCAAGTATTGATAATCATAGCTGTTCACCAGGGGAGGAATTTCAGACTGTGTAATGTGACAAAAACATTCTGTTGAAAAGTGAAAAATTCAGACTTTGGATTATTCTGTATCAGTCTAGACACAGTCTGAAAGTGTGGCTAAGGATGTAAATTATACCTTTTACTTCATTCTACCTGTCTTGATATTGAAGTACAGGGTTTGGCACTTAGAGCTTAAGAAACACTTTTAAAATGCATGCACCTGGAATTTGTTTAATCATGTTTTCCTTGTATTTCGTAACACATCTTCGATTTATATTTCCTGGGGCCAAAAAAAAGCCCAAAACAAAACAAAAAACCAACCTCAACTGATATCCTATTACTGTACAATAATAGGATTCCATTACAGGACTACATGAGTCTTTTAAAGACCTATTACTTGTGAGACCATAAAGCATTGCAAATCTGATTTCCTCTTATGTCACTTTATGGGTTCATATAAAAACAAGCTCAGAAGATCTCTTGCCCCGTCTTATACAAATTGAATTGATACTGGTATCAGAGGCACTTAGGTCGGCTTATTTTTCTTTTTAAACGATTGGAACGCTTGCTTATCTTGTTTATTCACTTGCTTTCACAATGACACAGACATCACTACCTGAAATGTCATCACGTCACATTGTTATAGCACCACAACACAATTACATCTCGCCAAGCAATGTAATAACATTGTGTCAAGTGTCACCCTGCCATGACTCAGTGTTTTGGGAGCTGTAAAAATTTATTTTTAGAACAGCGAGTGAGTGTCCCGAGAGCCAGAGAGTTTGCCCTACTAAAAATCATCAGTGATTTAGGGGGAAACTGGCAGGCAGGCTTTGAGGGTTGAGGGGTGGTGGTAAAGATTCTCCGTTTGGTTATAAAAGTGCTAACACGTGGGCTCCCAGTGCATTAAATTGCCTTCTCCGAGGACTCCGCATTCCGCCCGGGGGCACTGACTCTTTGCTGGGATCTTGGGTGGAGGAGGCGGAGACTATAATTATCGGTCGGGTCCTGGAGCCGTCTCACTAGGGGACCTCTTCCTATTTATTTATGCCAACGTCTAAACAGCGAAGTTCCTGGAGTCCGGGGGCCCTCACCCTCTCCGAGTCCTCCTGCTGCGGGAGCAGAGGGAAGGGCAGGGGCAGCCCAGCGGGGACTCGGGGCCGGCACAGCCGAGCGAGCAGCTCGCTACGTGGGCTTCGCGTTGCAATCTGTGTCCTCTCGCCGCGGCACCGTCCCCCGCCCCATTTTTACGCAAGGTGGAGGAGGAGGGGAACCCACGTCGAAACGTTTTCCTCAAACTCAGCTCTCCCCTCCTCTCCTTTCCCCCCCTCCTCAGGTAGTCAGTTGCCCTGTTGCTCTGTTGCTATAACAACCCGGCGCCGTCCCGGGGTAGCTGCCCAGGGAGGAAGTGACGAGAGGATGGGTTGGCTGTTGTTGGGACACGTGACCCGGGTTGTGTTTTGACAGGGCAAACAGCAGCCAGAGAGCCCGAGTGTGAGGGGAGACTTGGGGAGAGCGAGCTAGCGAGAGCCAGCAGGGGTTGCGGGGGGAGTCAGGCAGGAAGAGCGAGGCGGCGGACCCCGGCAGGGTCCTGACAGTGACCCAGGCTGACAGACTGGACGGGACGGCCAGGGCAGGGGAGGGGATCCCGGGAGCCGGAGGCGAAATGCCGGGGATGGGGGAAGAGGAAACAGGCAGGAAGGAGGAGTGAAGGGAGGGGAGGAGAGAAGAAGAGGAGGCGCAGGGGGCGGGTGAGATTAAGGGAAAACGAGGAGCCGCGACTCGCCAGTCTCCGGCCCCCACGGTCCCCTGAGGCAGCCGCGGGGGCTGCCGCCTGACTCTGCTGTGGGCCCCGCTCCCCTCGGAGCCTGCCTTCGGTTTAAAGCGAGTGAGCGTGAGCGAGGCGGGGACAGGGGGAGGCGGGATGTGACCCTCTGGGCTCCAGGCGCAGAGCAGAGCCGAGGCAGGGAGTCCGTCAGTCCGTCCGTCCGTCCGTCAGCCAGTCCGTCGGCCGAGGTCAGAGAGGGGGTAGGGAGGAAAGGAGAGGCAGCGGGCAGCAGGAGCTGAGCGCCATGAGAGCCTCGCTCCTAGAGCGGCAGCGGGGGCGGGCGCTGCGCTTGGTGACCAGGGGCTGAAGGGGAGTCGGGGAGCGAGGCCCGGGGTCGGGGGGCTGGGGTCAGGCAGGAGCCATCTCCCCCCCCCCCCCCCCCCCCCCGTCCCCGAGACACGGGGGAGTGGGTCGAGCGCCCAGCTGTAAACACCGGGACCGAGATGAGTCCCTGAAATCTGATTTCCGACCCAGTGACGGGAGGGGTCCGAGTGGACTGGGGGAGGGAGGGTTGACCAGAGGGCCACTCTGGCCGGGGGGGAGTTTGTTTAGTGAGCAGTGGAGGCAGGGGCGGGCTTAGGAGGAAGGAGAGGATGCCTCTTTCAGACCTTCTTATTGTGTGAAATAGGCAGTGGTTGGCTAGGGGAGTGGGGGCTGGGGAAGGGAAGGTTGTGCTAGACAGGGTAGACTGGGGTTACACAAGTGAGGTAGAGAGAGAGAGAGTGTGTGTGTGTATGTATGTTGGGGGAGCTGTTTGTAATCAGGAGCTGGAGGGCTTGAAGGGGGTTTCCCTTCTCCTGGGCAGCAGGTAGAGGAATCGATTCCAGCCATTCCCAGAGGTTTCGGCTCCGGCCAGCGTCCTTTTCTAAGGGGTTAGTTAGCTTGTTTGGGTTTTTTGTTGTTGGGCTTTTTTTTTTTTCTTTCACTCTACCTCCAGGTTATAAATAGATCCCCTTCTCGGTACAGAGAGGCTGTGTCAAAGAAGGACACGTTGGCCCTGGAAGCCTAGGGGTCGGGGGGAGGGGGGAGGGAAGAGGGGCACTCATTGGGGGAGGGTGAGGGATGGGGGAGGCGGTGCAGAGAGTTTTGCTTTTTTCAGACCTACCACCGCTGCTGCTGCTGCTGTTGCTGCTGCTGCTGCTGCTGCTGCTGTCACCACAATGAGTGCCAGGAAGAGGCCTAACTGCTAACAGTAGTTTTCTTGCAAGGTCCGTCTTTTACGGTACCAGATTAATTCCATTTTATCTTTCTCCCTCTTTTTTTCCCTTCAGTTTTAAAATCTAATTAGGAGCTACAGTAGCGATCCTGTTGAAGAAGAAGGGACCCGCAAGAGTATTTTAGCGAGAATCTTATCTTGGCTGGGAAGTGAATGCGAAAATGAAGCCAGACCGAGGTAAATGATTTATTTAAGAAGGGTTTTTTTTTTTCCGTCCCTAATTTTAGAAATGTTAACCTCATTCTGTGGAAGGATCCTTATTCTTGTATTAAAAGTGTGATTACTGTTTCTGTTACAGCTGATGAGAACTGGAAAGGCACATACATAGAGCCTTTAGTGAGGGCAGTTAGACTCTCAAAGATGGGTGAAACATCTATAAAAACACTTATGAGACTAGTATTTAAAAATTCAGGCTTTAAGAGAGCTGCTGCAGCATAACATAAAATGTGCCAGTCAGGATAGAATGGACTTAAAGGAGATTTCTTTCACTACAACTTGGAATCATTTTCATTTCTTAAAGCTATGGAACTCTGTTAAATCATTTTAAACAAACATAAAATCCACCTGCAATTCTAAAGCTATTGCATGATAGTCTTAAATTTGATAAAGCAGAATCTTCCAGATAGCATTATTGCATCATTCTTTTAATTTATACTTCGATGGGTATTTTTGTACTTTAAAGACAAGCTGTGTGAAGTTGAACATGGAGTACGGTATTGTTTCATTATAACTTTGATCTATGAAGAAGCTCTTCTGGCGCCCCTAGAGTTAAATTTATGACTTCCTCTATAAACCTGTATTTTTAGGAATTATGACAATAATGTGTACTTAGTGCCTTTTCAGAGAACTCGAAGGATTAGAAACTCTTGTTTAACTTTTGAGGTTGATAACAAAGACTACTTTTTATAGAATTTAGGCATATTCGCCTATTCCTAAAAATAAGTATTTACACTGGAAGTAAATTGGCTTATATTTTGCTTTATTCAGTTTTCAAAGAAGTCATTTAGTTACTTGTAATTTTATGATTATGTTGAAATTTGGTTGTTACCGTTCTTAAGTTGTTAGGTCATACTGACTTTAAGTATACTACATTATATCAATTATTATATCAATTAAGAAGTGGATTTTCCCCGTATAGTATTTTCCCTTCTATTAATGTGAATCCTCCAACCAGAAATTATATTTTTCATAGTACTCTATCATTTGGTATATTCCAAAATATGTAACATGTAGTAAAAGCTATAATTAATAAGGTCATTGAAATTATTTTATGTTTGGAAATATTTGAATATAGGTAAGTACTTTGCTTATATGTGAAATCTTAGAGGTAGTTTATTTCAGCTTGGCAGCTTGCTTGAGAGCACCAGGTGTGTGTGTTAGATTACGTTAGATTTTGGGAAAATGTTATCAAGGTCATTAATTACATCTTAGAATAATAAGAAAATAAAATCAGTCAGTATTACCTTTTTTTGTTAAAACTTCAAGGTCATATGTAATAACTTGAAATGTAGTGTCTTAATGTATTCTCTATTTTAGCAAAAGCTACTATCAAAGAGAAACAAAATATTTTTTTCAGTTTAAGATTACTTACTAATATTGTTTTCTTGGGAACGTTGATATATTCAGTCCTTTAGGCATTGTGATGATTAAATCTTCCTCCTTGACATTTATTTAGCTTTAGAATTTGCAGTGAAGAAACATTAAATTGCATATATAATATTTTTATTCTATTTTGTGATACTAAAGCACCTATAGGCAATATTTAAATACATTAGTAGATTACAGTAATGCTTTCTTTATCCAGCAACATCAAAATTGAAGGTGATTTGTCCTCCGTTAGTGAGTTTTCCAGATAATTGAATCTTACCTAATTAAGTACAGTTTTGGATTAAATTGATTATGGATGCTATATCAATTTTCCTGCTTTCTTAGAGCATGCTGATTGTAATTTAATAGTTTATTGATTCCTAGTCATCATTATTAATACCAAATTTTGGTTTCAACTGTAAAATAGCCATGACCTCAGTGAGGCTTGAGGTATGTAGTATGTTTGCCCTTATACCAAGTGGCCCCAGACTGGTAGTATTTTGAGTTTTTGTGTATGCTTTTTTTGTGGTTTTACTCTATTAGTCTTTTTCATGTTGGTTATCAATGAATGTTGTTGCCACTGTGTTTGCTTCTTGTGGCTCTCAACTTCTTATGGTCCACTATAGCCTGAGAAAATAGAAACAAGTTTGCTAAAAAAAAGATTTTGTCCAAAATAAATGATTAAAATTTTGAATGAAGGTCTGAGGAACTCTCTCATGGATAGTTATTAGCTATTAGTATGGACTTGGTGATAATCTGTTTTGGCTACTTGGAAGCCCTCTTAGTTTTACTTAATGGTTTTCAGTTGTGTCCTAGTGAGTGTTTATTGTTTATGGTGATAATTTAGCTGCATGAAAATCAATAGAAGACTGAAGTCAATTTGGATTTAGAAAAAAAAGTAGTACATTGATCATAAGAAGAAGATATCAGGCTGCTAGCTTACCAACCAGCTATTTCATATATTTTAGGCAGTCTACAGTGTTTGTACTTCAGTGCTGAAGCACTGAATCTGTGATTTTGTGTGTAGGTGATCTATAACAATGGTGTCAAACTCAAGTAGAAACAAGGGCCACTAAATCTGTGGGCCAGAGATTGACTTAGAAAACTGTATGTTAATGGTTTGCTTTTTATATCGTATTGTGTTTTCATTTTGTGTTGGTACAGTTTCATCTGGTTTGGACTACATGTGGGCGTATTGTGAGCCCTGGGCCACTTCTGGCCAGCAACCCACAAAGAGTTGCTGTAGTTTAAAAAAAAAGTGTCCTGTTGGATAATTGTGTGGTCTTGAGCCTTTCCAAACATGTTTATTCTTGAAGGACCAGTCCAGCTATACAGACCATTGAGAAGTTCACATTCAAGGTCTTTCCAGCTTTGTAGCATGTGCCAGAGACTGTCCTCTGTTGTCATAAACTTTGAGTACCCAAGGTCACTTCATCACAACAATATCAGAATGGCTTTAATGGATATCAACATTCTCATTAAAACACACATTAGTAAGACATAAAGGTTTTTATGTGCTGTCAGATAAACAGCATAATTTCACAGAATGGGAAGCAATAAAGTGACTTGATTCTGTTTCTTGTAAATCAATAGTAAAGAACTCTAGTCATTCATAGCTTTCTATGCCATGGCCCCGAATGTTAAAGTAAAAGATACTGCTTAGAAATTTTAAAAGCTGTGAAAGGATGCTTGACTTTGGACAAAATTAACTTCTGTGTGATATTGTCCTCCATATTGTTTTAGTTTCACTGTGTTATTCCAGAGCTGTGTATAGAATGTGGCAAATGTGGATATTGATGCAGGTTATATCTAGGAATGTTAAATGTTAAAAATCGTGAGTAAAGGCTTGGAATTGGACAGATGAGAAGGTTAAAATAAGGAATATGGTTCTTCCATCTACTTCAGAGTATATAGGCATAATTTTGTTCCCCTTAGTGAATTATGAGGAAGTATTTATTGAATGTCTGCTGTGTATATAGCACAGTGCAAAACTCTCTCAGAGGTATGGCAAGTATAAAACATGATCTCTGCCTGTAAGGAACTTAAAGTATTTTCTAATGCCTTGCTAATTTCTAATTCAAATATCTGCACAAAAATATACTTCTTTATGGAAATAGCTTATTTTTGATAAGACAGTGTTTTGTCTGCAAAGATATATTTTAAAAATAGAAAATTTTTAAATAAAATTTTTAATTTTTTATAATTTTTAATAAAAAAATTTTCAGAACTATCAAATAAGTATGTTGTGTAACAATATGGGTGGTACATATTTCAGTACAGCTGTATTTGGCATAATTATCAGTTAATGTCCACAAAAGATAAGAACAATTAACATGTTTATTTTCATCACACATCATAGGCTTTGGAACAGTAAGTCATCTCTTATCTTTGTTAGAAGATTTGGTTAAGCTTATCTACTTGTTAAGTATAATTCATACAAAATTCAGCAAATAAGTGAAATGTGTTAAATGCAAATGAAAATATCATTTGTGGTCTATAATCAAGGCAGAACTGGGTATAAAGCATTAGACAAATAGCTAGATTATTTGAAATTACAATATAAAGCTGTTAATTGTTTTGCTTTGATATTGATAACAAATAAACCCCAATACTTAGTGAGGAGCTGTTGAGGTAACAGAAATAAGAGGAAAAAAATGAGGAGAAAGAAGAATTACACAGTATTTTAAGTTTAAGTAACTTAAGTTTTCTAACCATGAAATTTTTCATAGGATGGAGCAGTAGAAATGCTACAAGATAGAGAAAAAGAAAAGTCAGTTAAATCAAGACAGCTTTTTAATAAATTGAGAAATAATTCCATTAACATATTGGAAATTATCTCTCCATTTGGAGTTGAAAATTAGGTAGAAGATAGATTTAAGGATTCGAGCCAAATACTAACTCAAAAATAGGACTATTTGAAAAATAATGGGTAAAAAAATCCTGCCTTGTCCCATGAGGCTGATCACTTAGGAAATGATTAGGTAGCATAATAGAAAGGAGGAAGTTCCACTACAGATGTCATGTATGTTCACTCTTCTACCCATATGTCAAAAACTGACTGTGTTGGTCTTTTATCCATTTGCATTGATGACTCTTGTCATATCAGCCACTGTCAAATAATCATTGGCTCACTGTATCTTCTGCCATTCAAATGCTTAGGAGATTGACAAAGATGGTCCCTGGCTGATGTTTTGGCCTGTCAGCTAGTAAGAAGAAAAGGATCTAGTAGGATGAAAACTGTCTTTTCTTTTGAAAGATGAGGAAAAAAGATAATTGGGGAACTGGGGAAAAGGCGATAGGGGAATTGAGAATCTAATGTGCATATATATTACTAAAAAACTAGCTTTCTTTCTCCATTGAGAAGAATCAAGGGGTCTGTCCATTGCGATACTGTAGAAAGGAAAGGGAAGCCAAAATCAAGCATTTAAGAATTAGGTTATTTATGCTGCTTCTGTCAATCTCAAGTGTCTATCAGACCATGGATATACATTATTTTTCCTTTGAGCCAAAGATTTATAAAATTTATAGATTAAATTATTCAGTTATATGTTGTTTGATTTTGATATTGACGTAGCTTTTGCTTTTTTTAATTTAGGAACAAAAATTATTATTTTGTCCCTGAAATGAACTATAATCAAGGTAGACTGCAAACTATTACTGTATAAGTAACCTATGTAATTAATACCTAGTTGTTGCTTTTTCTAATCTCTACAATATTATCATGTAAGTTATCTGATTAAAATTTTGTAATTCCATTGAGTGATTGAATTGTTATGTAAAAATCATACTTCCTGCTTAACCTGGGAAGCTTAACCCGTTTTGACAGTAGTTGTACATTTTAGCTTTCTTTTAGTAAACTGAGAGGAAAAAGAAGAGTGGTTGGAAACTGAGAGCATTGATTTTTCAAATTTTCTTAATAAGCTTAGACAGAATGGTTTCTGTGCAAATAATCCCAGAGGGTGATGAGGGTATTAAAGTAAATTTCCACATAGAATCACCAAAGACATCTAATAATCTCTGGGTAAACAACTGTTCCATTTTTCTATCCATTCAGGAAATACTTTTAAAATTAGTAATTAAAAATTAAGTGGATAAAAGAAAACTTTCTAAAGTCTTATTTCTCTTTTAAAATATTAAAAACTTGATTGCTTACAAGTGAAAGAATACCAATAGAAATGAAACAGGTAATAAAGTGAATGTAATGGGTAGAGTCAGTAGTCATAGCTTCTGTTCTCAGCTTTACCACTAATGATTAGTGACACGATTCAGACTATTTTAGCTTCTTTGTGCTTTATTATACATATCTGTAAAATAGATCTAATGGTGCTAATTTGGCAGTGAGATTAATAACCAATTTTTATATAGCACGTTAAGATTTACAAAGCATTTTTATATATATACTAGGCAGCTAGGTGGTGTAGGGGATAGAGTGCCAGGTTTAGAGTCAGGAAAACCTGAGTTGAAATCATGTCTCAGACATGTACTAGCTGTGTGACCCTGGGCAAGTCACTTAACCCAGTTTGACTTGGTTTCTTCATCTGTAAAATGGGCTGGAGAAGGAAAAGGCAAACCATTATGTCTTTGCCAAGAAAACCCCAAAATGGGGTCACGAAGAGTCAAATACAACTGAAACGACTGAACAACAGCAACAAAATTACACATTTTATCTCATTTGATCATATAGTAGAGTTATTATCATCCCCAATTTACAAATGAGGCAACTGAGGCTCAGAGAGTTTTGCTCATAGTCACACAAAGTTATAAATACTAAAAGTAGAATTAGAACCTGCTAGGTAGGTTGAAATACGTTATCGTTATTGAAATATGCTTGATGTAGGCATTTCCACAGGTGACTCAAAGTTGGCTCAAACATACAGATAGTCATCACTGTCTATAACCTTACCCTTCACCTTATCCTTCTCTCATCCTTCTCTGACTCCTCAGTCCTGTGGGAGTCAATATCAGAATAACTTAAAACATTCAGAGAACCTTTGGACTCAGAAGTAGAAGAATTGAAGTTATCAGAAGCAGTAACAGCTTAATGGAGGTGACCCCAGAGATAGAATCCAGGCAAAGTTGCTCTGTCTCAGTGGTGGCCATTTGACCAAAAATATATTTCCCTACGCTTAAGTTTTTTTTTTCATTTAATTTCTTATATTGCCTGAAATCCTACTAATATATGTATAATTATATAATTATATAATTTTAGAATAAAAAAAAATTTTTTTTAAATGCCTGGAACAGAAAAGGTTAAACTAGCTATCAGCAATTTGTTCTGTGGTATGAAGTGGTTAAATCAAGTTTTGTTTTTTTTTTTCACTAAGTGTCTAGGTAAGACTATCTAGGTTCCCAGAGTGGGTGATGCTGCCCCTTGGGGGGGGCGCTGGAATGACTAGGGGTGGCAGTAGTAGCCTCCAATACAGTTGGGGAGCATTGAATAAAAATAAGGGGACAGTGGAAGCATAAGGAAAGAAGAGAAGAGAATTTTGAAAAACCATTCATACATGTTTCATCTGTTGTGTAACAGAGTTGAAGTCGTAGTGATTACATTATTTTTCAAATAAACACACAAAATACAAGTTAGAACCCATCAGTGGTCAATTCTGCTGACAGGTCTTAACAAACAAGTGTTGGCAGATGAGGGTGTCTCATGTTGTCAGAAAGTTCCCTATTCATCAGCAGGAATATGTTGGTGTAATAACTTGTTTACATTATGATACATGATGCAATATTGCATCATCAAAATTTCAATGCAGGAAAAAACCCACAAATTTACAATAAATTATTAAATTTAATATGTGTCATTTTAAAAATATATATTTTATATATATTTTTAAATGATCCAAATTTAAAAAAAACCACTAAAGGGTTAAAGAAAGTAGATTTCGAGGGGGTCGCTGACTAATTTTTTTTTTTGAAAAGGGGATGATAGGACAAATAGGTTTGAACTAGACTGAGAAAATGAGAATTTTGATGGCCAGAGGAAAGGTAAGTGATTTGTAGCATGAAGTATATTAATAGTACGGTGCCACAGTACTTAAGGTAGCTTGAGGTAATTGGGAACATGGACATTTAGGAAGAAAGGGCAGTAGAGATAGAACTAGGATGCAGGAAGGGAAATGAGAAGGATAAATGTTGCACCTGTATCATGAGTTTTTCATTCAACAAGAATTTATTCTTTACCTACTATACTCCATGAGTAATGCTAGGCGTTGGTGATAGAGATAAAGATGAAATAGGCCTTGCCCTCAGGAAGCTTACATTCTACAGGGGGAGATAACTTACATATATATATATATATATATACATACATATATATATAAATAAAACCTAAAAACATATATATGATATATTCAATATAAATTAAAGATCATTTTGGAGGTAAAGGTGGTATAGCATCTGTATGGAGATTACAATCAACCTGTTCAGAAGACCCAGACAGACCACTAGTACTATATTTTGACTCATCACTGATTTTGTGGACAGGTCCATGGACTTAATTATCATAAGATTGTTGCTATGAGCAAATGTTTTTCTGATTTTAGACAACTGATGTACAAACATTTAGAGTGCAATCTTATTTCATGTTGTTCCCCTTCATGCCTCTTCATTCTGGATAAACCAGACAACTACTTGTTTTCCGAATGTCCACACATTTACACTGGTCATTTCCCATATTTATAATCTTCTTTGTCCTCATTCTCACTTTAAAGAATCCTTCCTTCATTGTATAGATGCCATCTCCTCCCTAAAGCCTTCTTCAGTTTCTTCTTCTCTTGCATTGAGCTGAATGTATTCTCTCTTTCAACTTTTCTGAAAGAATTTTATATTGATTTCCCATTTGCCCTTATTTTATACTTTATATTATACTTTGTATGTGTCATAATTCTCTAAAACTTCTAAAGTTTTCATTCAAGGAAGATAGGGATTATGTGATTTTTTTTAAATTTTTTTAAGGGGGAAGGTAGGGCAATTGGGGTTAAGTGACTTGCCCAAGGCCACACAGCTATTAAGTGTGTCAAGTGTCTGAGGCCAGATTCGAACTCATGTCTTCCTAACTCCAGGGCCGGTGCTCTACCCACTGTGCCACCTAGCTGCCTCAGACTATGTGATTTTTAATCTCTGTACTTCATCCAAAATAGGTAATTAATGAATCTTTGCGAATTGTTGAATTTGGTTGTATATTTAAGTATTTACTCAGTATTCTTTTTTTTTTAAAACTTATTTTTAGTTTTCAACATTCAGTTCCACAAGCTTTTGAGGTTTAAATTTTCTTCACGTCCTTTCCTTTCCCCCCTCCCCAAGATGGCATGCAATCTGATATAGGCACTACATACACATATTAAACATATTTCTACATTAGTCATCTTGTAAAGAAGAATTAGAACCAAAGGAGAAAGCCCCAAGAAAGAAAAAACCAGGAAAAGAAAGAGAAAATAATATGCTTCAATCTACATTCAGACTTTCTCTGGATATGGGTAGCATTTTCTATCATGAGTGTTTTGGAATTGTCTTAGATCATTGCATTGCTGAGAAGAGCTAAGTCTATTAAAGTTAGTCATCACACAGTGTGGATGTAACTGTGTACAGTGTTCTCCTGGTTCTGTTCACTTCACTCAGCATCAGTTCATATAAGTTTTCAGGTTTTTCTGAAGTCTGCCTGCTCATCATTTCTTATAGCACAATAGTATTCCATTATGTTCATATATCACAACTTGTTCAGCCATTCACCAATTAATGGGCATCCCCTCAATTTTCTGTTCTTGGCTACCACAAAAAGAGCTGCTATAAATATTTTTGTATATGTGGGCCCTTTTCCCATTTCTATGATCTCTTTGAGATACAGCCCTAGAAGTGGTATTGTTGGGTCAAAGGGTATGCACATTTTTATAGCTCTTTGGCATAGTTCCAAATTGCTCTCCAGAATGATTGGATCAGTTCACAAGTCCACCAGCAATGCATTAGTGTTCCAATTTTCCCGCACCTTCAGCATTTATAATTTTCCTGTTTTGTCATGTTAGCCAGTCTGATAGAGTTGTTTTGATTTGCATCATTTTTTTCATGTGACTATAGATGGCTTTATTTTTTTCCTCTGAATGCTGCCTGTTCATATCCTTTGACCATTTGTCAGTTGGAGAATGACTTGTATTCTTATAAATTTGACTCAGTTCTCTATATATTTTAGAAATGAGGCCTTTATCAGAGAGACTGGTTGTAAAAATTCTTTCCCAGTTTTCTGTTTCCATCCTAATCTTGGTTGCATTGGCTTTGTTTGTTCAAAACCTTTTTTAATTTAATGTAATCAGAATCATCCATTTCGCATTTCATAATGTTCTCTGTCTTGTTTGGTCATAAAATCATCCGTTCTCCATAAATCTGACAGGTAAACTATTCCTTGCCTTCCCATTTTGCTTACAATATCAGCCTTTATATCTAAATCGTGTACCCATGTTGACTTTATTTTGGTATGTGGTATAAGATATTGGTCTATGCCCAGTTTATGCCATACTGTTTTCCAGTTTTCCAAGCAGTTTTTGTCAAATAATGAGTTCTTACTCCAGAAGCTGGGGTCTTTGGATTTATCAAACAGTAGATTACTGTAGTCATTGACTACTGTGTCTTGTGTACCTAACCTACTCCACTCTTTTTCTTAGCCATTACTAAGTAGTTTCAATGATTGCTGCTTATAGTTTAAGATCTGGTATGGCTAGACGTCCTTCCATAGCATTTCTTTTCATTAATTCTCTTGATATTTTGGACCTTTTGTTCTTCCAGATGAATTTTGCTACTATTTTTTCTAGCTCTATAAAATAATTTTTGGTAGTTTGCTATGGCACTCAATAAGTAAATTAGTTTAGGTAGAATTGTCATTTTTATTATATTCAGCATGCTGCCCATGAGCAGCTGATATTTTTCCAGTTATTTAGATCAGACTTTGTGTGAAAATTGTTTTGTAATGGGTTTCTGCTCGTATTCTGATTGTAATATTTCCCAACAACCATTCTCATTGATTTCAGAATTCAAATTTTGTGTTGTTTGAAATGGATCCATTTATAAAAAATTTCAAATTGCTTATATACAATGATATTGACATCCATAGATTTTTATAGATTAGTCTCCATAATCATTTCCTTAAATCAGTAATTTTCTTTAGTAGAAGGATCACATGGTCTGTCATTTTGTATAGTAAGTCACATTATACACTAACATTAAAAGAACTTGTAACTTGTAGCACTTAAAATTGGGAAACTTCCTCTGCAGCTTTTGATTAAAGGATAATTTCACCTTGAGTGTACTGGTCTGTTTTGTGTCGAGTAAATAAAGATAAAAAAATTTCTTGAAGGAAATTAATACTGGTCACTTATATAAAAGGAGTAATGTGGGAATTATATAGCAGTCTCCCCTAATAGGTTTAAAATATTTTACTTCAATCTTTTAAGTAAATCTGTTAAATAGAGCGATAGCTTTTTTTTGGATAGAGAAATTAAAATTGTTATGATCTTTATAAGACAAGCTAAGATTAAATACATCAGCCACCATTTGAAAATTTTGATATCACAAAAGCTTATTTTTCTCTTGTTTTTAAAGCATTTATTCATAGACAGTTGTGGATCTACTGGTGACAATGGTAATTTCCAAACTAAGAGTTCTCAACCCTGAAAAAATAATAGAGCTTTTATGTGTTCATATTAGTAAATTTTCATCTGACATTACCTAGGACTTCCAGTGAGATAATGAAAATATTAAATTTTACAAAAATCCTAAAGGATTTCTCAGGATGCTTATTCAAAGTCCCCCACATTCTGAGGTAGGTGGAGACATACTTTTCATGAAGCAAATACCAAAGAAAATCTGAATTCTTTAACTCTTTAAATTACATAGCAAACTTGATTTCATCTAGAAGAGTAGAACATTGGAGTAGATTTCAACCTGTATCTTAAAATATAAGCTGAAGCTTTGCTGATTCAGGAGAGGAAATGAATTCCAGAGGTCAGAGCTCTCCATAAAATGCTACTTTTCTCTGCTGTCTTTTGAAATTTAGATCTGAGGACTGTCTAATTCTATAGCTAATTCAGCTATAATAAGAGCAATTTTGCCAGTTATCAGGGCACAAAACCCTCCAGGCTTTAGAGATATTATCCCAGTAATCTGAATTACATGCAAATACTGATACGGAGTTGCTGGGCTTAGTATGTAAGCATAGGAGCTTCACTTCCAAGATAGAAACTTAATTTTACTCAAGGAAAAGATACCATAGGGAATACTCGTCCTATTCCATATACAGATTTGGAGGTTTCAGAAACCTGAACCTCTTAACTATATATAACACAGCTTCTTGTCATCAAGAGGCTGATCAATAGTATGTGTAGGTCACGTTTAGGTACATAAAGGCTAGAAAGTGAAAGACCCCTTCAGTACCAGCTTAATACAAAATGATGGTTTTAGGAAAATTAGCTAATTAAATTATTTACTTTGTAGGGGATATTGAATCCCCATATGTAGTAGGTTCTTGGATATTGAAAATTATAGAATATGTCTAATTTTATAGCCTTAAAATCATGCTGAACTAACATTTTCTAGTCCCTAAATTTTTCGAAATGACAAAAGAAGGCTAAAGTAATCCTAAAAAAATTATCTGCTACTTCCTTTGGCAATTGGGTTAGTACCATTTTTTTCTTTCACCTATCACCTTTACTTCGCCCACTACTCTTTGCCAATGATATCCTATAGGATTGACCTGATTGTTAAAGGAAGACTTCAAAGAAGAAATAATATACCCTAACTTCTTCCTCACTTTTTCAGATGAGGAAATAGAGTAAGTGATCTCCAGGGACAGCTGGAAGTAGAACCCAGGTTTCCTGATTCTCAGGCTAACTGTGTTTTTAATTGTGCTGCTGCCTCCTAGAAAATATTGCCCTCAGACAAATCGAAGTAGGCATCTAGTCTTCCTTAGGGAGTCCGAGAAAAACTAATATTCAGGTAGGGGACCAGCTCTTGTCTTCTTTTTCCTCCAGCCCTCAGAAGCCAATTATAGGGCAATTAAAGGGCAGGTTGGGCTTCTCAATTGGGAAACTAGAGTGAAAAATTGGGCATTTTTGTACTGCGTCACCAAATAAATGCTTTACAGTTGAAAGAAATAGAGAAACTATTGAAAAGAGGAAATGGTTTGTTCCTAAGTGATTTTAAGTTGTCTATCCTTGTGCTGTTTTATGCTTTTAGCCTATGCTATGCTGTAAAATTAGTTGTTTGACACTCTGCAGACTAGAACCTTTAAAAAAAAGTATAAAATTATTAGTTGTCTTCAGTCTGCACTCAGAATTCATCAGTTCTCTGCGTGTGGATATCATTTTTCATTGTGAGTTTTTTGAAATTGTCTCGGATCATTGTATCGATCGGAGTAGCAAAGTCTTTGTTGATCATTGTTACCGTATTGTTGTTTTTATGTATAATGTTTTCCTGGTTCCTTTTTCTTCACTTTGCCTCAGTTCCTATAAGTCTTTCCATGTTTTTCTGAAACCATCCTGTGAATCATTTCTTATAGCATAGTAGTATTCCATCACAATCATACCACAACTTTTTCAGCCATTCCCCAATTGATGGCCATCCCCTCAATTTCAAATTCTTTGCCACCACAAAAAAGTACCAAAGTTTTGATGATACTGATTTGTAGTGCAATTTGAGTTCTACTAATGTTAGGAATTTTTATTCATTTTCCAGAATATATTCCTGGAGCTAGAGGACAGTAAGCATCCTTTTGGCAGTTGCTTTTTATGACTGTTAGTGCAGTTTGGCTACACCACTACAAAACAAGCTTAAAGATAGACTTTGCCAAGGAGTACAGTGGCACCTATTTTGTGAAGAGCAGAATTGGCCACGTCTTTTTTTAAGTTAGAAACAAGTAGGACAGCTTTATGTAAAACTCCTATGAACTTGTTAGGAGTGATGCTTTTCCTATCTTGCAAATAAATTTATGGAGGTACTTTGCAGGTCTAAAAGATAGTGCTTCCCTTTATCTCCCTATTTACCCTCATAACTGAGGATTAAAAGATCAGTAGATGATCATTTATTTATTTGTCTAAATTAGGGTTTGAGTGAACAAACCTTTGATTCTTCTCTTGGCAATTTTGAAAACTTTTTCTTTCCAGTTTCTGGTGAACACCACACCAAACAGTGTTTACCACTCGCCTTCCTTGCTTACTATCTTCTTTCCCCTTTTTGTCTCTTATTTGCTTTCTTTTCACTTAAAGCCAAGGATGGGGGTAGAGTTTTCTTTACCCCCATGGTATTGGGATCGAACCATTTCAACCCCTTTGTGCCCTTCCCCCTAGCATTTCAAGACCTTTTGTTTATGCCATATAATTATTCAAATCTTTTTACAGCAAATTCTAGACAATTAAATTCTTTCATGCTGAGATTTTGTTTTATTGATAACATAGTTTTCATCATATTACTGCTTTGTTGGAGAAACCTACAATAGTTAGCTTTTTTTTGAAACCACATGAAGACTCTCTCCAAAAGTCTCCATCACCTGTCTAACCTTTTCTGTTACTCTCCAGACAAACCAGAAACCTGTCAGTGAAGTCTCTTCATTTATCCCCCTCATATGATGTGTTTATTTCAAGTTTTGTGCTTTTGCTTTAATGTTCCTTCCCCTTCCATCCTCCTATTCTCCCCCTTCATAGTCTCTTGTTTATGTAAATCTTACCCATCCTTTGAGATACAGCATATGACTTGCTTCCTTTATAAAGCTTTTTGCTATAATCCAAAATATCTTTTAAATTGATTATCTAGGGGAGAGGTCAGATAATTGCTTTTGTAGTGGAAGGGACTTTTCACAATCTTAGGTAGCTACTAAAAGAGAAAAAATAGTCCTTTTCTGTTGCTGTTTTGAGAAAAATAGAGGGTCATTGACCAAAAAATTTAAATTAGATTAATGGCATACACCTGTCTTTGGAATACTCCGTCTCAAAATCTTTCGCTTCCTGTGATACTCTCTTAGTTCTCCTTCTATCTATATAACCACTCTTTCTTCATGTCTTTTATTAGATCATCATTCATATTATGCCATAGGTACACCCCCAGAGACTCTCTTAATGATCCAGTCAGCTCCCATGCACTTAGAATTCATTATCATTTTCCCAAGCCTGTTTCCTGTTGGATTTCTGTTTTTGTTAAGTACGCTATCATCCTTCAGGCCACCAGGTCCACAGGCTTGTAGTCATGCTCTCTTTCTGCTCCCTCATTCTACATAGCTAATCACTTGCCAAGTGTTGTTGATGTTTATCTGCACAATATTTCTTACAAGCAACCTCTTCTCTCTATTAAAATCACAGTAGCTCTAATTCAAGTCCTTTTCTCCTTTCACTTACCCTAGTAGTCTCTTACTTGTTTTCCTAGTCTCTAGTTCAGGCATTCTTAACTTTTTTTATATCATGAACTACTTTGGGCCATCTAGTGAAACTGATGGGCCTTGTCTCAAAATTATATTTTTAACTGCATAAAATAAAATACATAGGATTACAAAGGAAACCAACTATATCAAAATAAAGGTCATTTTTTCCCCATCCAGGTATCACATATGCCCTGAAATATATCCTCGGAACCCTTAGGGGACTGTCTACCCTGGCTTATGAGCCCCTGCTCTAATTTCTTTCCTCTTTGCCTAGAGTAGGGGTATGTGCATGTCTCTCCCCTAATAAACTCTGGTACCCCTTTGTCACTTTAAAGGTCAAATACAAACTCCTTTACTTGGCATTTAAAGCCCTATACAGCCTCGCTCCACCATACCTTTTTAGCCTGATTACTGTATCACACCCCTTAATGTACATTTATACTAAAGCCAAACTAGCCTGCTTACTACTGTTCTTCACACACAGGACACTCCATTTTCTGTCTTCCACTGTATAGGCTGTGCCTCCATTCTTAGAATGAACTTCCTTTTCACCTCTAAGTCTTAGAATATCTAGTTTTCCTCAAAGTTCATCTTAAACTCCACCGTATATAGGAAGTTTTCCTAGATTCTCCTAACTCTTTGTGTCTTTACTCCTCTTCGATTATCTAGTATTTATTTTGTATATATTTACATATGTACATGGCTCTCCCATAAGAATGTAAATTGCTTAGAGGGGCTGGGACTATTTGATTATTGTCTTTGTATACCGAGACTGTGTGCGTGCAACTACATAGGTGTTTAACAAATTCTTGTCTATTGGTTGGTTGAATAAAACTTTATTAAACCTACAAATTCATATGCAATTCCATTTTTCATTATTAAGTTTTATTGTTGGATGCTTGCTATAAAATTTAAAAGAACCTGCTATGTGCATTTCTATTAGTGAAGTTTATTTGTGAAAAATTCCTTTAGTAAAAACTTCAATCAAGTCGACCAGGAAGGATTGCATTATTAACTTAAAAATTTTAATAGAGCTGAGGATCATTCTACATTCAAGCAGAATAGTAGAGCTAGACATCCAAAAACATGTTTATCTAAGGGGGAAAAATCCTTGATTTAATGAATAATTAATAAATTTAATGAATACTTTATAAAGATAGTTATGTAATAGAGATAGTAAAGTATAAGATTAAAAGTTCATTCTTACTGGTTATTATTAACACTTCTTGAATTTCAACAGTGTGCACTAAGCACTGTACAAGACATGGAGTCCTTAGACTTGGATTATAAATAACCCTTGTTCTAGGTCATTTTGAATAATATTAATGATGTCAAAAATAGCATAGTACATTTTCTTCTTTATTCTATGACTTAAGATTTAATAAACAAGCTCCAACTAACAACCTAATACAAGTTATGCAGAGTAGTGTTGGATTCTTCAGTAATTTAGAACATTAGAAAGGCAGGCCTCTTTTATAGATGTATGTATGAATCTGATGAAACAATTTTGGTTTGGTGCTGAAGTATAGGATCTTTCGATACTCGTGGAATGAAAAATAGTGTTTTGGCCTCTTGATTTATTTTAGTTGCTTTAATGACTGAGACATGACAGAACGCTCATTTAAATCCATTGAAATGTGTGTAAGAATGATTTGCCTTATTAGCAGTGTGGTTGACCTGTGGCAAATAACTTTGGATTTGTCTGCCAGTATTATTCTTCCAAGAGCATAGGGGAAATATCAGAAAAATAAAAAGTGAATAACATCAGAAGAAAAGTCTATTCTTTTATTCTTGAAAGCTGAAGCCATATTTAAGGCTTTAAAAATTGTACTGTCTTTGTTCGAATTAAATGTATTAAGCACTCATAAAATAAAACATAGGGATTACACATAAAGAGCTATAAAGGACCATAGAGGCCATTTAGTCCAACCCCCTCATTTTATAGATGAGCAAACTGAGTCCCAGGATGGTTTCCCCAAGAGTAAATTTATATGATCTTTCCAGGATTTTACAGATTGACCACATCAGTACATATTCTAGCCCCTTGGATTAATCAGCCATATAGACATATCCTTTCTTTATTGTAGAACTAGCACTAAAGTGAACAAGGAATTATTTTTATTTATATGTTTTGTTTGAATAAAATCAACAAACAAAAGCACAAACCATATTGCCTTGGAACAGATAATCAAAATAACACAAATTAGTAAGACTGATAGCTTATGCAACACTTTTGTAATGTACTGTTTGTCCAAAGGAAGACAGGGGCTTTAAATTTAATGAAATAGTGCCAGTGTAGTCTATTGTATTTAATGTTTGCTACAGTTTAATGCCTTAATTTGCATTGTTTTAAATCAGTGTGCAGATTAATAAATTAAGATTGTGAACTGGTTTTTTGTTGTATGTTTATAGTCTGGAGAACATTGACTTATAGCTAAAAAGTGGTAATGTGAATATTGAGTCATATTGTCACTGCTTTATTCTATGTAGTCCTAGGTTGTTACTATCTTGAAGGTATTTGAAAAATTATTCCTGTAAAACTCTTTCAGTATTTTCCAAATAATATTTCTCTTTATTTTGGAAGTCAAAATTTGGTGTCAGAAACCCCAAAGATGGGATTGGGACTAGATCTGTGTGATTTAGTTGGTATAGGGATCTCCCAAATGAGAAAACTTTCTATGAAAATACAATTCAGCACCTTCTCAGAGACTTCTTAGAGATTTAATTTCCTGTAGCAGGTTAGACAATTTACCCAGAGGCATACAGCTCAACTCTTACGGATTCTGAAGCTTTTCTTTATCAACTAGAGAAGCTAACTCTCAGGACTCAATTATTCATGGTAATGGAAAGTATAAGTAATCTTAAACTGTGGTTAATCCAAAAACCATTTGTATTTATTTATTGGTATTAATTATATTTCCTAATTATGTTTTGGTCTATCAAAGTGATTTGTATTTCCAGAATTGAAAAATATTGGGAGACAACTTAAGATCATACTTAGGGAAGAGAATGAGAATTAGAGGGGATGTCAGCCTGGGACTTAAAAAATTTACTGCGGATGCTCCAGAACGAGGATAATGAATTAATTTTATGCAGTGCAAAAACGTAACTTCCTGAGATTTTAAAGCTCTTGCACTACATCTGCAAAATAGATAATCTTTGTTTTCTAATTAATAGTAAAGTCTGCTTTTGTTTTTTTTTTTCCAGTGAGATGGAAAGTGTGTGACTGGTTGTAGAAATTTAAATTCCGTTTACTTATGAAATTATTGAAAAACTGGTAAGATAGTCAAAGCTACAATAAAGGTATTAGTTGCATTTTTATTGTAATTATTCCAATATGATAATGGATTTCATTATTTATATTATACATATAGTATAGAATATTGTGAAGTATAGTAGATATATATAGTATAGTATAGTAGACATATAATTTCTTAACACTCAAAAAGGTGGAAAACCTTTAAAAAACCATCTAGTCCAGAGGTGTCAAGCTTAGCTGCAGATGGCTTGCAAAACTCCCCACTGCAACTGGAACAACATTAAAATGTAATTGGGAAATATTTAACAAACTAGATAAAAACACAATACTACATAGATAATGTTAACTTGTGGTTTTCTAAGTTAGTATGCAACTTATACTTACCAGTTGCTATTTGATTTTGACACTAGACTAAGTGTTTCCAAAACTAATGTCTGTGAATGCTTTTGGGGCTTGAAATATATTAACAGCAGCAATAAATGATGGCTTTAAGCATACGGAATACCCCCAGGATAAAGTAAGGTCAGGGAGATGCCGAAACAAAAAGAAAATAGACATTTCTTCTTATTACAAGTTGTCTTATTCTTAGTACAAGTCTTTGCATTCTTAATACAAGTATCATCTCATACTGAATACATTAGAAGGCATATGCTGTTGGTATTGATACTCTCTATTGTTCACACTGCACAGGACACCAGCGTTCTTTGGAATGTGATCTGGGGGAGGCTCTGCTCTATTCCACCCCCGCACACATTTATTACTTGCTTATAACTGCTGTAATTGTTCAGTCCATTATGTTGTTTGGGAGTAATTTAGAAATTCTTACAGCAAACTGAATTTATTTTCCATGGGATGTAGCTTTCATGGGAAGTCCTACTTTATGTTGCAGGGATCATTTTTCCCCCTTTTTGTACTTTAACGTTTGTGTTTTAACATGTATATATGCAGATAATTTTTGACATCAAAAAGAGATCTCAAAGTAATTTACTCTTACTCATGATCAGAACGGAGAGGTAGAAGATAGAGGATTCAACGGTGTGACTCATTTTTCTCTTTCCCTCCTCTTTTCTTCCTGGACAGTTAGGTTGAATTAAAGAGCTGGACTGGACTAAGATGGACCGGGTAGAGAGTGTGCCAAATTAAAGAAAACATTTGCAGCTTGCAAAACTAGGCCTGATATTTTACCTGTGTCATCAGCATACAGATGTTACCCCTATCCTAGGCAAATTGCAAAGTTTATTATGATCCTCTCTCCACTAGATGAATACCTCTTCTACCTCCCACCTATTTTCCTGAGTGAGTCTGCTTTTTCCTTCTGGCTCCCAGGTCTGCCCTTTCAACTCCATATACTTTCCCTGACTTGTAGTTGTAAAAAATTATTATTTATATTAAGGTGTGAATGAGACTCAATTCTCCCAGTAACTTGCATTTTAAAAGAGTAGTGTTTAATCCAAACGATTGTCTAATGGGTAGAATATTAGGGGAAGACTTTTTTTTTTTTTAGACTGTATCCTTTTCTGTATTCCTTGTGGCAAGATGTCCACTTCTACTCTTCCCTCTAGCCAGCCAACCCCTTATTTTTTCTACCTGGCCTGCCAAGGAATAAATCAGCATACAGTTAAATAGCATCTCTTTCCTTTTCTTACCCTTGCTCTTTATAGAAAGCCCTTTGGGGTAAAAACAGAATTGTCTTCTGGGGATGAGTTAGTTTATTAAACCCTGGTCTTAAATTGTTCAGTCTCTCAATAGAGGCCCTCCTTTATAATGTGTTAGGTGAATTGTATTTAAAAATGAAAAAAAAAGTGAATGAAATGTTCATTTAGAATGAGGCTTTAAATTTTTTTTAAGGCATATCAAACTAGATGAGTGAATATGAGGAATAAGTACTTATTAACAGAATTAGCTGTATCTTAACAATTAAAAATTTTTTTTCCCTCTTTTTAAACCCACAGTTTGGATGTGAGAATTTTTAAAATGTAACTAACTGGTTGTGCTTATCTGAGAATTCAACAAATTTCTTTTAGAATAACAGCTAGGTTAGTTGGAACCTGATTTTTAGTGGGATAGTTTTTAGTTGTTTTTCTCTTCATATTTTAAAGAGTTTTTCTTTATAAGTCATGTGTTGCTTGAAATATGAAGTAGCAAATTACTTCTTTCCACTACCCTTATTCTGGCCAAAGTTTTATGCAAAACATTGTTTGAAACATGAATTTCTTTCTCCTAAAGGCAACTCAAGGTACTGTTTTTAATGGTACATACCATCATAATTTGTAGTTGTTGTTCTGCTGTTCTTTCTTTTCAAGTTACCCAAACACAGCTGAGTTCACAAGAGAAGAAAAGAAAACTTGATAGTGCTGCCAAATAGACAGGAAACTGTAGTGGACCTAGTAAGCAGTGAAGGGTTTGAGCACGCCCTCCATCCAATCAGCTGTGAGGGCTGTTGCTATGTGCACTCTTACTCTGCTGCCTTTGTGAAAAATATCTTGCACAGAGAGAGGCTGAATAAGCACCCAAAGCTGAACATTTTGTTTTAACCACTGCAGACATCTGGATCCCTCAGATACTGACAGTGTAGCTTATTTAAAGCCAGAAGGCAACTTCTTTTGCACAAGAATTCCAGTATGGTTTACAGTGGAAACAAAGGGCCTCTTCACCAAGAAGGTGTGTAATGGAGTGATTTTAACTGCTTTATTTTTATCCTTCTAATTTTTGTCTTACCTAACAGTTGTGGTGGTTGTTTCACAGACTTTAATGAATAAAGTATATCAAAATTGTCTTGCAGAGAGAAATATTAAACTTAGGGAATTTCATCATTTTCATAGCTTTTTGGCAGAATTTGTAAAGATGTAATTAAAATGCAGATTTGAACAATGTGAATAGGGAAGGAAAGAATTATATAGATAGTGTGTATTTAAATGAAACGATGTGAAAGAAAAATGAGATAATATTTTTAAGGGAATGGAAGAAGAGGGAGGATTTAACCATTGGTTTTAGAAAATGTTTTGTTTGAAGAAAGTGCGAGCTAAAACAAATTACACAGGTCTTTTTTTGTGTTTTTTTTTTAATCTTTCATTGTTTTTGAATTTCACAGTTACTGTTCAAAGTTACCTTATGGAGTTTTTTGAGATTTTTATGGATGTTTTTTCCAGTTATTCTTTATAAGGAATTTTGTGGATTTCTGGGTTTTTAGTATTACAAATATTTTAATATTATAGGTGATGAACAGTCCAAATAAAAGATTAAAATTTTTAACAGTTTATTTAGTTGTACTTAGTTTTGGGTAGAAGTATAACTTTTAAATATCTCCTTTGGAAATGAAATGGAAGGAAGGATAATCTAAAATAAAAGATTTGGGGGACAGAAATACCATAAAATTGTGTCCCTGTGTCAGGGATAGTTAGAGATTTTAAAATTACTTTAAATTAAAAATAGACCCCATGTTTTTGATAATTGACATTAAATTTCTACCTTTGTATTTGATTTTACGTCACAGAATCGAGACGCTAGCATTTCAGAATTTTTGATCATTTGGAAAGGGTTCAGACCGAAATTTATGATTAATAGGATCCACAAAGAAAAAGCTTTGTGAGGCAGATTGTAGTGTAGGGAAATATTTAAACTACAGGATGGAAACCACAAATTGGTATCATATACTTTAGAGCCCACTATAGGAGCAATCACATATAGACAGTTGTTTTGTGACACCCTTTAAAATTCATTAAAACAGATTCATTCATTTAAAGCAACTCATTCCTAAAGATCTAGTAATTCAAGTTCCCTAACCCAGTCCCATGTTTAGAGCTGGAAGCTGACTCTGAGGTCAGTTGTTCAGCTTTTATTTTACCAGGGAACAAACTGAGGCTAGAGAGGTGAAATTACATGCCTAAGCATACAGTGGTCTAGGAAATAGCAAAGACAGACTTGAATCCAGACCCTCATATTCTATATTGAGTTCTCCTTCTGCACTGAAGTAAAGCATTTCTATTGTCCAAGTTGGTCCTTGTGTACAGCTACTGTTTATTAGCGTTGGCTCACTTAATATGTGACTTTTGGACAAGTTATTTTGAACTTCCCAGGCATTTCCTCATCTGTAGAATAAGCAGGTCTGACAGGGTCATTCTTCAATTCCCTTCTAGCTTATAAACTATCAATTTTTAGCTTATAAACTGTCAGTTTCTGAGCTCTTTAATTGATGTCTGTATAAATGGTATATATTTTTTTTAAATAACAGTTAATTTTCTGTCTTCTTTGAAGGAAATATAGGTTGGAAAACGTATAAAAGCTAGTAGAGATTGGTTACATGTGAAGTCACCCAGTATGAAAAAGAAAGGCTATTAATAGTCTTCCTAATTACCTGTTTTCAAGGTTTTTTCATATTCTGACATAGCCAAAGATGACAACCTCCATTTTTTTTATAAGAAAAAAGAATTGGAAACAAAGGCAATATTTTGGACTTAGAAATGATACCCAAAAAGTGTTTGTTATATAAATAAAAATGTATTCTATATGACCTGTTTCATAGGCTCTAGCTTACACACAGCCTTCACTCAAATTTTATTTTTTCATTCAATAAGTATTAGGATATCAAATTAATATTGTTCATCCAAATAGTAATTGTGAGTTTTCTATTTGAATTTAATTTTAAATATTATAAATTATTGTAACATATAGGTCAACTGGCATTACAAGAGCTTGAGTATTGATCAGTCTATCATATGTTTGCTTTTGTCAGTTTGAGATGCAGGCGAACTCTTGGACAGAAGGAATGCTCAGCTTTATAGTTTAATAGAAAAGAGCTGTTTCTCTTAACCTAATAACTTCTATGGTGTCAGAAAAAAGAAAGTCATTTTCAAAAAAAAAACCTTGGGGGGAAAAAAAACAAATGTAATAAAACCAACTTTTGAATCAGGTAGAATTTTGTCTAATCATTCTTATTTTTAGAGGTGTCAGCAGCAACCATATCATTTCTAGGTTTGTTTTTTTTTTCTTCATAATGAATTTTTTCAAACTGAAAATTCACCTGTATTGAACAAAATTTACTCAGCTTTGCTTTTATTAGTATTTTGATTTGATGTGATTATTTCTAAACATAGAACAATTTCTTTCATATGCTACAGAAGGTGGAGAATGTAAAGCAGGAAAGAAGCAGCAGGAGTCAGAGACTCTTATCTCACAAAGGCTTTGCAGCCATGCTGCAGAAGGGATGTACTTGGGAGAGTCTCAAACTGAATTACTGGACCAAACGTCTGAAGATGCTTTGTATTCAACAACATTTAGAAGCACTTTGTAATATTAAGCCCTCATATGTGCTATTTATTTTGTAATCCAATCAAATGTAGTAATAATGCTATTGTCATTTATACTGCTGCTTTTAAAACTTGGATATAAGGGATAAGTAGCAGCATGAATTGATTTAACAAGATTTTTATTTCCTAACAGGCTTCATTTTATTATTTTATCTTCTGTACTTGTAAACAAAAACATTAAGATTCCAGAAAAGAGATTTTACCTGGACCATTTGATTAGGAATATCTGACTAAGGAGCCAAGATGGTGACTGGAAAGCAGAGACTAGCGAGAGCTCCCCACCAAGTCCCTCCAAAAACCTATAAAAAATGGCTCTGAACCAATTCTAGAACTGCAGAACCCACAAAGTAGCAGAGGGAAGCAGGGCTCCAGCCCAGGACAGCCTGGATGGTCTCTGGGTAAGGTCTATCCCGCACGGAGCTGGGAGCAGAGCAGAACCCGTTGTGGGCTGCGCGGACCAACCAGACCAGGAGCTGGGTGGAGTGGGCCCTCGTGCCCTGAATCAGCGAGCTGCATCAGTTACCAGACTTCTCAACCCACAAACACCAAGGACAACAGAGTAGGTTAGTGGGAGAAGCTGCTGGAGACTGGGATAGAGTTTGTGGTTCTGCCACCTCCCTGGGGGCAGCAGAGATGCTGCAGCTACAGAACTACAGCTGAGGTTGCTTCTGGTCCCAGGCCCACCTGGTGGGAGAAATTAAGTGGTGGATCAGAGCAGGAGTGCAGAGCCTGCTTAAGATCTAAGTCCAGTCCAGGTTGGGGGTTCTTGGGGAAGGAGGAGTGCTGGTGTGGCAGAGCTGGCGCATCCCCCCAGGCTTGGAACATAGATCTTTAGTCTACAAGCAGTCATACCC
>CM053624.1:130123701-130141356 GCA_028646595.1 Phalanger gymnotis
TCCCCCTCTTGGCTCCGCCCCCCATAAATTCTTTAAAAAATTTTTATGAGTAATTTAAAATCAATTAAAGAATACTTTATATTTCAGGAAGAAAATTTCAAAATATGGTTTGTAAGCAGACTGTCACACTTAATCTCTTTTTTATAATTAAAAAAAAATTTCCAAATTAGCTATGTATAAAAAAAAGTATTAGAGAGTACTCTGAATTCTTTGCCCGTCTTCAGGAGTTGGGCATCATTTTTCATCATTAGTCTCCTAGAATTGTGGCTGGTCATTACATTAATCAGAACCTCTAATTCTTTTTAAAATCTTTATCTTTACCATACTGTTGTCAGTGTATACATTTTCCTCCTGGTTCTGTTCATTTTGCTCTATACCCATTCAAATAAGTTTTCTGGCTTTTTTCTAAAACCAATCCATTCATCATTTCGTATATCACAATAGGATATAATCACATTTATATACCATAACTTGTCTGTCATTCCCCAGTTTATTCCCTTCAGATTCCCATTCTTTGCTATCTCAAAAAGAGCTTTAAATATTTTTGTTCATCCTTAGAGCTTGATTTATTTAAGACTAATCCCTCCCTTAATATGACCTCCTCCTACTTCCTCTTTTCCCCCTTGAGTGAAATGTATTTCTATACCCATCTGTGTGTGTGTGTGTGTGTGTGTGTGTGTGTGTGTGTGTGTATGTTTGTGTATGTATTTTTCTCCTTTGATGAGTTCAGATAAGTGAGTGATGTCAGCCACTCCTCCCACCTCTTCTTTATTTGTATAGATGTCTGCTTGCATACCTTTATTATATGAGTTAATTTTCCTTAACTTTTCTTTTGATTTCCCTCCTTTTAAGATCTTCAAGATCTTAAGAACATCCTCTGAGGCCTTATCTAGTTATATGACCTCATTGATAGAGTTCTGGGGAATATGTGGCATCTCCCCTTATTTGAAAGTAAACTGTTTATCCTTGTTTAGTCTTTTATCACTGTTTATTTCATTTTTAGTTTTTTATGTTTTACTTAATTCCTATGTTTGAACTTAAGTGGTTTTATGCATCTCTAATCTTTTAATCATGAATGCTTAGAAGTACTCTGTTTCAGTGTAGATTCAGCACACTTCCCCTCCCCCAATAGAATTATAGTCAGATTATTCTTGGCTACACTATGCCTTCTGGAATATCATGTTCTAAGCTCCCTGCTCCTTTAGGGTGATAACTGCTAAATTATGTGTGATCCTGACTATTGTTGCTTGGCCCATGAATTTCTGACTGCTTGTAGTATTTTTTCTTTTCATCTGAAAGCTCTAGATTTTGGTTATAGTGTTATTGAGGTTGAAACTCTGCCCAATCAAAAACTGTTGGGGTTTCATGATGTGTTGTGGTGCAACCATCTCAAAGAATTCAGAGTCAGACCACCTTTAATCCAAGTATAGGCATTTGTTGATATTGACCCCTCTCATAAAGCGGGCTAAGTTCCAAGAGGAACCAGCAGCTTCAGAGAAAGCAAGATGGATTTTTATAAGGTAAATGCTGATTACACAATCAAAATTTACATAGAATATAGGAATACGATTAATATTAAAAAGGCAGGAAGAGTTTGTTAAGGGATTAGGTAATGGAGGAGGGATCCCTTCTGTGGTTCAGTGGTTAAACATTGTGGTCATGCTGCCTTTCAGTTGCTAGCTGTTGTGGTCCTGTCTGGTCAAGATAGACAGTTAGATATTGTGGTCCTGTCTGGGGCTAGATGGATGATGTGATTGTGATTGAATACAAGAACACACCTATTCAAATACGTGGAAAGGGGTCTGGGGGCAGTTGCTAGGTAGAGGCAGTGGCTAGGTTCCTTCCCATCACATGGACGAGCCTGCTGTTTCTGTGGGAACTAGGAGTTTAGGGACACACCTGTTATTCTAGTGAACAGTGAGGCATATGTAAAGAAGTTAGGACATTGGCTGGGGGCAGGGTGGGGGGCTAGGTGGATACAGAGGACTATAATGAAGTTAGAATATTGGGGCTGGGGGCAGCTTTATTAGGACTCCATCTGTGTTATATGCTATAATTTTTCCATTTGGGGGTTTCTTTTAGGAGGTGAGTGGTGGATATTTTCTATTTCATACTTTGCCATCTGATTCTAAGATCTAGGCAGTTTTCTTTTAGGATTTCTTTAAATATGATCTTTTAGACTTTTTTTTTTTGCTCATTACAGTAAGGTAGTTCAAGTATTTATACATTTTTTTCTCCTCAGTCTGTTTTCCATGTCAGTTGTTTTTGCTACGAGATACCTTGGAATTTCTTCTATTTTTTCTTAATTCTTTTAGCTTTGTTTTATTGTTATTTCTTGTTGTTCCATTGAGTCATTAGTTTCTCTTTGGTCCATTCTGATTTTCAGAAAGTTTGTTTCTTGGGCAAGGTTTTATACCTCTTGGAGTAAACTGTTAATTCTTTCCACTTCTTTCTTCCATAGCTCTCATTTCTTTTCTATTATTTTTCTTCTAGCGCTCTCATTTCATTTATAAAGAACATTTTAAAACTATTTCATCTCTTCCAGGAGTTCTAGTTGAATTTGTGTTCAGGCTGTGTTTTTCTTTGGTGCTTTACTTGTAAATGTTTTGAAGTCATTTTCTTCTTTGGGGTTGTCTTGATTTTCCTGTCCCTATAATAACTTTTTACGATGAGATTTTTTTTTTAATTCTCTCATTCTTCCAGCCTACTTCCTGACCTCAAACTTGATGTTAGAATCAATATCAGTTGTTATTGAGTGTTGTATTAATATCCAGGATGTCAGGGACAACTCAGGCTAAGGACTTGCAAGCCATCAGTGCTCCGCAAGTGGTCTTACAATAATAATAATAGCTGGCATTTATATGATGCTTACTGTGTGTCAGGCACTGTGCTAATATTATCTTATTTGATCCTCATAATAACCCTGAGGTGTAGGTTTTCTCTGTTTTATAGTTGGGGAAACTGAGGCTGAGAGAGGTTAAGTGAATTGCCCACGGTCACCCAGCTAGTAAATGTCTGAGGCTGGATTTAAACTCGGGTCTTCCTGACTCCAGGCCCAGCAATTTCACCATTGCACTGCCCAGCTGTTTATAATATTAATCAGAGCAAAGCAGGGTTGCTTCCTCCTTGATCTGAATTCTTCAAGTTCCTGACCTGGGTTTGGATATAAGCAAGACCTCAGACCTCCTCAGCTAGCTGGGAAACTACAGGTTCACACCACTGGAACTACATGCCCCTCCTTGGTCTGAGGTTCCTGCCCCAGTTAATTCTTCTGTAGGCTGCAGACTGGGCTAAGAGCTGGAACTGAGATTTATTTTGTCCCTGGAGTACTACCCCTGGATCCAGGTCCATCCTGTGTAGAGGGCAACAAAGCTGCCAAATGGTACCTTTTCCTGTGACTGTGATTCTACTAGTGCCCCATGTGGGTCTGGGACTTCCCCTTGCTCTGTCTTCACTGGAGTACTTTATATAAGATCCTTTCCAGATCATATCCCCAGTATGACATTCTATGCCAATTTGGTCTAGGAAAATGACTTACTTTTCACTTCTTCATGGATTTTCCCATCAGGATTTGGTCTGGTGCATTTTCTGTATCTGGAGGAGTATGAAGTGTGAAAGGAAGGAATTCACTGTATTGGTTCCTGCCACTCCACCAGCTTGGTACTCCCTGCTCCCATATTTAATTTCTGGATAGATTATGATGGAGTAACACATGGCTTAAATGGTTGTTCTTAATAACTGCTTACAATTGAATATGATTCTAGGAAAAAATTCTAACTTCTGTATGTAGCATGAACTATACTGTCTCCACGGTCACCCAGTTAAATACACATTAAAAAGCATTACATTAGCATTAAATCTTACTGTTGATCACTTTCTAATGGGAAGAATAATGCCCGTAGCAGGATTACCATTTTAAAGACAGGAACAAAGCAATGTTAAACTGTTTTTTGAGGAAGGAAGACCTAAGTATCATTTCAGTTTTCATCTGCCTTAGTAATGGCCTGTCTTTATGCTGTAAAAGATATTCAGTTCAACCACATTTATATCTCAATTAGTTTGTTTTCTGTACATTTATACAGAAGCTAACGAACTTGAGCAAGCGACATTTGCATTGATGTCTTTCTGTCTTCTTGTACTAACTGGTTGAATCGCTAAGGAATTCTTCGCTTTTCTTTGTACCATTACGTCATTTTATTTCACGTTATTGAAAGCATCTCTTTGTCTATGTTTCTAACATAGCTTTCAGGTCAGAAACTTTTCGGCTTTCTGCCTTTGACAGAGATCTACTGTTTCAGACAACAGCTTGAGCTTTTCTCAAGCTATTTCAAGAAACAAAACAGAAAGATGAAATGGCTCATTTATAGAGATATCTTCTAGGGGAGTATACTATAGCTGGAACCACCTGTCCATTTGTCATATAGATAATGAGGTAGTCATTGAGGGTAGGTGAAGGATAAAAGTCAAGCCAGTCAAAGCACTCATGTTACCTTAAGGATCCAAAATTAAGTGTTCAGAATGTAGGAAAAAATTAACTTACTAGAGTGGGCAGAGAGTTTTTAGAATCAAGATAGAAATTAAACACTTCAAATTGGTCTTTTTAGATAATTTGCAGTAAATAATTTTTAGGGTTTTTTTGTTTGTCTGCCGCTAGGTTTAGTTAACCATTTTAAAGGTTAGAAACATTTAGCAACATGATCTTGCAATAATGACCACCAATTGATGATAGGAAAGGTTGTTGTGTAGGTTTCATTGCTTTTAAATGACTAGTAGGACATTTTCAAGAGCCTTAAGTACTGTAATACAGGTGGGAAAACATGTTTTTAATGGAGTACATATCTTATTATCACTTTAGGGAACAACTTCTGTAGTCAGTCATTTACTGAAACTAAAATTTTTGTTGGAATTAAGTGCAAAAGAGAAAAAATAGTGAAAAGACATTCTGTGACTTGGCAGGGGAATTTTGTACTGAAAATGAGATTTTATAAACTTTATTCTCTGGGTAGCTTGGGGGAAAATCATAACATATCTAGATTTTGTTTTCCTTGATACTCAGTTCTCCTTGGATCAGAGGGAATCTGGAAAATAATGAGGTTAACTATGTGAAAGCGCTTTGGATTCAGGAAAATTGCTGAATAAAAAGCCAAAGCATTAATTCTTTAAAACTAATTTTGAAATTTGGGGCTTTAAGAAGCATAGAGCCAAATCTATATGAGTGTAAAATAATAAATATGATTATGATCATGATGGACTGGTGGAAGTAAAGAAATAAGAAAGATTTTTTCTTAGATAGATACAATAAGTGATTACATAGTCTTTTGCCTTCCATTCTTAACATAGATTATTATGAGAAGTATCTTTCCCAAGATTAGGAAATTTGTATTTATATTAACTTTGCATTTATAGTAAATCACATTCATTTAGCTAGGTTTGGGCTAATGTATAATAGAGACTAGATTTGGAATCAAAAGAACTTTAGTTCAAATCCTGCTTCTGACACTTGCTAGTTATAAGATAAATAGTTGTTTAATCATTTCAGTCATATTAGACTCTTTGTGACCCCGTTTGGGATTTTCTTGGCAGAGGTAGAGCAGTGCTTTGCCACTTTCTTCTCCAGCACATTTTAGGGATGAAGTACTGAGGCAAACAAAGTTAGGGGACTTGCCCAGGGTAACATAGCTAGTAAGTGTCTGAGGGCAAATTTGCCCTCAAGACTTCTGACTCCAGGCCTGGTGCTCTAGCCACTGTGCCATCCAGATGGACAAATCACTAAACCCTTCTAACTCTTTTTCTTCATCTGAAAAGTGTGAATACTGATACCTAACTCTCTGGTTGTAGAGCTAAATAAGAGACTAGAGTTAGAGTAGTTGATAAACTTTAAACTTTAGAGCAATATATGAGTTCGGTTGTTATTATTTTGAGAAATATATCTGTAGAAGTCCCACAGTCTAAAAATGATCCTAGTTCTCTGATCACATGAGATTATTGTACACTAGCAGGATTTTCAGTAGTTTTTAGGAGAGAGAGAGTCTTCATTCCTTCCATATGAACCCCTAATTGGAGATAAGTTAGATCCACAGTCAGAAGAGTTAAAACTTTTCTATTTTGTAGTTAAAGCAAAGAACAGAGAAAGTAAAAGAACCCCTTTTTATGTACTCTTCTAAGAAATTTGATAGAATAAAAATTTTATTATTGAGTTTTAATTCAAAGAAAAAGTTACTGTAACATTTAGGACCAGATTTTCTTGGCCATTTTAAAAATGATATTTAATTTTTCCCCCAGTTATATGTAAAGCAAATTTCTAACACTCATTTAAAAAAATTTTGAGTTTCAAATTTTTTCTATCCCTCCTTCACCTCCCCCCTGTCAGAGACAGCAAACAATTTGATATAGGTTGTATTATTGGGCTTGTTTTTTTTTTTTAAATCCTTTATACAAGGGAAGAAAAAAATTGGGAATTGTGTTAATTAGCTGCTTTAGAATGCTATTTGCAGTCTGTTTTTGTTGGCCTTATATTTTTAATCTACTTCATGTCTAAATAGGAGAGCCTTTCCTGTATGATAGGTGTATTTTGAGAAATTAAATAAACATATGATATACATGTTCACAGAAGTCTTTGTAGTTTAGGAGCCACTTACTGAACTAATCCACCCACAGCTAATTTATATAATATGTGTATATTTACAAATATAAAATTAATATTAACTAACATTTAAACGCTGAAGATACATAGTAGTTCTCAAAGCCATTCTATGTTGCCAAGCAGCTGTTCTTTCCAAGTGTGTGGGAGGAATTGCTCTTCTAAGAGCAGGACTACACTTCTAACCAAGCTGGTTATGTCATCAATGCATTTTACTCTTCCATGCCAAAATGTTCTATTGCTGTGTACAATCAAGTTGCTAATATGGATAAAGTTTTTGTTGTGTTTACTTGTGCTCCTATTAATTTGACCACTAAAAGTACAGTAATTTCATTTTTCTCTTGTTCACGTAGCCTACATTCTAGCCAAACTGGCTTACTCAGTGTTTTCTGAATTCAGCATTCTGTCTGCTGCTTTTGCATGCTTTGTGCTAGCTATCCCACATTTTTGGAACTTACTGTCTTCTTATCCTTGCCCCTTTGAACACTTAACTTGCTAGAAGGCCCAGTTAAGTGTCACAATGGATAGGGGACTGGAATCCAAAGTCAAGAATACCCTAATTCAAATCTGTCTTCAGATACTTGTTAGCTGTGTGACCTTGGGCAAGTCACTTAACTTCTGTCTGCCTCAGTTTCCTCATCTGTAAAATAGGGATGATAATTGTAACTCCTGCCTTTGAGAGTTATGTGATTATCAGAATGAGAAAATATTTATAAAGCTCTTAGTATTTAGAAATGCTTGTTTCCTTCCTTCTTTTTCATCCTTCTCCCAAGCTTTTCCTGATTCTCCTGTTTGTAACAACAATATCCTCCTCTTTTAGAATGTAAACTTATTGAGAGCAGACACTTTTTTGTTTTTTTATTTATATCTTTAGCACTTTGTACCATAGTAAGCATTTGACAAATACTTGTTGAATTTAATTAAGTAAGGTTCCTTTTGTCATCTTTGTCCACATCTCTCACTCAGGGATGCTCTGTTGTCCTTTGAGTTCGTCCTAGGATCTGGATCAAGACAGAGGCGAGACTCAAACTAATTTTACCTGTAGCATCAAACCACTCTGGATAGAGACAATAGAGAAACAGAATTTGGCAGTTTTGAATATTTGGGAGCAGAGGTTCTTAACTGTGGGTCTATGAGGAGATTTTAGGGAATCCATAAATTTGAAATGGCAAAAAACTTCACCTTTATTTTCATTAAATCTAAATGAAATTTTGCTTTTCCTTTCAAATATGATTTTTAAAAATACATTCTGAATAGGGTCCATTGTTTTGCCAAAGGCTTCCATGCCACAAAAGAGGTTAAGAACTCCTGTTGTAGGAGGATCTCTGAGGTGTCTGAGCTCAATGGGAAGCCACCAGGATCCAAATGAAATGTTTTAGAATTCTTGATGAGGCCTAGAAATGGCACTTCCCAGGATGTGTACCAAAGCAAGAGTCAGACCAAAACCTCAAAACATAGAATGACTAAAAGAATACCAAGCCTACCCTGGCTTGCCACCCTAACTTTAAACTGGTTCTAGAGATTCCTAAAGTATGATTGAGCGTGATGGATAAGAGGCTTTCCTGATCAGACCTGCCATCTTGTAAAATACAAGAGAATGAGTGCATTCCAATCATCACTACATTAACACAAAAATCACCAAGGGGAGGGGATATTTATCACTATTTTCCTGAAAATTAGTCAACTCAAACAAAACCATTTGTTGCAAAATAAATATTTTTTGTAGTCATTTGGTTTTCTATTTGTGTGAGATAACTAATTTATTCACTACCAGAGTTAAGGTTAAGAGTTAAGATCTTGAAAGATTCAAACAGTGGGAGAAACCAGCAAGATCAGATTTAATAGGGATAGATGTATTTATTCTTCTAAGTTTTTTTGAATCAACTTGGCATTTTTGGTGGAAAAAAATATCCAGGGGTTTTGATGGACTACAGATTAGATATAAGTTTATGATGTAACATATAAGCTACTTTATATTTACTTTGTAATTAGTTGTATTTATTTGCCTTATATGTAGTTTCTGTCTCCCCATCAGATTGTAAACTCTGAGATAGACACTTTCAGAGATGGCAAGTGTGGAAATTTGTTTTGACAGACTATGCAGCTATGGATCATATAAAACATTTTTAAAAATAGAATGTGAGCTCTTTGTAAGTAGAGTTTGCCAAGTGGGAGTTAAATTAATTTTTATTTTTTTATTTTGAATTCAAACACCAAAAAAAGCAGTGAATACCCATATTTGTTATGAGTAGTTGTTTTTAAGCCATAATTGTTTTCCTAGTTTTGTTTTTTAAAAATTTGCCCTATATGTAGTTTCTGTCTCCCCATCAGATTGTAAACTCTGAGATAGACACTTTCAGAGATGGCAGGTGTGGAAATTTGTTTTGACAGACTATGCAGCTATGGATCATATAAAACATTTTAAGAAATAGAATGTAAGCTCTTTGTAAGTAGAGTTTGCCAAGTGGTAGTTAAATTAATTTTTTTTTATTTTGAATTCAAACACCAAAAAAAGCAGCGAGTATCCATATTTGTTATGAGTAGTTGTTTTAAGCCATAATTGGTTTCCTAGTTTTGTTTTTTAAAAAGTAATTTATCACACTACTTGTGCTTTCCTTTACTTAGCTTAAATGTTTCTATTTTATGGAGTGTTTACAAAGCAAATAATTGCCATGGTCTGTTTTTTGTTTTGTTTTGTTTTAAGTGCTTCAAATGTCTCTCTTTTATCAGTGATGATTAGGCCCAGGTTTGCTAAGCTTGTCACTTTGGGTTGCATCTTTACTGCTTTTGCTCTTCAGAATGCATCTCTTCTATAGTTTCTGGTAGGTGCTGAATAGTCTTGTGTTATTTGAATTTCCTTTCCTTTATATTTGAAGATCTTTCTCCTGGTTTCTTTGCAGAGTTTATTGTTATAGAAATTGTTCAGTTTAATTACCATGAGTCTTGGGATTTGCAATATAGGGTGGTTGGGGTTTGGGTTTTTTTTTTTTCCTGGAGGCAATCTGTAGATTTCCTTTGATTAGCACTTTCTCTTCTGTTTCCAGAAGTTCTGACCTGTATTATTTCTTGCATTGTGGTGTTAAGGGTTTTTGTGTCATCATGTTCTTCTGAGAAATCTATACCCTTTAAGTTGTGTTTATCAATCCTATGTTAGAGAACAGTATGTTTTACTTGTAGAGAGATCATGTTTTTTTTTTTTAACATTATTGCTGTTTGCCTCTTTTTCTAACTTGCTCTTCACTTCTTGTATTTGTTTGCCCAATTAGTTGTTTCTTTGGTGAAATTTGCCACTGTGAATTCAAGGTTTTCTAGTCTGCCGATTATTTCTCCTCTGTACACCAGAAATTCTGCTTTTGTAATTCTTAAGTGTCTTGAACCATTCAGAAACATCCAGCTGTGGTTCTGTGTGCTCTTGGAAATCTACAGTGTCTTATCTGTTACTCATTCATTTTCCTGGAAGCCACTCCCTTTCTGTTTGATTTAATGTTTTCCCTGTTGATTTATTTGCTTGTGCTAAAGGTTTTTAATTGAGCTTTTCCCTCTTAATTAGCCTTGTTTAGTCAAGTCAAAAAGCATTAGTGTGCTATATGCCAGGTACTGTGCTAAGTGCTGGAAATACAAATACAAGCAGAAAAAAAGTCCATGACCTTAAGGAGCTTACTTTCTAATGTGGAAAGACATACATAAAAGAAAGATGAAAAGGAGAGGTTGGGGGAGAAGGAAATCAAGGTACCCACTGGAAAAAGTCCAGAGAGTTAGGAGTGGAACCAGAGAAGAATAAAGACATCAATTGGTTGGACAATTTCCTTCAAATGGAGTTTCGGAAGGGACTAGCCAATCAGAAAATGGGGCCACAGGGACAGTATACTACCAGTTGGAGAAGGCAAGAAGGAATGTCCATGGTGAGGAGGCTGGTGTAGGATAATAGAGAAAGTCCAGAGAGGAATGAAGACATTGCTATCCTGAATGCTTTCCTTAAAATTTCAGTCTTTTTTCCTTATTTCCCCATCTCTCACTTTCTGTCTCCCTTCACTGATCTGGAAGCTTCCCCAGGTTTAGACCTCAAAGCTGTTTTAATCCCCATATCAAGTGACTTTGGAAGGGACAGAATTGGCCCCATCTGGATGCCATTGCCGTTTAGTGTTGAATCAGGGTAGTGTATTACTGCCTCAGGTAAAGCACATTTCTTAATATGTTCCCATCTCCTCCATTTGGTGTGAATGAGAGGAGGTAGTAAGTAGAAGTGAGTTCTGCTACTGGTTGCCACAGAAAGGTGAGTCAAAGACCTGGGTAGGATATGCAGTTAGAGACTACAACCTCTTCAGGGGCTGAATAGATTCCAGAGTAAAGACTGGTAAGTCTCATTGTGCTGCCTGGCAGAGTGTGAGGGGCTGGTGGAGAAGGCTGTGCTGAGCTTGTTGGGGATTAACCTTTTCTTCCATCAATTGATCAGATTGTTACCTCATTTAAACTTACTGGTTTGGCCTGCCAAGACAGCTTTAAATTATTGAGGTCTTGTGCATAGGCCTCATACTGGGGAGTTTAGGAAGACTGGAGAAAATGTCAAGTCCTCTGTTTGTTGGTTGTATGACCCAGAAGTCTGATCAGAGTTCTTTGTCTTTCATAGTTTTTTCTCTTTAAAATGTTGTTTTCCTTTGTATCCATTGTCCTCCTGTTTCAGCTTCCTTCACTCTGTATCGGTTCATACAAGTCTTTCCAGATTTCTTTTAAATACTCTCTTTTGTTATTTCTTAGAGCTCAATAATATTCTATTACATTTACATACCAGGATGAGTGGAGAAATAGATATCCCCTTAGATTGCTAGCCATTCCCCAGTTGATAAGCATCCCCTTGGATTCTAGTTCTTCTCTTTTTCCCTTTCATCCCTTCCCCCCTCAATGAATTTGTTTCTTTTGACTCTTCCCTTGGTGTTATCCTTCCTCTCAACACCTGTCACCCTCTGTATCCACACTCGTTTCACCATTCAGTTTGATATAATTCTACACCAAACTGTTTGTATGTGTGTTCGACCCTCGTTTTTTCTGTTTTAAGTGAGAGTGAGGTGCATCTGATGCTTGCTTGCTCCCTTCCTTCCTCCGTGTTGTATGTTTACATACCCTTATTATGAGAAACAGCAAGTCGGTACACTTATTACTATTTTCTACAGTAGTGTATTCTTCCTTATAACCCTCTCTTTTCTTGACCCTTTTAAAATCATCAGAATGAAACTATCCCACCCTCAGTAATTCTGTTTTTCTAATTTAACTCTCTCGATATCCTTTGACAATATTATAACTTTCAAAGTACACTTGTTTCTTCTCCTTCTATTTGAATAGTAGCACTACATCATCATAGTACCTACCAGTTGCTCAAATGTAGCTTTCTGTGGCTCTCTGAACTTCCTGTTGCATTTAGTTGAAATAAGGGGTATGACCAAGTCCTTTTTCACAATTTGTGAAAAAGATTTGCCTTAATAAAGGTATAGGGGGTTAGCATCTAATAACTTTAAGTGAATGAGGCAGTTAACCTCCCCATCCTTAAAACTGTATTTTGTAGTTTGCTAAATCCCTCTTAGCAGTTGTTAAAACAAGTGTCTTACTAGGAAAATCAAAGGATGAAATTGGATACTTTTTCTTAATTTATGTTGTAGTTCTCTTCTAGGAATATCATTTGAATTTTGGGCCAGGATAGAAAAATAATGGGTTACAGGGGGATTAGTACTGGTCCTATGATTTCCTTAGTTTTGGGAATGCCTGAAGAAGCAACTCCCCAACTCCCTGTGCAGATTTGTATCTTCTCTGCCACCTATAGCCTTAGGGATTTGATTAGAGATAATAATTGTAAAGCACTTTAGTATAGTGCCTAACATACACATTTTAGCTCTTATTGTTACTGGTATTTGCTCAGAGCATTGAGAATTTAAGCACCTTGCCCAAGGTCAGCCATAGGTGGTATTTGTCAGAGGTGCTGAACTCAGATCCTCTGACTCCAAGGCCTAGGCTGACTATCTACTATGCTTCACATATACCAGGTATTTAACAGATAATCAACACTTAGCAATTTAAGAATTAAGTGATGATTGGTTAAAAAAAAACATCAAAAAAACCAATACGGTCCATGGCCTCCAATGCTCACGTAAATTGGCAAAAATCAAAGAGCAAAGTCTGGTTGGCTTTTTGGGTTCATTGATGATATGGTAATACTTACTGATACATCATTCTGACCTTAAAATTCTTGTCCTAATTCCATGATTGGGAAACTTGAGGCCCAGTATCTTTTCAACAACATTATCAGCTGCCAAAATTTGGCCTGCCATCCTAATCTGTTATTTTTATTCTTTTTGATGAGTGGAACTAAAAGTGACTTCCTAAAAAGAATAGGAAAGAGTTCTCTGATATTGTCATAGTCATAGATTATGATTTTTGTCAATTTGATAAGTTATTTCGTATCTTCCTTTTTTTTTTTTTTGCGTTCTTCGAATTAAAGTGTCTTTGGGAACATAGTAAAAATACATTTCTTGACCTTTAGGAGAATATATCCTAAGACAAAACTTTAAATTCTGAGGAAGAAATTAGCACTTGTTCAGCTCTGACGTGAACTTGCCTCATGTATACTTTGTGATTACACAATTAGTAAAGTTTACTTATCAAAAAAAGCAAATATTGTATTAATGTGAATGTGCCACTTGCCTAACTAGTTTCAAAAGGAAAATTCCAGCAAGTAATTTCTGTTTAAGAACAGTTTTACTTACTTGGATATTGTTTTAAAATAAATGAAAACCAGTTGCTTAGAGCAAGAAAGAAATTAACGTTAAATGAAAAGGTAGAGCTGATACTTTTATTAACATATATTATTTTACATAGTTTTTATTTTTTTAATCTATCCCTCTTTCTTCCATTACCCATCAAACCTTCTGTTTTTTTTAAACAAATAATAAAGAAATTGAAAAAAAAAACATCCGAGCAAAACTAACCAACATTATCACTAGTGATAGTATATGCAATGTCCCATACAAATAATCCCTTCTCTTCTCTGCTCACAGCTTCCCCCACTCCCCTGATAAGAGAAAGGTACATTTTCTCACCAGTTCTTTAGGGACAAGCTTTACAAACTAAGAGGATATAGCAATGATCGTAGTTACCTATTTTTGCTATTACTTTTAGTTTTTGTTGCAGAATCAATTACAGAGCTAAAAGGGACTTCAGATCATCATATCCAACCCCCATGTTTTATAGATGTGGAAACAGACCAGAGAGTTTCAGTGCTTTATACAATGTCAGTTATATTGACTTATGGTTATACTCACTGACAGAGCTGTACTAGAATCCAGGTTTCTTGAACCTCTGCCTAATACTTTCCCTGCTATATTACTACAAGATTTCTATAAGCTTACCTTTTCAAATTCTAAAACCAAAGCAGTTATGAAATCTGAGAGATTTTGTCTTTAGCACATTTCTTAGTACTTGTACCATTTGTATGGTGCCTGGGGTCTTAGCCAACTCCATAGTATCCCCTGAATGTAAATGCATAATTTGCACAAGCAGTTCCTAAGGATACATACTCGATTTATAAACTGGCCCATCTAAATAATGAGCCATCTTGACACAAGTTCTTTATGTTTATTGCTGCTGCTTCTAGAAGATTCCCTCTTTCCACTCTCAGGAGTGGAAAGAAGAAAATCTCTTCTGAGGCTGGGTCAGCTAAAGAAGGAGAAAAAGAAAGTAAGTTTTTTCTCATCATTGGAATAATAAAGAGGGAAGGAAAGAAGGAATCTTCTTTCATTGCTGGATGAGAGATTTTCTAGAGGCGTGAGATGTCTGGGCAGGGGTAATTGGCATCTAGGTTTATATGGGCCCATAGAAATTAAGTTATAGTACTAACCATGTTTTATTTTGAGGACAAATTGACTTTTGTGGGCCATCTTGACCTAATTAGCATCTGTAACACTGTTTATGTAGAAAAACTGTCAGGATGGTTGTAAATGGGAGTTCTCTTTGTAAGGCTGTTAGGAGGAAGACATGTACAAAAGGCCTGAGAGAGACTTACGCTCTGGCATGAGTTAGATTTATAAAAAATGCAAGCTTAGGGGAAAGTTCTGAGTTCTTTTGTGAGGGAATATAGGTATAGACTTTCTTTGATTTCCTTTTTCTCTCAGTCTCTCCCTATTTCTCTACCCACCCTCTCTATTGGAATTCTCCGTTGTGCTCCCTTTACCTTTCTTATTTTCCTTACCATGTTTGCCTTCTGTCTTTCCCACTTTAATTTGTCTTCCTTTTACCTTCTCTCAATTTCCTATTTCATTTTTACTCTTAACTCTTTTCTTAGTTTTACATATCTGCTTTTCTAAACTTTTTTTAAAGACCTCCTCAAATGCAGTTGGTTGAATTGTTCTGGCACTGAGAGTGGAATGTTGGTGGTACTTAGGTGACTTCAGCCTTCCGTATCAGGAAATTACATTTGGTCTGAAAAGGATATGCAGACTTTTATAGCAACCAACTAAAACTTTTAGACTTTACTCTAGTTTGTCTGGGGTGAGAGCTTAGCTTTGCAGAACCTTGTAGAGTTTAAAAACTCTTATCTACTTTAGATTAGGGCTCATTCTTTAGTAACCTAAAAGAATCCCAAATTGTCTATGGTAGTCTAACGTTCTTTGCCAGTAGTGAGCTGCACAAAATAGGCTAAATTTTCTCACACAAAGCTGTAACTTCTATTTACCTAGTGGCACAAAAAAATAGAATGTGTCCTTTATTTTCTTTTTCTATGTCAACTCTATCACACACTTTAATTATACCTATTTGTCTGTCTCTATATAACATGTATCATGTTCCCCCATTCGCACTAGACTGAAAGCTCTACGAGAACTTTTTTTTTTTCATTTTTGTATTCATTGTGACTTGCGTATATATAGTAAATAAGCTCTTAATACAAATTTGTTGAATTCAGCATATATTGTGACATACACAGTGGAATGCCTTGAATGTTAAGTTCAATTCAGCAAACATTTATTAGATACCACAACAGGTCCAGACAATTATGTGATATCTGAGGAGAGTGAAATAACTTTCAGTTATATTAGGCAAGACTTCAAGGAGCTCATTGTTAGGTTTGGAAGGAGTGTGGAAAGAAGGCTGAGATGGGGGAGGTGGACAGCACATTTTAGGCCTGGGAAAATGGAATTAGCAATGGTATGGAAACTGAAGGAAATAGGAAGCTATGGTAGGAGGAAGCCAGTGGATGATTTCTTAACTTTCATGCCTGTTTCTCTATTTACTCTCTGTAGAATTTAGACCCTAAAACTGGTGAATTTTCAGTTGTGTTTATTTTGTTTACTGAGTGTTTACAGGAGTAAATGAATTAATAAATAAGAAGTTCCTGTGTCCCTCACAGACTCTTTGGTGACCTTACTTTGGAAGTTAAAGAAGGGATTAAGCCAGCACTATTACTATCAGCTAATTCAATAAAATTCACAATACTTCATATTAGTAATTAATTATGTATTGTTGATTAGAGAGGGGCTTAAAATATATAAAGAGAAATGGAGAAATTTCTCTTAGTTTTCTAAAGGTGTATAATCTAGATTTCTCTTCATCTTCTCTCAAGATTACTTGCATGCTCTTTTCTACAGTGAATATAATGCAAAGGTTTTGCAAGTAGGAGAAACTACTATTCTCTTCCTCAGTTCCACTTCCAGGGAGATCTTGTGGAAAAAAGGGATGAAGACAAAAATAATATACTCAGGGCCCAGAAACAGGGTATATTCCAGGAGTTGGCAACCTGCAGCTTTGAAGCCACATGTGGCCTTCTAGTTCCTCAAGTGCAGCCCTTTGACTGAATCCAAACTTCACAGAACAAATCACAGGTTCCCCACCCCTGGTTCTTTCATGAAAAGTAAAAACACCAGATGCAATTTACCCAATAATTTTTATTATTTCCTCTATACTAGTTAAGAAAGCCAGTAAAAATTTATTAAATAGAGGCATCTAGGTGGCACAGTGAGTAGAGCACCAGTCCTGGAGTCAGGAGGACCTGAGTTCAAATGCGGCCTCAGACGCTTAACACACTTACTAGCTGTGTGACCTTGGGCAAGTCACTTAACCCCAATTGCCTTGCCTTCCCCCCTCAAAAAAATTATTAAATATTTACTGTGTTCCAGGCACTATGCTCACTCAGGCTGGTTAGACATCTCTGAGATCATTTCCCCTTGACTCTAAGGGTGACTTTGAGTCTTGCCAGGAGGAGAATCAGGAGGCTGGGACAGAGGTCAGCCCTTCTGCTCTCCTCAGTAGAGAGGTACTATTTGGCTAGAATTATAACTTATCTTCTTCCCTAAATATTGTTAATCTAGGGAAAGTAACATTAATGTTACTCCTCATCACTATTCATTAATGGGGAAAGGGGATCCCCAAGCTTTTATATCCAAGGTTTGACTTCCTTCTCACTAAATATTGGTTCTACAGCGGATGCAAATAGCAAAGAAACTCCTTTGTCCAAGTAGATAGCAAAATAGAAATCAAGGAAGGTATACATATAAGAATATATACCAGACAGTATAGAATGAAGTAGCTCTCCCAATAAAATTTGGAGGAAGGTATTTTGGTTCAACCAAGAAAAAGAGTTCCAAATCTCACCCAAGGGGGAAATTTCCGGAAATTTCTAGTATAGCAAACTGTGAGGGTAGGGATATATTAAAGACTAACAGCTCCTCTCACATTGGCTTCTTCCCAGAGGCAGCAGCCTGAAAAGAGATTGGCATTGAACAATCATCCCATTTCAAAGGTGGAAGCTAAAAGAACATTAGATCTCTCTATTGCTTTACTCTTGCTAGCTCCTCCCTGTGCCTTACACAAGCATGGATTTTTTTTTAATTTTTTTATTTTAATTTTTAAATTTAATATATTTAGTTTTCAGCATTGATTTTCACAAGTGTTTGAGTTACAAATTTTCTCCCCATTTCTACCCTCCCCCCCACTCCAAGATGGCGTATATTTTGGTTGCCCTGTTCCCCAGTCAGCCC
>CM053624.1:130141456-130188737 GCA_028646595.1 Phalanger gymnotis
CTTTTCGAAAGTGTTTGTTTTTGATTACCTCCACTCCCATCTGCCCTCCCTTCTATCATCCCCCACCTTTTTAATCTTCTTCCTCCTTCTTTCCTGTGGGGTAAGATACCCAATTGAGTATGTATGGTATTCCCTCCTCAGGTCAGATCTGATGAGAGCAAGATTCACTCATTCCCTATCACCTGCCTTTTCTTCTCTTCCTACAGAACTGCTTTTTCTTGCCACTTTTGTGTGAGATAATTTACCCCATTACCTAGACTCCCAACAGACTACAGTTTTACCTCCCACCTGCTTATGTCTTGTATCTTCTTATTCTTATCATTTATCTAAATCCTATTTAGATAAATCCGTCTCAATTTCTTCCCTGACTAACCGAACTATAGTAATTTTTCTTCATAATTCGTTTAGTAAATAATATTTTATCGTATCTCTTTGTGGCCTCTGTTTTTGTTTCTCTAATATTATTGTTTAACTTTTCATGGACAAATCTCTTAAAACTATCTGAGCAGTTTGTTAGTATTAAGAATAAAACTGCTGTTAATCCTTTTGTATAGATGGGTCTTTGTTTTTCTTTCAGCAACATCATTAGAGTCTAGTTCTGTCAGAACACTGGGTCACAGGTGTGCTTGTTTTGTAGCTATTATTGTGTATTACCATATTATGGCAGTCAGTTTTAAAGTAATTAACTCCGTGCTTTATTTTGTGACTGAGAGAACTCAGAAAGCATATTTGCTTTCTGGTTCTATTTAAGTTTGGAAAATGTAAACCAAATCATTTAGCTCTTTTAAAAAAAGTACATTTACATTTTTCTTGGAAATTCTAATCATATTTAGATTTAGCCTGAAGCTATATGTAAAGATACAAAAATATTCCACAATATTTATCTTCTTCCTCTTCCTCTCTTACCTCTAATCTGTTCCATAGATAAATCTTTTTTAACCAGTACCAAGTACAAGTAGTTTTGATGATTTTGCTTAGAAGGTCTTAAAAGAGAAGAAATACAATAAGTATAGACTTCACTAGCTTTTGATTGCCTAATTAGCCATCTTGGAATATTTATATGCTATAACACTTATTTTCTGTAGAATCATGTTGTTACCATGATATAATACGACCTGCAAAAATTGGTCTTTACCTCATAAGTAAGATGTTATTGGTATTGGAGTGGGCAGCTATGGAAGTTCACAATAAAACTTATTTGGGTTATTATATAGTCATATGGATTTATGTAACTTATGTACAGATAGAGTTATTTAAATATTTGATTTCCTTTTCTATTAACCCTGTGCATATTTTATATAATTCTCTTTTCACTTTACTCATGAAATAGCTGGATGGCAACTATTATCATTTTTAGTTTATATAAATAAAAACACTAAAACAAAGGAATCCCAATAACTTCGCCAAAGCAAGTAAGTGCTCTCAGAAACTATATTTTCTTAGCCTTTGAGTTCCTTTCATCTGTTTAGTTCATCTATGTATCTTAGAACCTATCAAAAGCAATTAGATTTTGGTTTTGCATCGTGTAATTAAAAAGTGTCTTTTCTTTTTTGGTTCAGTATTTTCTTATCCTAAAGATAAAGAATCCTAGTGGATAAGTAGGGTGGGACCAGCTACCCCTTAAGTATTAATTTGGGGTTTTAGGAGATGCATTATCTTTTTCAGGCCACAAGATAAGTCAAGAAGTGCTGCCTCAGTAGACCCCTGGAAATAATTGTATTAGAATGTATATACATATACATTCATTAAAAAGCTGGCCCAGAAATTTCCCATAGCACTCTAAGCAGTAGAAATACTTTAAAATGATTTATTAGTGAAGATATGTAGTGGTCATACTTCTTATTATCAATTAAAAGACAAACAGAATCAAGATGGAAATATCTCATCATAGGATCAAAGGCTTTCTTTAGAAAATATTCATGGAAAAGAACAGATCAGCTAATTGGGCTTACAACTAAAAAAACCAGAAAAATATATTATATCCCCCAATTAAACACCAAAATAGAAATGCTGGAAATCGAAAGAGATTTAATAAAGTTAAAAACTAAAACAAAACCCTGTTGAAATAATAAATAAAGCTAGGAGCTTGGTTTAAAAAAAATAGATAAAAACATCTGCTAATTTGATTTTTAAAGTGAGAGAAAAACTAAAAAACAGTACCGAAATGAAAAGAGTAAATTCATAGCCAGTGAAGAAGAAATAAAAGCAGTTATTGGGAGCTAATATACCCAACTATATACATCAGTAAACTGACAATTCAGATGAAATGGGTGAATATTTACCAAAATATAAATTGCCAGGGTTAATAGAACAGGAAATCAAGTATTTAAATAACCCCATCTGCACATAAATTAAAAAAAATAAGGCGACAATGAACAGCCTTGTTGTACTTCTTTTTCACTCTTAAACCAATTAGTTGTCCCATGTTTAATTTTAACTGTTGCTTCTTGGTACGTGCATCAAGTCTTTAAGGACTTGACACATTTTGTTTGATCTACACAGTCAAAGTCTTTAGTGTAGTTAATGAAGCAGAGGTAGTTGCTTTTCTAGGACTCCCTTGCTTTCTCCAAAATCCACCAATTTGGTCTCTCGCTCCTCTTCCTCTTTGAAAACAAGTCTATACTTCTCAGTTTACATATTATGGAAGCCTAGCTTGCAGAATCTTAAGCGAAACCTTGCTGCTGTGTGAAATGAGTATAGTTCAATAATTTGAACATCCTTTGGCTTACCCTTCTTTAGAACTGGGATACAAACTGATCTTTTCCAATCCAGTGGTCACCATTGAGTTTTCCGAATTTGCTATAATATTGAGTGCCTGCACCATGTTTTAGGATTTTACGTAGCTCACCTGGAATTCCATCACCTCCACTAGCCTTATTGTTAGCAATTTCTTTTCATTTTTCATTTAAGAAAACCTTATCTCTCCTTGCTGTTCTCTAGAATTCTGCACTCAGGTGAGTATATTTTTTCCCTTTCTCCCTTGCCTTTTGCTTTCCTTCTTTTCTCAGCTATTTGTCAAGTCTCATCCGACAGTTTTTTTGCTCTTCTTTAGGTTGTTGCTGCCTCCCATACAGTATGCAAATCTCTGTCCGTAGTTCTTCAGGCGCTCTGTCTACCAGGTCTAGTCCCTTAAATCTATTCATCACCTCCATTTCATCTTCATAGGGGGTGTTATTCAGATCATACCTTTATGGTCTGATGGTTTCCCCTTAATTAAATGGAAGTCTGTCATAACCATATGTAGAGTCACCTTTTGGGTTGTTGCAAAAGAGTGCTTGACCAAGGAGTTCTCTTGACAAAACTCTATTAGTCTCTGCCGTGCTTCATTTTTGTACTCCAAGGCCAAACTTCTCTGTTATTCCGATTATCTTTTGATCCCCTACTTGAACATTCTAATCCCCTACAATGAATGTGACATCTTTTTATGATATTATTTCTAGAAGATTTTGTAGATCATCATAGAATTGAGCAACTTTGGCCTCTCCTGCATCGGTGCTTGCAGCCATGGACTTCTATTACTGTGATGTTCAACAGTTTGCCTTGGATTTGAACATACATCATTCTGTCATGTTTGAGATTATACTCCAATACTGCTTTTCTCACCCTTTTATTGACTATGAGGGCTATTTCATTTCTTCTAAGGATTCTCCCCCACAGTAGTATATGTAATGATCATTGAATTAAATTCACCCATTGCTGTCTTTTTAAGTTCATTGACACCCGAGATGTTGATGTTTATTTTCCATCTCCTATTTGATCACAACCCAGATGACCTTGGTTCATAGATCTCACATTCTAGGTTCCTATGCAGTATTGATCTTTGCAACATCATACTTTCCTTTTATCACTAGATACATGCACAGTTGAGTCGCCTTTTGGCTTTGACCCAGCTGCTTCATTCTTTAGCTACTTCTGCTTGTTCTCCACTGTTCCCCAGTATTGTATTGGACATGTTCCAACCTGAGGAGCTCATTTTTCAGATATCCTATTTTTTTTGTCATCAGTTTTATCAATACTGTCCATGGGGTTTTCTTGGCAAGGATCCTGGAGTAGTTTGTCATTTCCTTCTCCTGTGGATCATCTTTTGTCTGAACTCTCCACTATGACCTGTCCATCTCGGGTTATCCTGCACAGTATAGCTCATAGTTTCATTGAGCTATGTAAGCCCCTCTACTACATCAAGACAGTGATGGGGGGACAATTAATGTTATGATATAGTTAATGTCACTTTTTCTTCATTTCCTCACTACTCATTCCTTATCCCCTTACAATCTTTTCAACTCAAGTAGTAGGAGCTAGTAGTAGAAGAGATATATTGCACTTTTTGTTGAGATCTCCATTCCAAATTGTCATGTGACCTTGGGAAAGTCATTTTATTTCTTTAGACCATTGTTTCTATGTAAGATGGAGTGGGGAGAGAAATTGAATTATATGGCCTTTGTGGTTGCTTCTGGGTATAAAATTTTTTGGTTCTGTTTAACCAGTTATCAAGTCCTTTCAATTGTCCGAATTTCCCTCTGTTCTAATCCATCCTGAATATTACTGACATTAATCTTTTCAAAATACTGCTTTAATCAGATCACTCCCTTTCTCACCAATATTATGTGGTTTTTCCATGTCCAACCTCTTGAGCCTCACTAACATTGAAAGCCCACTACAATCTAGCCCCAGCCTTAACCTCTCAGACTTCTGTGCCTAACTACTTGATATTGAATATCAGGTTCTATTCACTTCCTTCCAAACATGTGTATTCCTGCTTCTGGGCCTCTGCTCAAAGTATCTTTTGTTCTCTTATCTGCCTTATTCCTACCTATCATCCAAAAACCCAAGTGTAGTCTCCTCTGCTTCAGAGTCCCAGCCCAATCCACAGTATTCTTTAGACTCAGTTTGGTACTTGTTTTTATAATGCTTTATGCTGTTTGTTCATAGGAGTGTATATTTAGTGTGATAAAGAGACCTTAGAGGTTCTCTAGTCTAACTCCTTCATTTTATAGAAGAGAAAACTATGGGTCTCATAGGTTAAGTAAAGAGTAATGGAGCCAGGATTTAAACCCAGGTCCTCTGACTCCAAATCTAGTATTCTTTTCACAATATATATTACCTCTCTTCCTTATTTTTTTACGTGCAAACGTATCCTCAACTTGATAGTAATTCCCTTGTGGGCAGAGATGATATCTTACACTTATTTTTCCTCCATCATACGTAACTCCTCCATCATACGTAACACAATAGTCTGTGTAATTTTGACATAGTACACTGTGACTATAGTTATGTTGTCTGAACCAGAAATCAAGACAACATGGTTGGTCAGCACTGCCTTGCACCACAATTGCACAGGCATTTCTGTTAGCAAATACAGTACAGTTTTCATGGGCTTTACAAGTAGAAATGTCACAATTCATCACCACTACTACACTGGCCATACAGTAGTATCCCTTCTCCTTGAGCTACATAGATCTGTATTTACAGGTGGTATTATTGTGCATTTTCATGAGTAATTGCTATTTCATGACATTATTCCCTCCTGTTTCTTCTCTGAAAGCTGCTTCTCAGTCTCCTTCTTTGGTTCTTCATCCAAATCAAGTCCACTACCATGAGTGTTCACCCAGAGCTCTCTCCTACACTCTCAGCCCTCTTCTCTTTTCCTTCTATAGTCTTGGTGATCTTAATCCCCTTCTATAGGTTCAGTTATCATTTCTGTGCATATGATTTTCCAATGTACAATTTTAGCTCTAATGGTCTATCATCATCAACTCTACAGAAGCCTTTCCTTGTGCCCTCCCCCAATCTTCCCATAGTGCCTTCCCTCTGGGATTTCCTCCCGCTTACATGTATATATCTTTAATGTTCATAATTGTTTGCATGCTAACTCCCCATATTAGAGTGTAAGCTCCCTAAGTACAAGGACCATTGTTCGCTCTTGTTTTGTATCCCTAAGTACACATGTGGTGCTTGACATATAGAAAGCACTTAATAAGTCCTTGTTGATTAAGTGATTTTTCATCTTTTTCAGTTTATGAATATTTTTATTGTAGTGTCAGTTGACTTCAGTTACTACCTCAAAGAGTACTTATGAGAAATGTGCCTTCTGTACCTTAGAAAACTTTTGGTTTGCCAAAATTTTGGCATTTCTTGGATGCTTTTGATGGTTTATGGGGATAAAAGAGAAATATTTTAAGTTGGGTACTGTTTGAGAAAACTGTGACATATATACTACATATACCATATACACCATATATTCATATTAAGTAGGCAAAGAAAGTGTTTGGTTTTTTTATTGAGGCACACAAAGAGTAACTGTCTTCTATAAGGTAACACATTAAATCAGTTGTAATACTGGAACATAGCTATCATGCTTTACTTTCTGTACTGGAAATAAGTAATATTCTTGAAATTGAAATATTACATACTATTAAACATTTTAAGGACTGATACTCAAAAGATGATTTTTTTCTAAAAGATATATTAATGTAAAACTTACCTTTTTCATGGCAGATACACTAGATGAATACTTTGAATATGATGCAGAAGAATTCTTGGTCTCCCTGGCCTTGTTAATTACAGAAGGCCGAACACCTGAATGTTCTGTGAAAGGTCGAACTGAAAGCTTTCATTGCCCTCCAGCGCAGTCAAGTTATCCAGTAAAAGCAAAACATGAATGCAGTGATAAATTGGCCCAGGTATGACTATATAAGTGTGTTAATACCTTGATTTTATACTGGTCACCATTAACTATAGATCCAGTACAAATATCTCTTGATCCAGCTTGCAGTTCTCAATAGGGAGAAAGTTTTACCACAAGTTGTCTTTCTTTAGTGGTAAATCTGAGTCTAAATGACAAGAGGAAGACAAATTAGCTTATGTAGCAGATATAGGCCACAATCTCAGTATTTAAGGTAAAAATATGTTGATTTCTATTACAGATTTATTTTTTCACTGTAATATATTATCTGTTCTTCCATTTTACAGGGTAAAGAACTATCTGTCATGATCATATGTTACTTACCTGTCATAGAGTTAGAGATTATCCATTTTAACCCTTTCATTTTATGGATGACATTGAAACACAGGTTAATAGGCTTTTCTAAGACATCTCTTCTTGCCATGCTTTTGTTGAAGTATAGTAAAATGTTGTATAATTTATTATATAAAAGATTGGGATAAAATTAATATGGGCAGGTGTTTAGTTAGTGTGTGCTTTTAAGATCTATTTCCCAGCATTTAAATAAGAATAGGGAAATCCCTGATGAGTTTCTCTACAATGAAGGTCAGCACCTTTTCTGTAATTTACAATCTTGGAGAATTACTTAGAGTACTAGTAAGTTTCCTGACTTGCCCAGAGTAACCATCATGAATCAGAGACAGGTCTTGAATCCAGGGCTTCCTGGCTCCAAGGCCAGATTTTTACCCACTTTGCCATATTGCTTTCCCAACTTAAACTTCATTTAAATGTAATCTTAAGTATTTCAGGCTTAGGTGGGACATGTAATACTCTAGATAGCATTTTTGTATCTTTAATAAATATTTGAATAAGCTATTCTAACCAGTATTCTCAGTGAGGTACTTGTGTGATATCCTGGGAAGAAAACCTGTATTTTTTTTCTGTGAGAGCAAAGTAACCTGCCATCCCTAGAAATAGGCAATTGTAATTCCTGCTCTAGACTAGTTGTTTTGGGGAGTTGTTATCCAATTTCATTGTTAGATCAGGAAATATAACTATTTTAGCCATCTAGTGCTATAGTTGAATCATCTTTCACATATATGTCTGTAACATCATGATTTTTTTAAAAAAAATGTTTTGCTTATATTCATTTTATTTAATTGTGTCATTTTATTAAGTGTCGTCAAGCCAGACGAACCAGGTCTGAGGTTATGTTGCTTTGGAAAAACAATCTTCCAGTTATGGTAGAGGTAATGCTACTTCCAGATTGCTGCTACAGTGATGATGGGCCTAACACAGAGGGAAATGATTTAAATGATCCTGCAATTAAACAAGATGCATTATTATTAGAAAGGTGGATCTTGGAACCAGTTCCTCGACAGTAAGTTGTAGAGTTTGTTTTTCTGTTTTCTCTTCATTTATTTGTTCTTGGTTCAAAAATTTAAAAGTAAAATATGTATGACACACATTCACTTTTAATAATGAATTTCTTTATTGCCATTGTTTAAGTGATAATTTTTTGGCAAGATACTGCTACTTGCAGTGGGTCACAAAATACCATTTTAATTATAATTTTATTTTGGATTTAGATGCAAAGAAGTACTATCTTGTGATTTTAAGTTCAAACTCATAGAGGATTGAGTTTTATTTCTAAAACTTTAGGACTGTTTTGAACTTAACAACATTTTCATATTTATACAACTACCACCATGGTCATTATAAAACAATCACAGTGGTAGAATTTAGTTTGATTTAAAAACAGTTTTCCATTAGTTTCTTTATATATTATAGTGATAGTGTGTTATGTACAATTATGTAGTGTATCATCCTTTCCAAAAAGATTTTTAGTATACTTGTGTGACTTGATAATTTGTTGGTGTCTCCCCACCCCATTCGATTAAAACTCTACGAACATTTATAAAGCACCTGCTGTGTAAGGCATTATACTAAGGTGCCTTCAATGCAAAGACAAACAGACTCAACAGTACCCATTCTCAAGTAACTTAAAATCTACTGGGAGGATACACTATAAGCCCAGAGAAGTAAATGCAAAGTGTTTACAAAGTTATGCAAACATATCTCTCAAAGATACAGCATGTAACAACTGGGGATCAGGAAAAGCCTTTTGTAGGAGGGGGAACCTGGACTGTACTTTGAAGGAAGCTAAGCATCCTAGGGGAGCTAAGGGTGCATTCCACACAGGGTACTGACCATCTGTTTAAAGGCATGGAAAGAAGAAACAAAATGTATATAGGTACCAGCTAGCAGGCCTGTTTGACTACAGTGTGGAGAGCGCATACCAGGGAATGATATAAAATAAGACTGTAATGGTAAGAGCCATATTTTGGAAGTCTTCACATTCCAGACTGAATTTTGTGTTTTATCCTAGGTGATAATAGATAGAATAGAGACTAAGAGTAGTAATGGGGTCAGTTCTATATTTTAGGAATATCAGTTTGACAGCTCTATGGAGAATGGATAAGAGAGGAAAGAGACTTAAAATAGTGGAACAGATAATGAGGCTATGGCAGAATTGATAAGCCTTGAGCAAGGGTAGAACTTTGAGAGGAGAGAAGGGGATAAATGTGAGAGATATTATCAAGGTAAAATTGATAAGATCATACCCTTTGTTGTTGTTGTACTTAATGTGGAGAAATTTAATTCACTCGATAGCCTACATTTCTTAAATTCAGCATTTTGTTGTATGTTAAGATTTGATTATTTTTTTCTTACTGCATTTAGAAATGGAGAACGATTTATTGAAGAGAAGACCCTTCTATTGGCTGTGCGGTCTTTTGTCTTTTTTTCTCAGTTAAGTGCTTGGCTGAGCGTTTCCCATGGTGCTATTCCACGAAATATTCTTTACAGGTATGTTGGGGTAGAAATAGACATCCATTTAATTCCATTGGTTTCCTACTGAATACCATTATTAACTTTTGTAAGTTTCTTTGTATTCTAAGCAAAATTCACCTGTTTATATAGTCTCTGATGTCCTTCAAAACAAGAGCTAGAACATTAATAAATGTTTATATGTAATTTTTTTTCAAACTAAATTTAGTAGGAACAGTTTAGTGGAGAACTTAAAATGCAGGCTACATTATAAGCTGCTGAAGAATGTCTAATTGACACCTTAGATAGTTGACTTGATACTTTGAAAACTTTTGTCTCTGTAGACCTGAGTCCAAATATTGTTATTGTTGAGTCATTTCAGCCTCGTCTGACTCTTTATGACCTCATTTGGGGCTTTCTTAGCAAAGATAACTGAAGTGATTTGTCATTTCCTTCTCCAGATCATTTACAGTTGAGGAAACTGAGGCAGACAGGGTTAAGTTACTTGCCCAGGGTCACACAGCTAGGAAGTGTCTGAGGCCAGATTTGAACTCCGGAAGATGAGTCTTCCTGTCTCCAGGCTCGGCACTCTATCCACTATGCCACCTGTGTTCTCATAAATCTTCCCCCGTCCCCAGCACTCACTAACGATCCTCTTTTTTTATACTGTTTTATCAGAATGGCATGCTTTGCATCCCTAAAAGCAACAATAAATGTTTTTTTACTAGGTCTTTGACATTAGACATGTCAGTTACTGGTCCTTATTTGGGTGTTTAGTTTCTATTTTTGTAAAATGAGTGAATTTAATAATGTGTCTTATAGGAGTATATGACATAATACCAAAATAGCTAATATTTTTAAGTTGATAAGCAGAGATATAAGCAGTATTGGGTGATTTGCGCTGAGATTTACCAAAATGAAGGGTGGAGGTGAGTTCGGATGTGGGAGTTGAGGAAAGCAAAGAGTAAAAGGTAACTTGGGAAACTTGGGAAACTGAATGAAAGGTATTACTACTGAGACAAATAGTGAATTCAGGAAAAAAAAAAGGCAAGGTTGGAAAAATATATTTAGAAAGTCACTTTTATAAAGGTTATAATTGAAGCTGTGGGAGTGAATGAGGTGTCCAAAAGAGAGAGAAGAGGGCTAAAAACAACTTGGGCAGTTCTTAATTTGGGTTCTATATATACTTTATTTTATATTTTGATAACCATATTTCAATAATTTGATTTTCTTTGTAATCTTATATATTTTATATATTTAAAAAACATTCTGAGAGGAGGTTCATAGGCTTCACCAGACTTCCAGAGGGGTCCATGACACTAAAAAGGTTAAGAACTCCTCTCTTAGAGGTACATTTGTACCTTAAATGGCTTAGAAAATATGGGGCATAAATAACAAATAATGAGCATTTATGCAGGGCTTTAACATTTGCAAAGCACTCTACAAATATTATCTCATTCACTATTCACAACAACCTTGGGAGGTAGGTACTGTTATCTCCTTTGAGGAAATTGAGGCAAAAATAAAGACTAAGTGATTTGCCTTACAGCTAGGAAGTATCTGAGCTGAAAGTCGAACTCAAATGTTCCAAATATAGCACTCCGTCCACTGCAACTAGGTGGTGAGCTAGCTACCTAGAAAAAGTACTGCCTCCAGAGTGAGATGGACGTGTATTTAAATTTCGACTCTACTTCTTACTACCTGTGTGATCTTTACCTCTTTGTTGTTTTAATTTTCTTAATTATAAATGAAGGTGTTGTAATAGGCTCTCAGCAGTTCCTTCTAACTCCAAATTTATGATTCCACAAGCCTGTAAAAAGAAATACAAGATAGTGAAGGAGATCTAATAGAAGCCAGAAAAGAAATGTGATATCTAGGAATGTAGGGGAAGTGATTTATATCCAAAAAGAGAATGTTCAGTTGATTATGTCAGATGTTGTAGGTAGGTCAAAGAAAATGAGAATTGAGAAAAGGGTATTGGATTTGACAATTTTGACATTGGATATGATTTTCTTTCTGTGAGAAGTTACAAAAGAAAGTGGAAAGAATAGAAATCAGATTGCAAGGTTTTGAGACCATAGGTTGTAAGGCATATCAGATATAGGCTTATTTTTTAAGTAATTAGGTGATTCAAGAGAGGAGAGATGTGAAATGAAGATAAAAAAATGAGAAAAGACTTTTGAAATATCCAAACATGTTTATAATACAATAGGAAAGAATTAATGGAAAGAGATAGATCAAAGCCATTGTAGGAATGAAAGAGCACTTTGTTAGCCAGAGGGGAAGGCAGTAAAACAAAGAGACAGGAGTACCTTTTTTAATTGTTGAGAGATTAGTTTTGGCAAAAAATGGAGATATTTCTTCCCTGAAAAACAGAGGGGAAGCAGGTAAGAACAGATGTTAATACTAGGAAGTTTTAAGAAGTAGAGGAGAGAAATTAAGGGATATTTCAGTTGAATCACCTAGACTTCAATGAAGTAGAAGGCTAGCTCATCCTAGGTAGACTAAAATGTTACCAATAGGGTGAAGGGGATCGCTTAGTAGACAGAAATTAGTCAATAGAGGAAGTCATAGAATTAAATGAATCCAGAGTATGTCTCTCTGATAATTGATGCTATGTTAGAAGATAAATAACTAGAAGTATGCAACTCTTGTGGGTATTGATTTAACACTTATTATCTGTCTCATTTCAGAATCAGTGCTGCTGATGTTGACTTACAGTGGAATTTTTCCCAGACTCCCACTGAGCATGTATTTCCTGTTCCCAATGTTTCTCACAATGTGGCCTTGAAAGTCAGTGTTCAGTCCTTGCCTAGACAATCCAGTTATCCAGTCTTGACCTGTAGTATTCATACTAACATTGACTTTTACGAAAAAAAGATTCAAGAACATGAACTGAAAACTCATCAACGTTGTAATTCCAAGGAAGTAGAGCAGTGCAATATGCGCAGTTCACATCTGTGTAGCAAACAAGCTTGGACTGTAATACCTGAAGGTTTGTTACGTGCAAAAACATCCATAACTCCAGAATTTAATACAAACGTCAAAAATTTCAAACTGTATCCAGGTGTTGGTCATGATTCTGACCTTGGGACATCTCAATCAAGTTTGCAGTGTTTTAATGCTACCGGAGATGCAAAATCATTTGAAACCTCAGTGAGAACTTTAAAATCATTGTCCTGGGGTGATCCCAATGTTTCTAGCAGCCATAGTTCTTGGCAGCCTACAGGAGAAACCAATCCTTTAATAGGCTCTTTAATTAAGGATCGACAGGAAGTTATTGCAAGGATTGCTCAGCATTTGATTGATTGTGATCCAACCACTTCACGTGTTTCTGGGTGTCCATTCAACATGCAAGATTCCAGTTCATTTAACTCGAAAATTTTCTGCAGTTTGTATGAGAATGAAAATTTATTAAAGAAAAATAAGGAAAATAGCTCTGTTTCCTTTGTTAGCCCAGAATATCCATCCTCAGAAAACACTGGTGAGGGGAAAACAAGGCTAAAACCAGAAAACTCTCACCGTGATTCTTACGTTTCCAGTCATATTTATTCTCGCCAATCCATTGGTGAGACTAATCCCTTGATAGGCTCTCTACTTCAAGAAAGACAAGAAGTTATTGCAAGGATTGCCCAGCACTTGATTCATTGCGACTCATCTGCATCACATATACCCAAGCCTTCATTCAACATGAATGACTCCAATTCTGTTCATTCAAAAGTTTTTCGGAGTTCGTATGAAGACAAAACTTTATTGAAGAAAAGCAAGGAAAACTCCATTTCCTTCTCTAATAAAGATTTGTCCTTTTCAGGAGACAATAGTGAAGGCAAAAGTATAATAATTACTGATAAATCTTTTAGTTCTTTGAAATGCAGTGAGTTAAAGACACCTTTGAAAACTCAAATCAGAAGAAATGCACATCACGAAGATGCTAGTGAAATTGTCCAAAGCACATTTCAGCAAACACAAAATAAACCCACAAATGTATTGTCTTGCTTAAACGCGTCTTATGGGAAAGAAATTAAATTAGAATCACCAGGCAGGTTGGAGAACACACTTGACAGATGTCAATTTAAAGATAAAGAAATTGGTAGTGAAATTGATAAACAATATTCAAATTCTAGCAGTATTGCTGAACAGATAAGCAAAAAGAAACATAAGGAAAGAACAATAAAAAATGAGACTAGTAATCCAGATTGCTTTCACAATCACCAATTAGATAATTCAAAGACGCTTGACAGTTCAGTGAAATCTCTTGTGTTGCAAGCATCCAATCATCTACATGAATATGAGCTTAGGTGCCCAAACAAAGACCCCAAAACCTCCAAGGCATGTGAGCAAAATACTCAACTTGTTAGCATAGAAAACTATCAAAAAAAGGACACCGAGACTTACAAATGTAAAAGTAAGCCAGGCCAATTTAAAACAGAACAGGATGAGAATGAGGACCCAGTTGATGAAGAATCTCAAAACTGTTCTCAGAGAAAAATTAGAGAAGACTGTTCCTCTAGCTGTGAACGACTGAAAAGTACAGAGGTGCTGGTAGGTAATAACTTGGATTTCAAACCTAATTCTTAAATCTGATTGTTTTTGTTTAAAACATTGCAACATGGCACATAGTGGCTAAAGAGCTGGTCCTCAGAGTTAGAAAAATCTGGATTCAAATACTACCTCTGACATGTACCCAAGCATGTGACAATGGACAAAGTAACTGGTCTCCCAGTGTTTGGAACACCACAGTAGATGCTGTACTGCATTGACAAAGAGGTCCTCACTGGGAGCTTCCTGTCATGATGAAATCACATGTCCTATAAAAAAAAACATAAAAAGCATGGCTTTTCTTTTTACTTTATATGTAGAATTTAATAATAGTCATTAATAGTAGTTTTATAAATAATCTTTTCCCTAGGACAGATAGCTTATTTGGGTGAACAGTAGAGACCAGGTCAGGGAGTAAAACTATGGTTAAAAAAATTGTGTGGACTGCTACATTTTTAAAAATCTCTTTTGAAAGATTGTAACATTAATTTTCAAAAGATATACAGTTCTTTTCATATCAGAATCTCAAGTATTATTATATGTGGTCTGTGGGTTCAAAATGTCATAAAAATAGATTCTCCTTACAAAACAGTCAGGTGCTTTATTCCATGTAGCTCTGTGATGCCTGTTGTTGCTGTTGTTCATTTTACTCTTTGTTAGGATCATTACCATTGAAGGAGCAAGGATGGTACCCAGAAAGGAAACTCAGATTAGCACAGTAAGCTGCCAACTCTAGTAGAGTACTACATGTTCATTTAGATGGGAGAGACAGATCAAAGATACTGACTGAAATTTAGGTTTCACAATTCTCTGTGTTTCAGTTTTATATTCTTTCCTTCTTGATAGACATCATAGACGTGTCAGAATCGGTCTGTATTTACAAGGTATTAACAGAGCAAACCTTCAGCTTCAAAAAAACATAGCAACAAAACCCCCCACTACCTGTTTCTGTAATGTTCTTACGCTGAACTGAGAGACTTTTTTAAAATAGGATTCTGATGTTTCCTACATATCTTCCAAAATATCTTTTTGCCATTTAGGGAGAAGATCCTGAGCCTTTAAAATCTTTTTCAGTATGTCTCTATGACTCCAGTTCTGTTTTGTAAAACTATAATTGTCACAAATCCAACCTTAGCCTCAAATTTACTTTCTAAATATCTTTATCCGTAAAGACTATTCTTTGTACCTGGTAGTTAGGGCTTCACTTGTTGATGGATAGATTCAAGGGTCCAGGAATCAGGGTATCTCTACCTTTTATGTGTATTGACATATCCTCACATTGGCTCCATCCTCTAATGATTAAATGATAAAAAAAAAAATTGTAAAACATAAAATGTTATATAAATGTCTGGCAGGAGGAGGAGGAGGAGAAGATAGTCATAGTAATATACTTTGGTGGGGGTTCTTTTACATTATACTTGTGAAAATCTACCTTTTTGAGGTCAAATAATTAACTGTAGATTTGCTTTCAAAAAATGAGTCGAGTGTCTAAAAATCTCATTTTGCAAGGTAACTTTATAATTAATTTCTTCAAATTGTTTAGGAATTTCTTCATTGTGTTTCTAAAAATAATCCTTAGATTTTTCTCTAAGCTGATTCAGGAGCTTCTCCTGTAAATGGTAAAAAGACATTTTGTAAATCCTACATATAACAGTTCTTATAGTATTGAGAAAATATAGTTTTACTGCCTGGGACCAGACCTCAGTACAACTAAAATGAGTCTTGAAACTGAGGTTTTTGACATAGTATTCTTTCCTGACAGAGAACTATATCAGTGAAGCATTCAAGTGTTTGGCGAAAACATAATTTTCATTCATTAGATGGAACCTCAACCAAAGCCTTCCATCCTCAAACTGGATTACCTCTTCTTTCGAGTCCTGTAAGTACTCTAGCTTGTTATTCAGCATATAGATAGGCCAGATATTTATTCAAATGTTCCCATGTACTTTGTCATTTGCAGAACACTACTTCTTTGCAATACAGTTTTAACCAAAGTAACTAAAAATTAAATTCTGTGTGGAAGTGAAACATTTTAGGAAATTGTAAAGTATTAGTAAAGTTAAGTATTTTAGAGATCACTTAAGTGTAGCCTAGTCAGCAACATAAAAGACACACTGAAGCCAGTATAAACAATTTAGCTACCTAAAGAAAGTATCTAGGTTCTTAGAAAATGAGCAATAGGACTATTAATCTTTAAGCTTAAGTTTTAATACACACAAACATATGCACACTTACATTTACACACCTAAGTCCTGCCTTCATGGTCCTTTTGCAGAAGAGATAGAGATTTGTGTTGTGTATGTATGCCAGGGTCATTGTGGTATAATGTTTTTTATTTTGCTTGAGTTCCTTGCTAGTATTTTATTCTTTTGAGTTCCTATATAGTTGTATACTTTGGTGATTTCTGGGATGAAGTTTTTGCAGAGAATAGTTTCTACAGCAATAAAGTTCTGACACGTTGAAGGTTTATTTATCCTTTGCATGTTTTTTTTTACTTTTATTGCACCTTATTTGGCAGTAAGAATGGTCTACTGTTAAAGCTGGATAGCCATAGAGAGTGTCATTCCACTCTCAAATATGCCACCCCACCATCATGTGCCTTTTTTCTCCTCTACTACCACTCATCACCCTCCCAGACTTGTTGGATAAATGAAGAACAACAGGTGCTCCTTTCCCCAATCCCTTTATCTGTATTTTGCTGGGGTCCAGGGTATAAGGACTGTGATTTCTTCTCTAACTTGGTTCCTTCCAAAGTGGGGAGGAAGTAGTTGGTATCCTAGGAATTCTCAGTAAGTTTGTATTACTTGTATCGTGGAGGTAGGATGGGGAGTAGAGGGAAAGAAACGTGAACTCAGTATACCTCCTGCCTATAACCTGGCAGGTTCTTTACTCACAAAAATTAATTATATGGGGATATGTTGAAAAGTTAGTTAGGCAGCCAGTATCTTGAGATCCTTACATACAGAGACTGTTTACTTATATTGAAAAGAAATAACTGGTTCTAAACCAGTTAACAGTAGAAAGAGTATTGGACTTGGAATCAAGAGATTTATTCAGATCCCAGCTTCTACACTTACCAGCTATTTAACCATGGGCAAGTCACCTAATTCCTTTGGGCCTCAGTTTCCTCATCTGTAATGATAAACTTGAACACTTACTTCACAGCAGGTGAGGAAGCACTTTATACACCTTAAAGTGAGTTATTTATCAATGTGAGTTATTTATTATTTTTATCATTATTATCATATGGTGTTCATGCTAAAGAGCACTAATAGCCACTCATGAATAAACTAAATTTGACATTTATAATGGTCCAAGAGAAGGCCCTAGTTAATTAAATTGCATTTCTAGGTGTCAAAGAGCATTGAAATTGAGGTTTTGAGGACCTGCGTTTAAGTCTTGGCTCTGTTATTTACTATCTGTGTTACCATGGGCAAGTCACTTAACCTTTCTCAGTTTCCTCATCTGTAAAATGAAGGCTTTTACTACATGATCTCTGATGTCCTTTCTGACTCCAGAGCCTTTACTATCCAGTTAAATGGAAAAGAAAATGCAGACTTCACTGTATTCACATGTTAGTTCAGATATACTAGCACCTGCTCAGGTCATGGAGTGTAATATTACGATGAATGGTAAACATCGTTTCTTACACATTTTAGTTATCATTTTATAATGTTGGGGCTATGTGTAGTAATGACACAGATACTTACTACTCAATAATATTGAAACTATGAGGATCTTCCCCCTCCCAAATTGATTTTTTTTCACTAGGTAAAAGAGGCCATTATTTGTCTATTTTTTTTTTTTGAGAGGGGAAGGCAGGGCAATTGGAGTTAAATGACTTGCCCAAGGTCACACAGCTAGTAAGCGCATCAAGTGTCTAAGACTGGATTTGAACTCAGGTCCTCCTGACTCCAGGGCCGGTGCTCTACTCACTGCGCCGCCTAGCTGCCCCTCTTTGTCTGTTTCTTACCTAGCTTTAATCACTGAATGGACATTGCCTCAGTCAAACTGAGACCTAGGAAAGACCTTAGCATAAAAAGACCAAGGTTTCCCATAGTATCCAGGGCCATATCCAGTCATCCTGATTTATATCTTGCCACTGGACCCAGATGGCTCTGGGTCCTCTCTCACTTAAATCTAATTCACTTGCAAGTCACCTTCCTGATGTCATGGTCCTCTTTGAGAAGGCAAGACAAACAACAATATACAGCTTACTGGAGAATCCCAGTTTGTTTTTGTTGAAGTCAGTTGTAGCTGTAGTTGTGACTGAAATTTACACAGGCTCTTAGAAGATATTTTTCAAAATACCAAATTTATGTTCTTAATTTTTACCCTATATGTAGCACACATTTTCTCCTTAGTATTTATGACTTCCTGCTCATCTACAGGCTGAAAAGGATGATATCGAATATTAATTCTTGAACCATTAAAGTTTCAGTACGGAACTCTTTCCTGACCCAGCTCTTCTGGCCAATATGTTTACCTGGGAGGATCCTGTATTGGCCTATGAACTGAGTAGGAGCTGGAGGAAACTGCCTGAGGCATTTGAGTCATTTGGAGGCTGTCAGTATGAATTAACTGCCTATAAATAGGCACAATATATTGAATTTTATTCAGTAGGCACTATATATACCTTTTTAGGAACATCAAGTTGTTACCAGGGTTTTCTACTTTTGATCCTTCAGCCTTTCAACACATTCTTAATATTCATCTTCTTCACGTATAGGTTCACTTTCCTTATGTATAAATCTGGTTGAATCACTAATCTCAAAAATCTTCAGTGACTCCCTATTGCCTACTCAAAATCCGTAAATTTAGCATTCAAGGACCTATAGTCCGATTTCATTTTATTCTCTTCCCCACCCCTCCATGCATTCTGTGTTTCAGCTAAACTGAACCATTTTACATTTCCTGGATACATGTGTTAATACACATGTATCTATGTGTGTGTTATATAAGCATATTAGATTTTAAGCTCCCTGAGGGGGAGGGATCTTGTGTTATCTAAATCCTTTTATCTTCTCAAGTGTCTGGGAAACTTTCAGCACATATGCCAGTCAGTCATCAGGTATTTATTAAATCCTTTACTATGTGCCAATTCTCTGTGCTAAGCACTCAAGAAGCAAAATAAGAGGGAAAGAATGGTTCCTGCCCTCAAGGAGCTGAAATTTTGATGAGGGAGGCAACATGTAAATAACCATGTATGTACAAGATATATCCAGTGTAAATGGAGGCTGATGTTTGGGTAGAGCAGACTACAACAAGGAAAGACCTTGCAGAAGATGAGAATTAGACTCAGATTTGAATGAAATCAGGGAAGCCTAGGTAATATATGTTTAATTTAAATTATTCTAGAAGGAAATCGCATTATTTTGGCCAAATTATATGCAGTATATTTGGGAATTGCTTATATAAAATCACTGGCTAGAAGCTATGTTTCATGACTTGTGACCGTTTCTGATGTTGAAAAGAATAATGAAATTTGACAGATGCCTTTCTATTTTGAATAATTCACAGAAGATACCTGTTTTTCCCATGGACAATGACCAGGAAGCTTCAGTCAGGGTTTGCGGGACCATTTCAAGAAAAGAATGTCTTGATTATGATCAGTTCCTTAAAAAAAAAACAAAGGATTCATAATTTCCCTTTACACTTATGTTGTAATCAAATACAACTCTACACCAGTTCATTTAAACACACAGATTGTCAACATTTTTCATCTCTGGCAATGGGGGTGCCATTTGCCTTTGAGTTTTAAGAAATCTATGGGTAAAATTCAGTGAAGTAAGGCTAAAATGACAATAGAAACCTCTAAGGATCCCTGAAGTAGGTTTTTTTTTTACTGATCATGATGAGTATTATAGACTGAAGACCAGTAGAGTTGCTCCTGTAAAGAACCCAGGTTTGAATCCTAGCTTTGTACTTAGTATCTGTGATGTGATGTTGGGCAGATTACTTAATCTCTCTGGGCCTGAGTTTCCTCATGTTTAAAATGAGGTTTGGCCAAATGATATCTAAGGTGCCTTTGATTCCTAAATTCTATGAATGCTATTCTAAATTTTGTGACTATATTATTTTATGTTCAAAGCCTAGTGTTCAATCCTACTGACTTACTATGGGCATTATATCTCAGGATTACCCTCACCTGACTCCATTCAGATTTAGGTATTAATTTATAAGACAAACAAGAATTTATTCTGGATGCTCTTTTGATATTTCTTATTTTTAACCTCCAGAGTTATTAGTCTTTGCTTTTCTGTTATGTTAAAATCCTTTTCTTGTCCTTTGTCACTCTTACTCATACTAACTGCATTTTTCAAAGGTAAGGGAATGGCCCTTTTTGAAACCTGTACTTAAAGAACCAGAATTGAACCTCCTATCAGAGTATAATATGGGGAAATTTAAGAGTAAATACTTTAAATTACTCTCAGTCTTACACAGACATGTCCCCAAATGCCAAAATTATAGAGAAAAATCATTACTGATAAATATGGTGGTATAAATGATACTTTAGGCTTTTGCAGCTCTTAAATCCTCAGATAGTTAGGGTCATATAATTTTAACTCCCTCATTTTAATTTTTTTCTAGTTCAGTGAGTTAAACTTTACACAATTTTTTTTGGCATCTTTAATGTTTCAACTTGATTATTTCTTTCCTAAGGTATTTTCAGGCTAGAGACTTAAGTTTGTAGTTAAACAGCTTAAATATTTTTAAAATTAGCTTTATTTTCAACAGTAGCAAAATTAGAATAATTACTTCAGGAATATTACTAAATATAGATAGCATCTAGTTTTTAACTAGATTAACATTAAGGGGAAACATTAAGAGGAAAGTACTTTTAAAAAAAAGGCTGCCTGTTTTTAAAAACATGTTAACTTTCATCTAAAAGTCTCTATTATTCCAAAGGAAGACTTTTATATGTTCGTTGGGGAGGAAGGGGAGTGGGGTTTTTTTTGTTTCTAGTATTTCAAATTATTATTCTTATCTTAGGTTCCTCAAAGAAAAACACAATCTGGCTGCTTTGATCTGGACACTTCCTTACTCCATTTGAAAAATTTGTCATCCAAAAGGTATTTACTGTGAAATTCATTTAATTTCATGTGTATAATTCAGATTAAATACATTCATTTTGCAGCCACCCCACAGTTGCAGCCAACTCCACATAAAGAATACTTGCATTTTCTAGAAAAATAAAATTTGTCTTCCTTTTGATTTCCTTTACAAATCTTATTTCTGCAGAATTGCCAGAGAGAAATAAATAAAGGTGAAGGCTAACCCCATCATACATTGGTCATGATAGAAAAGCAGTAGATCATAGCTGTAAGAAAATACCCAACACCTAGCAGTATTATGCTTTTTCTTCTACCATTTTCATGACTTTGCATCTTTGTGAATTTACAGTTATCTCGTTCCCACCAACAAACCCTTAGGATTTTTTTCCTACATATTTGGATGTCCTGATTTTATACTCATCACTTCCACAATTTTGTTCTCTGTCTTCTCCTAACTAGGTTATTCATGATGTCAAAAGTCTTCAGTTTTGTACTTTTCCATTACATATAACATATATTTTCCATATAACATTATATATATATGCATATATATTTCCATATAATATTACATTGCACATTGAAAATTTCTTAGTTTCAAAGCTCCAATTTATGTGTGTGTTAGTTTTGTTAGAATAAAAGACACCTTCGTACAAATGGATGTAATCTTTAACTAGATTTGTCAGGTTGTCATTAAGAATCTGTAGAACAAACAATCGTTTGACTGAAGGTTAGGACAGTAATATCAGGTCAAGGTTTCCAACGATTCCTACATAATTAGAAAGACATCATTAAAAGATTCTCCCCTTTTTCATGGTTAAGCATGCATCTTTCTCCACTGAGTTCTTTATGGCTTGTATGTGTTCTGATGAACCATAAAATGGTTCATTTTAAATTCATCATCTCTGCATGGAACAAGATTCCAGAGTTGTTAAATTAAATGGTCTAAGTTTAATAACATCTAAATCAGGAATTCTTAACCTGATTTCTGTGAACTTGGTTTTTTTTTCTTTTTTAGTATTTTGATAACTATTTGATTATGATTTGTTTCCTTTGTAATTCTGTGTTTTTTTTTTATTTTATGCACTTAAAAAATTCTGAGAAGGTGTCCATATGCTTCACCTGATTGCCAATGGTTGAGAAACATTGATCTTAATTCTTAAAAAAAATTTGAGATCCTCCTAATTCATTTTATGTGCAAATCAAAAAGAGCTTAGCTCACAGAAGAAAAATCCTCACCTTTTTTGAATTTCCAGTCTTTTCAGCTCTTAGGTTTTGGGGAGCTATTAATCTTATTTTTATCTTTAGAAAAAAATGTTTTTATTTATGTATATGTGAATATACAGGGTGTCCATAACCATGTGCAATTTAAAATAGTTGTGACTTTGTAACTCTATGTGATAGAATCTGTAAAGAGCAAAAGAAAGAAGAAACATTTAATTTTTTTATTGTTCTTGTTAATTGTCAACATGTCTACCATCATTACTAATACAAAGGGTAATACGATTCTGTAGTTCGTGGAAAACATTTTCAAGCTGATTTTCAGTAATGCCAGCAATCACATCAGTTATCCTAGCTTGCGAGTCTTCTTTAGATCGAGGTTTGGTTGAATGAACATTAGTTTTCATATGTCCCCATAAAAAGAAATACAGTGGAGTCAAATCTGGTGAACGTGAAGGCCAAGAAAATGGTAGATTTTAGTTCAGCCAACCAAAGAACACAGTTAACTTCCTCATCTAGTGAAGCCATGGGTCAACAGTAATCCTGAAAAAATAAGTAATTTTTAAGTTGAATTTCTAAACACAAAAATAAACATAAAGTTTCTAATGACAAAAATAAACTAGATACATCAAGCTTTTTAATCCTTGTTATAGATTCTTTCTATCACATATAATTACAAAGTTACAACTATTTTAAATTGCACACAGACTTTATGGACGCCTTGCATGTACATATGCACGTATAAACATGTACACATAGATTAGGTCATCTTGATCAATAGATTTTTGGTATTCAGAATTGTGAATTAATAACTATTAAAATAGAAAATATTTTCACCAATAAATATAAGTAGAAGTTCAAAAAAGAATAGCTAGCTATTCATCGACATATATCAATAGATAATTTAATATGCTATTTGCAGCAGATTGATTATTTTAAATTTGTTATTGTATGTAGGTTTTTAAACATCTAAGGCAAGCCATTTTAAACCTGTAATTTGGAAATAACGTAATTATGTAGAAAATTTTAACAGATAAAAAATAAAATTTCTATTTTAAAATTCACTATCTGAAGCTATTTCATCAGGGATAATATTTCAAAATAAGCTTCTTATTCTCTATATAACAAATTCCGTAACTAAACAAAAGTAATGAAAATTATATAACTAGGTGACCTGGAATGATATGACGTTTTGGTGATTTTTGTTTCTTCTTTCATAGTCCACAGCAGTGTTTAAATATCGAAGATGATCCAGATATCCATGGAAAACCATTTTTGAGTTCTAGTGCTCCACCCATAACAAGTCTTAGTCTTCTAGGAAATTTTGAGGTACTGTGCAATCTGACTTATTTTTAAGAACCAAAATTTCTCCTGGAAAGATATCTTTTTCAGTCAAGGTCCCAACATTTTGTGGGAAAGAGATGCTTTATATTTCCTCAAAGTCTCCCATATCACTTTGAGGATACTGAGATACCACCTTATACTCGTCATATTGGCTAAGACAACATAAAAGGGAAATGATAAAAGTTAGAGGGAATGTGGCAAAACAGGCACACTAACATACTCTTGATAGAGCTGTGAGCTAGCCAGCCATTCTGGAAAACAATTTGGAACTTTGCTCAAAAGACTATTCAACTATGCATACCCTTTGACCCAAGAATACTGATACTAAGGCTCTACCCTGAGGAGATCAAAGAAAGGGAAAAGATCCATAGAAGAATTTTTATAGCTGATCTTTTTGTGGTGTCAAAGAATTGGAAACTGAGAGTGTGCCCGTCAACTGGGGCATGGCTGACCAAATTGTGGTATATAAATGCGGTGGAATACTCTTGTGCTATAAGAAATGATGAAGGAGATGGTTTCAGAAAAACCAGAGAAGATCTATGTCAACTAATACAAAGTAAAATGAGCAGAACCAGAAGAATAATTTACACAGTGCTAGCAGTATTGTAAAGATAACCAATTTTGAAAGACTTGGTAACTGTGATCAACATAGTGACACATGAGAATTCCAAAAGATTCATGATGAACAGTGTTACCTACCTCCAGATAGAGAACTGATGACACATAGTTTACCTTCTTTTCTTGATTTCTTCCTCCCTCCCTCCGTTTCTTTCAGAACATGGCTAATGCAGAAATTTTTTTTGTGATTATATGTATTCACAATAAGTTTTGTTTTTCTTGTCCCTTCTCATTGGGTAGGGGAAGGGATATTAGGAAGGAGAGAATTTGGAACTGAAAAAGAATTAAAAAGTTTCTATGCTTTAAAAAACACAAAAATAATTTATTTTTAAAAGTATGAGCATAAAAAAGAAAACACATGGAGAAGATAAAGATTGGACGGTCAGATTCTAGGAATATATAGTCAGCTAGTTTGTCCCAATCTGGAGTGCGATGGGGGAATAATGTGAAACAAGTCTGGAAAGGTTAAATGAGAATCAAGTTGTGATGGATTCTAAATGCCCACCTGAAGAGTTTGGGTTTTTTTTCCTAGAAGATAGTAAGCCACTGAAGATTTCTGAGCAGGACAGTGACATGGTCAGATATAGTTCTCAGGAGTATTGATTTAGCAGCTCTTTGCAGGATGGATTAGAGAGGTGAGAGGCCGGGGTGAGGAAGCTGTAGCCCTCTAGGTCCTCAAGTGCAGCCCTTTGAATGAATCCAAACTTCACAGAATAGATCCTCTTAATAAAAGGATTTGTTCTGTAAAACTTGGACTAAGTCAAAAGGCCACACCAAAGGACCTAGAAGGCCACACATGGCCTTGAGGCCACAGGTTCCCCACCCCTGGGCTAGACCAATTAGGAGCCTATTACAATAATACAGGCAGGAGAGGCATAATGGTTCTATGAATCTCTGTGTTCTTTTCCCAACAGTTCATAATCACTGTGCAGTCTTCTTTGCTAGATTATCATATACCTCCTGCCCACTAAGAATGAGGATGTCCTAAGGTTCTGCCATGGTTCCTTTCTTTTCTTCTCTCTCTAAATTCCTGATATCATAGGATCACACTTTTAGAGCTAGACAAGCTCAATGAAATCAACTTTTGTCTCTGTAGACCTTAGTCCAGACGTTGTTGATCAGTTGTTTCAGTCCTGTTTGACTTCATTACCCTATTTGGGGTTTTCTTGGTAAAGATACTAGAGTGATTTGCCATTTTCCAGTTCAGAAGCAGGAATAATTATCACAAGGTCTGATGAGGTGTGTATTCCTTTCACTACAATAGGGTTCCATGTTGCCCAGCCTTCCTGGGTTGGGAATTATGAACCTACTTCTTTTGGTAAAATTTTCCAGGGAAACCAACCTTGTTGAATTATATGTTAGCTGGAAAGTATAGTTTCTAGAGTTTGCCTGTAGTTGTTAGTGGAAAGGGCTCAAGCCCTTCCTATTGAGTTTCTGTACTAAAATTAATTGAATTTGGGTTTCAGCTCATGCTAACGAATACTAAGCAACGTCACTGAGCGAAGAAAGGAATTAGGAATTGGGAGTTAGGTTCTCACACCAGAATGGGAGATCAGAATCATTTCCAGAGATCGTGAGATCATGATATCACAGGTTTAGATTGGGAAGGGGCCATAAGGCTCTTCCAGTCCAATCCCCTTGTTTTATAGATGAGGGTAATGAGGTCCACTGCTGTCAAGTTTCTTACCTAAAGATTCGAACCCAGGACTTTTACTTTAAATATTAGTACTAATTCAGCTACTCCAAGAGAAGGAAAAATGCACAGGCTTTAACAATATAATGCTGGAAAGGCAGATGTGTGTCAGATTTTGCTGATATTGTTATCTTTAATACTTGATTATTTCTTGTAAGGTTTTTTCTTCTACCTGACTGGATTCTAAGTGAACCTCTGAATACTTATTCTTCCTGCTCACCCACTGTATCTTTGTTAGAATGAAACTGAGTCTTTAGGTTTGATATTTACTTTCTTCAAAAGTAGTTATTTTTTATTTCTTTAGTATGAGAGAATCTTAGGGTACAAACAAGATATACAATAGTTGGCTACTTCTGCCTGCTCAAAAGTCTTCCTTATGCTTTTTGCATGAAGGGTCTCCTTTAAAGCCCCAATTTTCTTCAGAACTGGATCCTTTCATGATTATTTTTTTCTTGGTTTCCAGTCTCCCACTGTTAGGGTACAAGAATCCTCAGGGAGTTAGCATTTTTTGGTTTGTATCTCTTACCTCTTGTCTCTCCTTAATGAAACACTGGCATAACACAATGTCATATCTGCAGCCTAATTGCTCTTGAGTTTAATGAAGCCCTAGCCATACTGGGGATTCTTGATCTACACATGATATGGGGAAATTTTCATCCTATGACTTAGGACCCACATGTTTCCTGTCTCAGCTATTGTTGTGATCCAGTGCTCAAGCTCAAGTAATCCCTCTCATCCCTATTGAATCCTGGCTTAAAAGGGTCAACCCTAGAGCTGTGTATATATTCCAGGGGCTCTGAAGCTTAGAAGTGGTTTTTACTCTCTTAGCTGCATGATGGCTTTTTTGTTTCTTTGTTTACTTTGTACCCTGGGATATGTCTGTTCATTGGCCCTAGGAAACTTCATGAGAGCATAGAAAGTTGATGGAATGATGGTGGTTAGAGGGATGTCTGATAGTGCTACAATAGATGTAAGTAGCATACTGACATTCCCATTCTCCGTAAGTTGGCCTATTTAACATTATCAACAGTCTAAGCTTATTACTCAAATTAATTCACCAGCTAACATTAGGTCGGCATTATCTATAGTGAGCTCTGTGGGTACTGCCTTAAAAACCTTTATGTTTGGTTTTACAAATCGATACTAATTGGTGTCTTGAACTGTTATAATAGAGAGATTTTTAAATTAACATGTCAGCGTTTCAAGTTCAGATAACATTAACTTTGTAGAACCTTGATGAATTAGTGGCAAATGAAAGAAGATAAATTTAAAAAAGAAAACAACAAAAGTCATTCTGTGTATTTGATAATTAAATTATCTCTTTGGTATTTATCTTTTGGTTGCTTGTTAAAAAAATATTTTGAGTGCCTAGAGTTATGTAAGTAGTGTGGGAGATAAAGAAGCTTATAGCATAGTGATTGCCTTCACAGAATGTAAAAAAGCTTAGTTTTGGAGAAAAAAAAATACATGAAAAATCAATTATGGTTCACTTACATGTTAAAATGCAGTAAAGTTCCTAAAGTGAAAGAGATCAACATAGCCTAGAAAAGTAAGAGAAATCTTCATGGAAGAACTAAGACTTTCTGGATGTTGAAAGGCAATATAGGTAGGGTGAACAGCTAAGCAAAGGTCAATCACTTTTTAAAGGTCAAAAAGTCTGTAATCCGGTCTGGAGGAAAGGGAACAGAAAGTGCTAACAAATCACATAGGCACTGGAGATACGAATGTAAAGCAAAACAAATTCCCTAAGGTCCTTACATCTTCCTGGGGGATACGGTATGTACACAGATAAGTATAGATAAGGTAATTTGAGGGAAATGCACAACTGGGAGGATTAGAAATGACTTTATGTAGGAGATGACACCTGAAGCCTTGAAGGAAGTTATTTTTGTGCAGTTGTATTCAACTTTTCATGATCCCATTTGGAGTTTTCTTGGAAAAGATACTGGAGTGGTTTGCCATTTCCTTCTCCAGCTCATTTTACAGATGAGGAAACTAAGGCAAATAAGGTTAAGTAACTTGCCTAGGGTCATACAACTTGAAGTGTCTGAGACCAGATTTGAATTCAGGAAGATGAGTTTTCCTGACTCCAGGCCTGGAACTGTGTCCACTGTGCCACCTAGCTGTCTCTTGAAGGAAGAGAAACATTCATTTAGAGAGAGGTGAGGAAGGAGCTCATTCCCATTGTGGGGGAATCAAGGCAAAGGCAAGAGGCGAGAGATGGTGTGCTACATTCAAGGAACAGCTAGCGGACAGTTTAGCTGAAAGGTAGGAAGTATGAGAGGGAAGAATGTGAAATACCTCTGGATAGTTAGAAAAAAGACAATGAAATAAATTGTAGAAAATGAGTTAAGTATTTAAATTACCTTTAATTTATATCATTATTTTTGTTTTACAGGAATCTGTCTTGAACTATCGATTAGATCCTCTAGGCATTGTTGATGGCTTTACTGCTGAGGTGGGGGCAAGTGGAGTTTTCTGCCCTACTCATATGACACTTCCTGTTGAAGTGTCATTCTACAGTGTTTCAGATGATAATGCCCCTTCTCCTTATATGGCAAGTAGACAACTTTTATTGCTTTTTCTTCCTGAATCTACCACACTAATGAAAATATTCATAAATAGCTTTACTGTTTTTTTTTTTTTGGTGCGTTGTTATTTCTTAGTAGAAAACTGAAGGCATTGAACACAGTCTGTGCTAGAACAGGTCTGCACTTCTTCAGTGCAGCATATATCTATACTTCTGTGAGTTCATTCCAGTAATGTATATCTTCCTTTGGATTTGTGTATGATTCTGAAAATATAAATATATATGTATGTATGAATATGTATGTGTATATATGTGTGTGTATAGATAAGGCCTTAGCTGAAACTGCTTATAACTTCATCCTACTTAGACTGACCCAGCTGACATTTCAGCAAAATCTCTATTATTTCTTGTGGTCCTATTCTAGATTGAATCCCTCCCTTCGTAGTTTCTTTCCTGGCAGGCCTGGATGTAAGGGTGTGATAGCCAAGGCTTTTCCAGACCTTCGTGATGTCTCTGCTTACTTCATTTTCTTGGTTACCAGTCTTTTCAGTGCTGCAAAAACATCATATTGGGGTTCTCAGTAGTCTTACTTAAAGCTTGAAGTCTGTTTGGTGGCTAAGATGGATTTGTGGAACCAAGAGCTTCTATTCCTTTTCCTAAGGATTCAGTAACTTGATCTTTCTCGTGCTTCTTCTCCCAAGTGTTGAGAGAAACTGAATCTGTTACTAAAACATGGCACAGGGACACTACTTCTGGAAATGGTAGAGTAGGAGAAAAATAGATGTAGGCAAAAAACCAAGAAGGTAATAGTAATACCATAAGACTTAGAAATCCTATAATCTGAATTTTAATCCTAGTTCTTAAATTGACACAGACATAAAAAGTTCTATACTTGACCTAGCCACCAGGCTACCCTAGATGACTTCCTGGCCTGGTCCCAAACTTCTTGAATTTCCCAGATTTGCCATTTTGATTGAGGGCTTGAGAAAAGGGGAAAAGTTAAGTTGCAGTACGAATGGACAAAATGCAAAACAGGCAATGAATGGAAGAGGAAAAAAGCATAGTATTCCGAGTTGAACCTCTGTGCCAGGCTCAGTATCCTAGCCCTATTATCCAGAAAATTAGATCATCTTTCTTCAAAAAAGTGGTCCAGACTGGCTTTATGCATATTGTTCATCTCTCTAGAACAAAGATGTCAAAACACGTGAGCTGAATTGCAACCCACAACCCTCCCTCTCCAGTGCAGCTTGAACCAGATTAAAGTGTAAAATTATAATTGGGGAATAGTTAACAAAAGAAATAAAAATACAGTAAAACATACATAATGTTAATATATGATTTTCTAAGTTAGTAAAGGGGCCTGCAGGGATCCTTTTATGCCCGCTAATGGCCATTTTTCTATTTGAGTTTGACACCACTGACAGAACATTTAGAAAGTATGTTCAATTTATGATACTTGATAGCAACAAATATCAGCATTGTCCACTCAGGATCTCAATGCCAGCAATTATACATTTATAAGTCTTTATAAGAAATAATGCAAGAAAGTTGTTCAGTCAGTTTGCCAAAGCTTTGCTTTGATGGTGTCAAAATGGCAGAGATCTTCCTTCACAAATGGCCCATCTATACCATTAATCATTGTACCTGAGTTCTTTACCACAGAAAACTATGAGTGGTCTTGTTATCTTAGCAGTAGCACCTTAAAGAACTAATTGTTGGATTGGTGAAATCCCATGGTAATTTTAAATAGCCGACTATTTCTGGAATGGACCATGGAGTTGAGATCAGTAGCAAAAAAAGTGCGTGATACTATTTTGATATGCAACTTGACTTGTTTCACATATGCTACTAGAATAAGAACACAAGGTAGCAAGGTATGCTGCAGTATTTTCAATCTTATCTTGACAATGTATTGAGTAAACAACAAAGTCCTAAGATCAAATGGATACTGCAGTGGAAATTAGAAATAGGGTAAAAAAGTAAATTGGGCAAATGTCATTGAAAATTATATTTTGGTGCTGTTAACACATTGAATGGGTAATTAGGAAGAGGTGGTAGAAATGAACATTCTACTTGGACTAAAATTTAGAAGAATGAAGTTTGGAATGAGAGTGTATCTCACTAAGGATTGTGTGATTCCCTGGTCCACACTAAAGCATTTAGGTGTATTGCCCTATTTAGGGTCTCCTAGATACTGCCTATAAGTCTCTGCTTGCATATCATATGTATTGCTTAGGCTACATTAGTACAAGATTCATACATACTGTTATGTTAATTATATTAAAATTGTGCCAGATCATTGAATAAAAATATCCCTAAATTGGAAAAGGATAATATATCAGGCTTCAAGAAGTTGTGACAGTGGTACTTAAAAACATCCAGTTTTCTTTGTTGTGATTATATTCACTGGCTCTATAATTTGGTTTTCATAGTGGGCCTACCCATCAAAAAAAAAAAAAAGTCCCTAGAGTCTTAGATATGATTCAAAGTCACCGTTGAACTATTGAATGAAAGAAAGATTCCCTAAAAGATAAACTAGTTTCTACCTTTAGCATAGGCTTTAGGTAAAAAAAGAAATTGGACTCCACATATTATAAGACTTTATACAGCATAATCTTGCTGCTTGGAGAATATCACATGATGAAAGAAAAATGACAAAAACAGAAAAACTCAAAGTTAATCCCATTTCAGTGGCAGATTTCTGGTGTGCCATTTGTGAGTGCCTCTGTAACTTTAGGATTAAATAGTTGTTGTATCAAAATAGTTTCCCATAGTTGACAAAATTGAAAAGAGAGGTTTCTGTTTCTGTTCTGCAGCTCAGCATTTCATGTTTCTATTCCATAATAACTTGGAAGCACTCTTTTGAAGGATTTTGACCAAGTTTCGCATGGCTTAAGTTTGAGTTCTACTTGCATTCCATCTCGAAGTAAATTGGTAATAAAAGTATTCAAGTGGGCATATCTTCATGATTCCTAATGGAATCCAATGAAATCTAGTAGGTAGAGGTTACAAAGGTATGTGTATTTCTAACTAGTAAGAAATACAGTTCACAAAGCCACTAGTTTTTTGTTATGTATGTGCTTATTTCATTACTGTAAGAAAGATGTTATTCCATTGGTGTAGACATTGAACCAGTGCAAGTCATCATTCCTATACAAACTCAGCAGGTAGTTTTCAAGAGTAAATATAGCCAAAAAATTGTTCACTCTGCTGCCACTCTGGTTCAGAATATTTTCTGAGCTTAGGTAGGTTGGTCATCAGAAATAGACATACATCGAGCCATTAAGCCAGTTACCTAAATCATTTCATTTTAGTGTAGGGGCTGTCAGGTTATATACCACTGGCAGTCATTGAAAACTCCAGACCATCTTACAATAATAAGGCATCAGAATAAGACCACAGTAAAACATATGGATGTTAATACATACATTTACTTTAATACCTGTTGCTGCCCCTAAATCATAAGTTGCTGTGCTCCTTGGTCTCCATGCAGTTTAGAAATTGCTTTAAAGTAGTACTTTAACAATCGATGTGCTATTTCTCTTAATTTCATTTTCTCCTTTTATATTATATATCCTTACTGTTAACATAGTTTTAATTTTGGTTTCATATTCAAAAATATGTATACACACAATGACTTGGCTATAAGTTTTTAATAGATCAACCAACAACTAAACCATCTGTTTGTACTGTGGTATAAGCAAATTTGTGATCTAAATGAATGTATAAAAACAGTGCTTACTATGTATGTGTATGTTTACATACATACATAGCTATAGACATAGTAAAGATAAGATAGAAGCAAAACTATTAACTAAAATGGATTTGGTTTTGGCTTAAATAAAATGTGTTAATAAGAAAGTGGCAGCATGACATAGTGAATTGAGTGCCATCCTTGAAGTCACCAAGACTTGGGTTCATATCTTCCCTCTGGCTTAGTGATCATGGGCTAGTCACTGAATCTTTCAGTACCCTCAGCAACTCCCTAAGACGTCAGTTGCAGCAAAGTTGTTGAGCTACTTTGGTAGAGGGAGTTTTCTCACGGGCGGTTTTCTACACCAATGAAATCGCAAGCCTAGATTTAATATATTCAGGATATTATGAAATGTGTACTTGGAGGACGTAATCTGTGGTGTGTTTGTGAATATAGCTGATATAAAACTTTATTTTTCTTACTTGAATTAGAAATAAGGGGAGAAGCTAGTATTATTTTCCTTCAAAAGTAGATATCTAGCCTTTTTTCTTTTACTATAAAAGTTGTATTATTTAGTGCTTCTTTATATTAAAAATTCATTTTAACATAAATAAAGGGTTATTGCTTGTTTTGTCACAGTTGTAATTCATTGGTCCTCTTCCCAGCACCCCCCACCCATTTGTTTTAATTCACTATATTAGAAGATATACCAGGGACCGGTAGCATGTTTTCAATGCCTATCTCTGTGAACATTTTTACTGTATTAATGTGTTGTTTAAATGGCCTATATCAAGGAAGGTGTTATATGCTTGGGAAATTAATGTCCATGGCCTTCTTTCTGCTGCTTCCCCTCCCCCCTCCCAAACTTTTCAGTCCAGTAAAGAAAACTCCTGATGGGATAGTACTATTTACATTTATGTATATATGTTTGCCACCATTTGGACAGGTACAATTTTAAATTATCATATGGTCATAGAAACATAGAGTTGGATAATAAATAATTTATAGATAATTTAGCCCCTATCTTCAGACAACTGATCACTAAACTGTGTAGGATACATGGTTCTCTATTTTTTAAAAAAATTTACAGGAATTGAGTCATAATCTTTCCCAGCATTTGATCATCCTGTTGGTTAATAAGTTGTTCCTTGTATCCAGCTAAAACTTCTTAATTTATCCTTTTTTTTTTACCCTAGGTCTTCTGTAGAATAGAAAATAACTGGCCTTCCTATAAAAAGATATTTATTCACAAGGAAACAGTCTCTTTAGATTGTCCACATCTTATTAAAATGCAATGAAATAAAACTGGATTCTGTACTTAAGATTCTGAAGAATTTAGAATAAAGTGAAGGGATTATTTGTAATTTATTATATAGAAGAACTCTTGCCTTCCTTATTAGAGACATACCAAAACACATTATATAAAAATAGTAACTTGACTTTGAAACTAGGCATCCATTTTTCACCTATTTCATCTTGCTTTAAAAGTAAAACATGAGGGGCAGCTAGGTGGTGCAGTGAGTAGAGCACCGGCCGTGGAGTCAGGAGGACCTGAATTCAAATGTGACCTCAGACACTTGACACATTTTCTAGTTGTGTGACCTTGGGCAAGTCACTTAATTGTTGCTCTGCCCTCCTCCCAAAACAACAATAAAGTAAAACATGATATGTTAGAAGCTATAACTCACTCTTTAAGGATGTGACCGGAAATCAAAACCACTGAATTTATGTAGCATCCATATGCATCTTTTTTTCATACCAAATATTCTTACGACTTACATTCTAGTATAATTTGACTCAGCTATCTAAATTTTAATGATTGACTTCATTATTGGACAGAGTACCTTTGCCTAATTTTCTGTATCACATAATATTTCTTCAGCTTGCTTGTTCATTTCGCCTTGCAAAATCCTAGTATTTGAAAATCCTATTATTTAACATTCTAACTGACTTTTGGATGTAACACTTTCTCCCTCTTAAGGCCAAAGAACTTATTATTCACATCTTGCATCTCATAATAGAAAATGTAAGTGATGTAATCATTGAAATTATGTAGATCATAATATCATTTTAAACAAAAACTGCAGAATATTTATTGAGTAGTAAAGCCTTCATTAGTAAACCTCATCTTTCATTGCAAGTATAATTAGGAAAGTTCAGTTGTTATATATATATATATGTACATATATACACATAGATATATTTTATAGATAGATCTATTACTTTGTACTAAATTTGTCTTCTTTTATTTTAAGGGTGTGATTACTTTAGAGTCCCTTGGTAAAAGGGGTTATCGAGTACCTCCTTCAGGAACAATACAAGTGGTATGTGTTTTATAGCCTACAATTGCAATAATAATTCTCTCACATACATATAGAACTTAGCACTTGCTCCTGCTGCTGCTGCTGCAACAATTTTGGTAAGTAACAGTGGGACTGCAGCTCTGTTTGGAGCTTTCCAGCTTTGCTACAGAAATGGCCATTTGGGGACCTCCATAAAAGGAAAGAATTAATAAACTAAGCAAGGTGAATGATTTAGAATTAGATGTTATTTTATAATTTATTTAAATCAAAACATTTACTTTCAGAGGAATAAAAGTAGAAACTCTGAATATCTTCTGTTTATCTTAGGAGATAAGCCTCTTTTCCAACGCAGTGCAATCAAATTCAAATAAAAACAAATCCCTACCAGCCACATATTGACTCAGAAGCACAAAACATTATTTATGTTGTATTGCATTTTTGTTTATTTTTGTTACATATTGTCCAGTTACATTTTAATCTGGTTCAACTCCCGCTGAAGAGTGTTGTGGGCTATTTGAAATGTTTGATCCCTCTGTTCTAACACTACATAGAAAAACTTAAAACAGTATAACTGTTTAACCCATTGGCAGGCTGTCCAAAGCCTACTGTATTGAACTTAACATTTCCCAGGCAAATAAGCCAATTATCTGCTTTACTTCTGAAGGCTAGAGTTATTCTGGTTCCATCCTAGACCTGTGGAATAGGCCTCAGGTGACCGACTATTCTAGTCCTGAACAGCTCTGAATGATACAGACATTTCTGGGAAAGGCAGTTTGATTTACAGGCCTGTCTGAGATTTGAGTCATCTTCAAGTGAAATCCAGGATAACCAGCCAAATTCACCATGAATTCTACTTGAATTCCTGTATTCCTGTAGCCTGGGGACAATTTAATTTCAGGCCAGTTGATCTAGAGGTATTCAAGCCTAAATGGGCCTATTGTAGACAAACTTATGCCCCCAGGACAGGGATCAAACCAAACTAGCCTCTGGTAGGGCAGAGATACCTTTTCCTAGCCAGTGGCTTTGATTTATTTAGTATTTCATCAGACCACTTTTATTCATTGACCACATTGTTTCAGGTCTGCAAGGAATATATAATATTTTTTATATCTTTTTAATACTTCATTAATAAAACATTTTGTACAGTGATACATAACTGAGGATGTGTAGACCAGTGTAAAGCAGTCAGCATATTGATAATAATGAAAATGATAAAATACATGAGTATAAGGATAGTCTACTTTCCACCAGAGTAAGACTGTCAACTTTTGTGTCTAATTTTCAAGCCTGAAAACTGAGTATGCCCTTTATTATCTGTAGTAAAAAGTCATGTTCAGAAGTTTTTATTTACTGGTTTGTAGTTATCTTATTACTATTAAGTCTTTATCCTTTCATTCATTAGGATTTGAAAATTGGATCATAATACTCGTGTATTTCTCATTTTGATTCAGTGAGTGAAATCCAGTGCCATGGATGGGATCTCTAAAAGTATTGGCACCGAGTTAACTATTGACACACTGATATTTTGGTTAGATCATTAAAATAGAGTTCTTTCTGAAAATTGCTGGCCTTACATAATCTAGTGTTCAGGCAGATACTCACAACCAACTGCCAATTAAAATCAGTTTAATCAGTTCATCCTGCAGTTTTAGCAATCCAGTATGAAATGAATGTGTGCGAAGATAATTTATTCTGTGTTGAATCTTTTATAATTATATTGATTGCCATTTTCTCAGCTAGCCAATTCAGATTTCACATGGAAAATTCTGCTAAAGCTTATCTTTGAAAATAGGATTCAAAATGAATTCTATTTTGCAAAATTTATATTTGACATTTAACAGTTAAAAACACTAAGCTGGAAAATTTTAACTATGAGGATGTTAGTCACTTTGAAACATTTCTCAAAACTATAATGTAGACAAAGATTGAAAGAATACCGGACTATATTGGTAGATTTGGGGAATATGAGAAATTGTTTTGAAATGTACTGCTTTGTTTCAGGGCTCCTTTTTAATTCCAGTAATGTGAAGAAAGGAAAATTTAATCTGGGCTGTCTCTTTAAATGTTAGATGTGTGATTACAGATATTTGTGAAATTTTAACTTATGTGAGTCTCCAGATGGGAATATAAGGCCAAGGAGATCACTTTATTTATAAAGCCTGTTTTAATTTTGGTGCAGATTCGTTGTTTATTGTAACTTTATTAAGTAACTCTTATTGTTTCTTCAGACCTTATTTAATCCTAATAAGACTGTGGTGAAGATGTTTGTTGTGATATATGACTTACGAGATATGCCAGCCAATCATCAGACATTCCTACGACAAAGAACTTTTTCTGTTCCTGCAAAAAAAGAAATGAAGAGAAGTGTTAATAAAGAGAACATTCGACATAATGAAGAAAAGTTACTACGCTACCTCATACATCTGAGGTAACTTTTCAGATGAAAATGGAAACATGAATGATAGTTCATGAAATGGGTTAGATTTTTAAATTACTAAGTTTAAGAAGAGTTTAAGAATTCTAAGCCCAGCTTCCAAAGTAGTTTTTTTTTTTTTTACTGCTTGATTATAGGAGTTTATTATCTGTGAGTATTTCATGGTCATGCATTCTCTTTGTGTGAAAAGATGCTATTTAAGCAAGATGCACAGTTTGGGGGCAATGTGAATAACTGAAAAGTGTTAATTTAATTCTCTGTGATTGGTTTGTTGCTATTCTCTTTTGATATTCTCTTTTCTTTGTCATTTTCGATGTATTAATATTTAATTTCCTTTGTTCTTTTATGGGTGTATAAAAATTTAATTTAGAACAGTATCTCTGTCTTGGCTAAAATGGTTCCATTCAAAATTCTCTAAGCATCATTTCTTGACTTTTTTCAGCCAAAAAATATTTATTAACCTTCCTTTATGTTTAGCTCTAAGGTGTAAGGTGTTTTTTTAACCTTAAATTGTGTTACAAGGGGAAGATGGTAATGGTGAGGATTACTACCTTTTGAGGGTTCAGTGGAATCTAGATGTGTGATTTCATCTGTGTAGGGAACTCCCAACAGGGAAGCCATTTACCAGTATAGTTTGGCAACTCATCTATAATTTGTAGTCTTAGAAAGTTTCTTGAAGGCCCTGAGAAGTTAAGTGATTTATCTGCGGTCAGGTAGGAAGTCTCTGAAAGAGGTAGGACTGAAAGGAGGTCTTCCATACCCAAAGGCTACCCCTCTAACTACTTTGCCATGCTGCCTCTCTACAGAGTTCAAAAGGGATTAAGTCAGTTATTTACCTTAAAGACCCAACAGCTCAGTTGAGAAGCCAAGACATTCATACAAGAAAAAAATTGAGAATACATTAGCGTTATATCATATTATTGTTCAGTGAAAGTAATCTCTAATATATTCAGTTTTCCTTGAGAAGCAAGACTTGTGGCCAGCCACCCTTTTCTCCTAGTACTCATGTTCATGACCTTACATCTTGGAAGAAAAATATATAAGCTAAGGAGTAAGGAGCCTCTCCAACAATTTCAGAAGATTGTGGCTGAATCCAAAAGAGTTGATAAGCTTATTTGTCAGAAAATCAATATAAGCTGTTTGCAATTATTAAGTATATTTTCCTGCTTCTGTTCTCCTCAGTTGCTCCCACCTGGGATATACAGATTATATCCACTTCCATGTACTCTGATCAAGATATATGCCATTCCTAGTTTCATGCCTAGGCTCTGGGTTATACATTTCCCTTACGTTAGTACACTGACCTAAAAATTCATACTTAATCTCTTGATTCTGTGTCTTGAGAAGTTATATAATGACATTTGTAAAACCAGTTTCTGTTTTCCATCATATTATACATGTTAGTCTCCATAAAGATATGTGTATGTAACTCTTCCATACATACAGGTAGACAGGTGAATAAATCCCTCATAAAAGGCATATTTCTGAATTGAAATCTGTCTAGAATTTATTAAAACACTTACTAGGTTTAGAGCACTGTGCTGGATGATACACAAATTTTAGAAAAGACGTGCTTTTTGAACTCATAAAAATTTTAGTCTTGCTAGGGAGCAAGCTACAAATAAATAACAAGTCAGTTTTGTCAAGGTAAGTAGCTACTTCATTTGTCTTCCCATCTTGGTTTCACACCTTACGGGGCTTACCTTCTGTACTCTTATCAGAGGAGCAATTCAGTCAGAGTAAGCCCAGCAGTTGACCAGAAGGCTATCTGTCAGGAGTATTAATGAGGTTACATAAAAGAGAAAGTCTTAAGTTTGCTATATATTTAAAGTAACTAATCTACCAAAAAGAGAGAATAGGATGACTAAGGAAAATAGCCTTTCTAACTCCACTGAATTTCAGTGAGAAAGGCCAAAAGTAGACCTTAACCCAACCTCAGGAAGAAATTACCTATTGGAGCTGACCTTTTTAAGGCATATCTTTCTTCAGTAACTCTAGCTAATTTCAAAGCACCACATCCTAGAGTTGTAGGTTGTACCTCTCTAAAAGCAGCTATTCTAGCTGTAGAAACCAAGTTACAAATTATATTTGAAATGTTGTAAATAACTTCCCTTTGAGAATGTTGCGTCCCTTGAAACTTAGTATACTTGAGGACATAAAACTTGAAGAACAAGAAAATAGCCATACTTATGTTTTAAAGTTGAACTTTAAACTGTATTATTTTTCAAGCTTAGGCAGAAAATCTAGGATCATTTTGCTTAGCAGATGGTAAAAAGCTTCCTCTTTCCCTACATCCTTGAGAAAATTTCTGCATATTGGCACAAGACAAGAAAAGGGAATCTAAGTTATAGGGTGTATTTAACTAACTTCCAAGCAAAATGATGAGGGTTCTATGTCCTAACTTTGGGTTGCACTACAGACAGTCTAAAAGATGGTTTGAATGATCTCTACATAGCTAACATGTTGGTCTCAAGGTTCCTTGACTTGATGGTGGTTAAGTTAGTGCTTACTGTAATGGCTGTATTTCTTTATTGTCATTGGTCTCAAACATTTGCTTTCATCAGTAGCAGCTTTTACAATGTCTGAGTTCAGAGCCAAAAGACAGAAAATTATGAAATAGGCTACTGTGGCAAGGAAATCTGGGGACAGCAAAGCCAGTATATTATCTATTTGAGTTGGTTTGAAACTCTTACCACCATATGTGAATGAATGTGTCAAGCATCATGATGTCTGGCATAGGAAAAGGCATTGCTTTTGGAACCCAGACCTGAAGGGGAAGAGGTATTTTATATTGGGGAAAAAAAGCATGAAGAAAGGCAAGGAGAAGACCAGCCAAATTGGAACAGAAACTGGTGTTAGAGAGTAGTAGGTAGAGTTATAGCTAGATACATAGAAGACCACCTGATAGATTTTGCTAGCTAGACTCAGGCCTGATTTCATAAGAAATAGAAAGTAGTTGTGGAGAAGTAGTATGAATAAAAGCTATTTTAGGAAGACTAATTTGGCGGGGGAGGGGGAAGGAGATAAAATTGCCAATTAGGAGATAATATTTATAACATTGGAAATGTGAGATGATCAGAGATGAAGGTAGTGCCTGTGGGATTGGAGAAAAAGAGGTAAATCTAAAAGTTAATTGTTTGTTCATTCAACCAATTCTAGGTATTCTGATTCATTGTTCCTGGTGCCTAGAATTCTTTCCTTCTTCATCTCAGCCACTTGACTTTCCTTCATTTCCCAACATAAAATCCCACCTTCTACAAGGTCTTTCCTGATCTTTTTAATACTAATACTTTCCCTCTGTTGATTATCTCCAGTTTATTCTTTGTATAGCTTGTTTGTTCATAGCTGTTTACACATTGTCCTCCTGTATTAGGCTGTGAGCTCCTTAAGAGCAGGGACTGTTTTTTGCCTTTCTTTGTGTCTCCAGTTCTTAGGGGCACTTAATAAATGCTTGCTGGCTGACATTTATTGAACACCTAGTATGTGCAAGACACCGTCTTAAGTGTTGGAAGAGGTACAAATACGAATGACATAGGCCCTGTATTCTCAAGGACCTTACAAACTAGTAGACTTGAGAAAATGTGCATTTTTAATGTACACTTCGATACAAAATATAACATGAAAATATATCATATGCAAAGCAAACTATATGACAGGAGTTCAGTTGGAGGAGAAACAACTTTTGACTTAGAAGGATGCTACAAGTAGACTGTTCTGATTAATTTGTCCAATGTAAGTTGGCCCCTGAAAATGTGACTGCTTATGAACACAGAATCACTTATTTTATAGATGAAGAATTTGAAGTCCAGCAGCTTAAAGTGGTTTACCCTTAAAATAGATAGCTGCGACTACATAGTGAAATATGTATTTGAAACATGTTTGAAAAGTACTTCTAAAAGTGAATTTCCTCTTGCTTTCAAAGTATATTGTTATTCAGCTTTAATTATTAGCACTTCTTCTTAAATGATAATAAAATATTACATTTTGTTTTATACTGTTTAGGTTCCAGAGCTCTAAATCTGGAAAGATCTACCTCCATAGAGATGTTCGGCTCCTGTTCTCTAGAAAGTCCATGGAAGTTGATAGCGGTGCTGCATATGAACTCAAATCATACACTGAATCACCAACAAACCCTCAGTTTTCACCAAGATGTTAAAAGGAGTAAAAATTTGAAGTATTTACTCAATAGTCAAGTTTGAGAGCAAAAAATGGCATAGAACGGAATGTACCAAATTACAGTCAAGAGAGGGAATCCTTTCCTATGACCCTGGACCATTAAGATTTCTGGAATGAGCTCCATATATTCCAAATAGACTGGAAACACATACCTAAGTCCTAATCCTTTTTTTGTACTGTTTAAACCACTTCATTGGATGTGTTGCAATAGCAAAATCCCCAGTTAGGTTAGTGTTTACACATTTTCTCAGTTATTTAATATTTAATGTTTCCTTTAATACTAAAGTGATATTTGTCTAGTGTTCTAATGTAGCACAAATCCTGTGTAAAATCATAATATGTATTTTTGACATTAATGTTGAAATCTGAAATATATGCACAAGTCTTTAGTTCTGTGTGATGTGTTTTTAAGTCATATTCATTTAAGTTATTGAAAATGAACGAACTTTTGGATTTCCTTATCTATGCAAGCATGTGTACTTTCATTTTTATATATTTTACAAGTTTCTTTTTCAAACATCTTATCCTAAGTGCTTCTCACATACCAGTCTTGAAACAGTGTTGCAGTCTAAGCAGGATATGCTGCTTTAAAGACTTTGCATAATTCACATCTTCACACTACTTCATATATAGCTTCCCTGATTGCTTTCCTTTTAGGAACTCATGCCAAGAACGGTTCAATTTCTCCTTTAATCACCAATGTAGAGTTTTTACATTAAGTTACTGTCCCATGCTTGATAACTTTTTCAAATTGTAAGAGTATGTACTTTGAAAACAAATTAGTATTTATATCGTAAATATATGAGCAAAAACTTTTAAAAATGTGTGTTTTGGCCTTATTTTTAAATGAGAATCTTCATTTACTTCTATTTGACTGAGTGTTAATTTTCTTGTGTATGGACATTCAAGGGCCATTCTCTATTCTTTACTTAAGTGATCTTATACCTGGTTAGATGAGTGACTGGTAGCTTAGGATCAATTTCCATTCTGATTGGACAACTTCCAGATTCGTGGGCAAAAGTGTTCTCTGTTGACAAAATATGACATTTCTCTGTTCCAAGGAAGAATGAAAGTAGCAGCCAACTGGAAGAATCATCTATGTTCAGAGCCTTTCTATAACCAGGCATTGGATTTCACCAGATCTACTGTGGCATTTTCTGCCTGCTTAGAGAAGGAAATCTTTGTCTCTTCTATCTTGCCAAAGGCCACATAGGGCAGATTTAAATACCTAGCTTTGGGGACCATAAGGAGAAGCAGGTCACTCAGGGCAAAGAACCAATTGTGGGAAACCTTAAGGCAAGGCAAAGGGGACTACAACATAAGCCCAAGAATGGACTTGGTTAAGGGTGGTACCCCTAAAGCCAGTAATCATAGGATATTAAAATCAGGTCTGGAGTGTTATGTCATGGTACAGAAAACTATCTGATTAACAAAGGCAGAGCAACCAGAGTTAGGGAATATCCTAAGCAGTGAGGCAGAAACTAAGCACAAACAGTAACCAGCACCTTTATAATTCAGGTTGTTTTCCCAGAGTTTTCATGTGGTCCTTGTAGCAAGGAACTTATTTCTTCCTCATATTCAGCCTGGGTCCTATAGGAACAAATAGATGAGGGGAAGTAGCAGCTTCTCTAATAAAATGAAATACTAATATTTCCTTAGTACTGTTAGAGCACCATGCCATGTATAGTGCCACCAGGCAAAGAAGTGAAATTTTTAAAAATGTAATCACCAAATTGATTTTTTTTCTGAGTAAAAAGTATCAAATGGTTAAAAACATTTAATGATGTTTGCCTGCATTAAAAAGAAGTGTTTTTTTAGTTAGAGTAGAAGAAAGAGGGTGCAAAAATCAGTTCTTTTTGATAATAGATATCCCCTTGTTACTCTAATTTTCTAGTCTTTCTGTTCTTTTTTATTTTAGTGAGTGATTACTTGGTTCAGGTTGTTTGCTTTTTGCTCTAACCTGTTTATTCTCTTTCCAAGTATTCTAATTTTATTTCTTAAAGTTTCTTGTTTCAACTCTTCTTGAATTTCTTCCACTTACCATTGGAGTTCTTATAGCCAATCCATTTTTTTCCTGAGGTTCACCTTCTAATTATTCAGTTATTACCTTCAAAGATTTCATCTTGAGATTCTTTTGTGTTTTATTACATTTATTACAAAGTTTTCCTGTTTGTCACATCTATAGCTTTTAGTGTCGAGTTAGGATTTTGTGTCAGAACCAATTCCTTCCTACCTTGTTGGATGGAGTGGCTAGGCCCAGTCATGTCACTTGCCACTGTCCTGAAGTGGGATGATGTACTGGGTCTAGGTCCTGTCTCTGTTGAAGGCTTGAGGGAGATGTCTTTTTAAGTTCCTTAGTGGGAGTTTGCCTGGGGATAGACTGTTCCTTCTTCTATAGCCTTAGACTGCAATTACAGTCCTGGCCTGGGACCAGGAGCTAGATGTAACTTGGTGCCAAGCTCTACCCACTGTAGTAGTCTGCAGCCCTGAGTTGCACTGGCTTTGTTTCCTTTTGTAGTTACCTACCAGAGAACCATGGCTTCAGGCCCTGGGGCAGCCTGACTCAAATTGTGCTGGCTTTGGTCTAGTTTCTTATGAGGGCCTCAGTTCCTATGCCATGCTATTTATAGGTCCTCACTTTTAGGCCTTGGTCCCAGGCCTCAGCCCCGCGAGGAGCTCCAAGCAAGTTGGCACTGGCCCCAGGCTACTATCTTAGCATGTCGCTAGACAGCCATTTCACTGACTTGTTTCATTGTGCACCTATGTGTCTAGAAATCCATGGCTTCAAGTTGTGGCCCTTGGAGCAACTCCATAGAATATTGGGCTGAATTCAGGCCAGTCTTTGGGGCTATTCCTGGACTTCTGGTCATGCTGGCCTCAATGCATGTCTTTGTGCTGTCACCTACTAGGAAGTTTAGATCCCTGGAGAGCCCCTTGCTTCAGGTTTCAGCTGCTTGTGCCATACTTGATAGGACAGGCAAATTCAATGGTGTTTTCCTTTGGTTCTATTGTTTCACGATAATCAACTATGATTGACTTAGTTCTTCTCAGCAATACAGTAATCCAAGACAAGTCCCAAAGACTCATGATGGAAAATGCTATCCACATCCAGAAAAAGAATTAATGGTGTCCAAATACAGATTAAAACATACTATTTCCCTTAATTTTTTTCATTTTTTTCCTACTTTTTTCACATGACTAATATGGTATGTGTTTTACATGATTGCACATATATAACATCAAATTGCTTACTGTCTTGGGGGGAAGAAGAGGGATGGAGAAAATTTGGAACTCAAAATTTTATATAAAAAGAATGTTAAAAATTGTTTTTACATGTAATTGTAAAAATAAAATATTGTCTACTAAAGAAATAAAATATATACTATAAAAATGGGCAGCTGCTTTAGGATTACCAAAGGGTAATGTTGACTTAACTGTAGCCTTAGAGCCAATCAGAATTTTAAAGGTCAACCCATGAAATGTCACTGCTCAATAAATCCCCTTGTCCCTATCCCCTGCTGTAGTCCCATTTCCCCCTACCTCGCCCCCACCCATGTTCTCTTTGGTTCCATAGACCTCTTCTCTTAACTTGTAGATCTCCTTTCCCCCTCCATTCTCTTCTCTCCCCACAACCCTATCACACCCCTCACTACTTCCTTTGCAGCTTACCCAGCCACAAATTCCTCTAGACATGAATGACTATGTAGTAGTTTTTATCTTTGTATTATTTCTGGCCAAGACCTGAAGGGAACCCACCTGGTCAAGGAGCCTAGCCTCTGAGACTCCCCTCTCTTCCCCTCCCCCCACCACACACACGTCTTTGCCTATTCACTCTTTGAGAATACTGCGGTCACAGTCTTCACACACGCTAACCTTTACCTCATGCAAGCAGCAGAGTCATTACCGATCCTTACTTGCCATTGTAAGCAAAAGTGAGTTGAAGTATTTTAGGGCCCCAAATTAACTTTTTGTAAACTATTTTTGAATTTATCTTTTATTTTTAGTTTACAACGCTCAGTTCCATAAGTTTTTGAGCTCCAAATTTTCTCCCTTTCTCTCTCTTCCCTCCTCCCTCCCCCAAGACAGCATGTAATCCAATATAGGTTGTCTATCTCTCTCTCTCTCCATATACATATGTGTATATATACACACACACACACATATACCTTCACATTAAATTTATTTTCACAAAAACAGCAAATAGTTGCCTCAATCTGCATTCAGACTCCATAATTCTTTCTCTGGATGTGGATAGCTTTTTCCATCATGAGTCTTTGTCTTAGAACCTTGCATTGCTGAGAAGAGCCAATTCTATCAAAGTTAGTCATCACAGATACCATGTGTCTGTGATCGTGCTTAATGTTCTCCTGGTTCTACTTCCCTCATTCAGCATCAGATCACGTAAGTCCAGGTTATTATGAAGTTGGCCTGTTCATCATTTCTTATAACACAACAGTATTCCATTACATTCATATACCATAACTTATTTAGCCATTCCCCAGTTGATGGGCATCTCCTTGATTTCCAATTCTTTGCTACCACAAAAAGAGCTGCTACAAATATTTTTGTACATGTGGGTCCTTTTCCCATTTGTATGATCTCTTTGGGATACAGCCCTAGAAGTGGTATTGCTGGTTCAAAAGGTATGCATATTTTTATAGCCCTTTGGAATAGTTCCAAATTGCTCTCCAGAATGGTTGGATCAGATCACAACTCCACCAACAATGCAAGAGTGTTTCAATTTTCCCACATCTTCTCCAGCATTTATAATTTTCCTGTTTTCTTATGTTAGCCAATCAGACAGGTGAGTTGTGGTACCTAAGAGTTGTTTTGATTTGCATTTCCTAATCAATAGTGATTTAGAGCATTTTTTATATGTAGAGAGCTTTAATTTCTTCCTCTGAAAACTACCTGTTCATATCCTTTGACCATTTATCAATTGGGGAATGACTTGTATTCTTATAAATTTGACTCAGTTCCCTTTATATTTTAGAGATGAGGCCTTTGTCAAAGACACTGATTGTAGAAATTCTTTCCCAATTTTCTGCTTCCCTCCTAATCTTGGTTGCATTGGCTTTGTTTGTACGAAAACTTTTCAATTTAATGTAATCAAAATTATCCATTTTGCATTTTGTAAAGCTCTCTATCTCTTGTTTGGTCATAAATTCTTCCCTTCATAAATCTGACAGATAAACTATAACTTGCTGAGAGTTCTGTTTTTAAAAAAATGCTTTCATTGTAATTTGGGGGGAAGAGACCAGTGTCCCTTCACAGACCCATTGTCTTTAAGAAGGTTTTGCCTTTGGGGAACAAAGAAAGACAAAACCCGGTGCTGTTGGAGTTTTGTCCTCTCATTTGACTTAAGAGAATAAAGAAAGGGGGAAGGGAGTGGAAATAAGGAAGAAATGAGGAAAAGGGGTGAGTTATTTCTTAAAATCAGGAGTATTATAAGAATATACTACAACAGTTTTATGATTCATATTAAAAGCCATGGGTCAGCACATGGACATGGGGCTGGGAGAAACAGGCATCTCATGAAGAAGGATGGTAGACATGCAGAATTTGGTATAGAAATGTTAAAATCAATCTAGAAATAGGATAAGAGGAAGGAAGTTTGTATGAAGGTAGTATTGAGAAAGAAATAGTCACAAGCAAAATACTCTTCAACCAGGGAGGACAGATGTAAAGGGATTGAAAGTAGACAAATTGTAAGACCCCCTCCAGCTATGTCTGTGTTGAGTGAAGAGAGAAAGGGCAAAGGAAGAGGATGCATGAAGCACTGTGTTCAGTGCTAAAGATACAAATAAAAAGGCAAGACAGGCCCTGCATCCTAGGAGCTTTCATTCTTTTTTTTTTTTTTAGGAAGACTCAACATTTATTAAGCACCTTTACTGTGAAAGGCATGGTGCTTGCACAGTGCCAAGATACAAAGATAGACACAGACAAACATTCTGCCCTGGAGAGGGCTTAAAGCCTAATATGGGTTTATGTAATACAAAAAACAATGTAAAATAAAGGAACAATGACCTCCACTCTTTACTGTTCCAAGCCTTGACCAGCTGTCATTTCCACCCACCTCTAAAACATAATTGATACCAGTTTTCAGTTGACAGGCCATCCCTTCAGGTATGGGAATTCACTTCACTAATACTCTGAAAACAAGGTACAAATGAGTTTTCAATTAATA
>CM053624.1:130189237-130237497 GCA_028646595.1 Phalanger gymnotis
GTAATTGGTGACGAACAGGAAAGTGAGCCTACTTTCTGTGGGGATTTCTCCCATGAATCTTTGGAGGCCAGTTTGAAAGCAGGTCTGATGTTTGTGGGGCACTGTTATTCCCAACGTTCTTAGGCTGAGGGTCCTAGGCTTTCTCCAGGGGCTGAGGAGAGATTGATTGTGGTCAAGGTGATGGTCATAGTAGTGGTTTAAATTGCCTAACACATTCTGCCTTCTATATTTCCCTCAGGGGAAATATATGCTTCACATAGGCCAGCTTTCCTTTCCTTTTAATTTCTACTTATACATTACTAGTTCCGATTCTGCTTTTCTTTTCACTGTTTTCTTTGTAAAAGGAAGGTAGTCCAGTGGCGAGGAAGAGAGGAAACAATAGACTATGTTGGAGAAGAAAATACACCTCACAATCATAACTGAATGTTAATGGAGTAAATACCTATAACATAGGGAAGGGTGGAAGAATAGATCAGAAAGCATCCAATTTAAGTTGTTTATAAGAAACATTTAAAAACATATTCAGACAGTTAAGAGACTAAAGTAGATTATTATGTGCCAAGAAAATCCAGAAAAACCAAAGTAGCATGATTTCAAACAAAGCAACAGTAAAAATACCCATGGCTAATATGGATAGGCAGGGAAACTGTTAGGCTTAAAGGCACCACAAATAATGAAATTATATCAATACTAAATATGCTACATGTGCACCAAATTGAATAGCATCTAATCACCTGAAGAAAAAGCAAACCGAATTAAAGGAAGAAATAAGACAACAAAATAATAATTGTTAGGAACCTTAATGTGTCTCTTTTAGACTTTTCTAATAAAGAAGAAATAAGTTAAATAACTGAATAATTTTTTTAGAAGTATAGACCTCATGTAGACCTAATGACTACTGAGAGTAAAGTTCTTGTGTGCACGCACACACACACACACACACACACACACATACACACATACATTCCTCTACATAGCATCTTCACAAAATTTGACAATATACTGGGTATATAAACTCAAATGCAGAAAGGCAGAGATATTAAACATCCTTTACTGGTTACAATACAACAAAAATCATAGAGGATAATTGAAGAAAGAGTCCAGCATTAAGTGGAGACTAACATAATCCTATAGAATATGTCAAAGAACAAATGATTGAAACATAAAACTTTATCAGAGAAAATGGCAACTGTAAAACAGCATACTAAAACTTGTGGGATGCAGCCAAAGTAGTCCTTGGGGAAATTTCGAATCTCTAAGCATATTCATCAAGAAAAGAGAAGCAAGTCGAAAACCAAGAATTAGTCATCTGTAGTGGAGAAACACTAGACAACTTTCCATTAAAATCAGAGGTAAAGCAGGAATATCCATTGTCATCACTATTATTTGATGTAATTTTAGAATTTTTAATTATATTAGTACAATGAAAGAAATTGTAGAATACACATAGGTAAAAGAAAGTATTATTTTTTGTAGATAAAATGTCTACTTTTGATTGCATAAAATTAAAAAGCCTCTATGCAAGCAAAATAAATGTAAAATTAGAATGGAAACAATTGGGGAAAATCATAAATTAATAAATATCAAATTTCTCTGTAAAAGCCAAAGTATAAAAGCAATACAAATTTGTACGAATAAGAGTGATTCCCCCATTACATAAATGGTACATGGATATGCACAGACAGTTTTCAAAAGGAGAAATACAAGCAATCAACAATTAAGCAAAAAAAAAAAAAACCCACTGCAAATCTCTAATAATAGTAGATATATAAATTGAACCAACTTGGAAGTCCAACTTCATACCTGTCAAGTTTGCAAAGATGTCAAAAGAGGAAAATAGCAGTTATTGGGGTTTGGGAGTATAGTCACACTAAGGAGCTGCTAGTGGTGCTATGAATAGGTTCAACCATCCTGGAAAACAATTTGGAACCATATTTTAGAAGTTTTAAAAAAACTCTAAATGTCTAACTCAGTGATGCATCCATCAGGCTTGTATCCTGAGTAAATTAAGGATTCTCTTTTCTTATTTTTTGTGATATCACTCTCTCTTAGTTCTTCTCCTCCAACCCATCTGACTGCTCCTCCTTATTCTTCTTTGCTATATCTTTATCCAGATCACATCCTCTAACCATAGGTGTCCCATAGGGTTCTGTCCTGGGTCCTCTTCTCTTCTTCCTCCATATCATTTCACTTGGTGACCTCATGAGCTACCATGAATCTAATTACCATTTCTATGCTAATGATTCTCAAATCTACCCCATCCTCTCTGCTGACCTCCAATTTTGCATTTCCAACTGCCTTTCAGACATCTTGAACCACAGTATACCTCTTAAGCTCAACATGTCCAAAAAGGAACTCATTATCATTCCCCCTAAACTACAACCCCCACCACTACCACCTTCATATTAGTGTCAGGGCCATCGCCATCCTCCCTCAAGCTCAAAACTTAGGTAACACTGTCTCTTACCTTCCCCAATGGTCAGGTTTGACCCTGTCATGCCTCTACTCAATGAACTCCAGTGGTCCTGTAAGAAAAGATAGTATGATATCTGGTTTTGCTTCCATAGAAGCTATCCATATAGCTGAGTGAAAGTTTACTTACCAAGACAATGGCCAATCTGGTGTCAGGGAGGCTAGAGAGGCTAAACCAGTTGAACCAGTTTAAGTTTATCCTGTCAGTTCAAGGGTCGGGTGTTTAGGTCTACTAATCTGCATAATTTGTATATGCTAAAGTAGAAGGTAGGGGAATAAAGAATGTAGACTAATCCTAACTCAGACAAGGAAGACAGAACTAATATTTGATTGCAAATCACATGACTTCAAAAAGTTGAAAACTAAATATAACTATCACCTCTTAGAAAAGAAGCAAAGGGATGGGAATACAGAATACATTCTCAGACATAGCCAATGTATTTATTTGTTTTGCTTTCCTATAGTGCTTATGTGTTTCGAAGGGAAAGGTAGCAGGAAACATAGGTTAGTGGATAGTGATAAACATAAGAAACATTAATAAAACTTTTTTTAATGCACAGAAGACAAAGAGGTCCAGAAGGTTATCTCATTTCTTAGCATGCCGCTATCTTCCCACAATTCTCTTTATAGTTTTTTTTTAAAAAATGTATGCATGTGCACACATATAACATTTACCAGATCCCCCGCAAACACTCCATTGGTGCTCAGAGATGTACCACTCCACTCAAAGCACCACCTCGAGCATCTCCCATCTAGTCCAATAATCCACAGAATCCCCCAGAGTGCGGCAGAGATGGACAATCCTGAACAAGTCAAGAAAGTGAGCGTGAGGGAGGGGATGCTGGAGCTTTTAGGTCAGTTCCAATACTCCCTATGTAAGCCTGGCAGCAACCAAGCCCAGCTCAACTCAGGCTGGGTCTTTCTGGAAGCCATTGCTATTTAATTTTTTAAAAAAGAAGCCTACTGTGGGGCATTCTGGATGGCTCCAGGGCATTCCTTGCTTAAGCTAAACAGCACTGGAGCCCAGCCAGAGCTTTTCCCAAGGCAGTAGCTAGCTGCCAAAATCCAGCTCAAAAGAGAGCAGCCTCAGAGAGATTCAGGTGGTGCAGTATAGCCTACTCTATCTAATCTGTTCATACAGTGCCTGAGGCTAACCCAACTGCACCTAGCCTAGCAAAGACAGCAGCCTCAGGGCATTCTAGGCAAGATCCAGCATGTGTGGGCATCAGTGATCCAAGCCAAGCTGTGGGAGAAATACCTTTGGAAAAATCCAGCCTGTGGTGAGTGAGCAGAGTGGGAGTAGCCCCTGAGGTGGGTGGGGTGGGAGAACCACAGGCAAAGTCTACAGCAGACTGAGGTCCTAAAATTCTGTGACAAGAGGAAACACCCAGGCGGAGCCTAGCAGCCTCAGTTCTACTGAAGGAGGAGTCTAGTTTGACTCACTGTACTCAAGAATAGGCAGGCCCAAACAACACCACTGAGTTTTAGAGCAAACCCCTTATAGCAAACCAAGGAAAACTTTGAACACCATGAGAAAATATCTTAGTTTGAGAGACATCTGGGAGGGATAAAATATGAGAATGATAGGGACCCCATAAGTGCAGGTAAAAACCTAAGGAAAAAAACGTCCTGGCTACAGGCACTGCATTATTACCTGGAGGAAATAAAACAAAAGATGCAAAATGGAAAAGCTAGAGAGGAAAGGATGGCAAGCAAAATTGACACCTTAGAACAGTGGTGGAAATCTCACTCAAGAACTGAATGTCCTGATAATTAGAATGGGGCAAATAGAAAAAAAAAAGACTCACTAAGACAATAAGAGGTAGCAAAACAAAACTGGAAAAATGAAAGGAAAAAAAAACCAAGAAAATGTAAGATACATAATATCAAAAACAACGGACCTGGAAAGCAGGTCAAGGAGAAACAATCTAAGAATTGTTGAATTGTCGGAAAACTATGAATACCATCTTTTAGAAAATTGTAAACAACAATTATACAGCACTCTTCAAACCAGAAGGTAAGATGAAAATAGAAAGAACCCACTGATCACTTTAGAAAGAAATTCCAAAATGGAAACTCCCAGGAACGTATCACAGCCAAAATCTAGACCTTCTAGGTAAAAGAAGTACTACAAGTGGCCAGAAAAGGAGTTCACATACTAAGTGGCCACAAGAAGAATTACTACACACAATTTAGCAGCTGCCACCATAAAGAATTTACAATACAATATTCCAAAAGGCAAGAGAAAATTATTTACAATGAAATACAATGTATCTGGCAGAACAATGAAGTATAATCTGATAGGGTGGGGAAATAGATCTTTAATGGAATAGAAGATTTCCAAGCATTTCTGATGAAAATGTTAGAAGTCAACAGAAATTTGGAAATAGAAATGTAGGTGCCAAGAGAAACAGAAAAAGATAGGCCTATCTGTTTACTTAAAAAGGACTATGTAGGAATAAATTGTTTATATATTATATATGTGTATATATATATATTATACAGTGCCTATATATATTACATAAATAAATTGTTTATATATTAAGAGGGGGTAAGGAATAAATATTTTCTCAGAATTATAATACCTTCATAGAAAAAGGTTAAAATGGCAGAGGGTTTGTAGGTGGGTTTGTTCTATTTCCATGGTCTTAGGAGAAGGAAGAGAGGAAAGAAGGAAGAAGTGGAAAGAAATCACTTTTATAAGAGGTATAGAAAATGAAAAGCATATAGCTTTGAAGAAGTGGTGGGGGTAACAGGCATCCCATGAACCTTACTTTCATATGAATTGGATAAAGGAAGATCAAACACAATTTTACAGTCCTATAGACATCCCTTCCTTACCACACTCCCCACACATACACAAAGAGATTGTAGTATACGATATATGAAACTTGAAAGACAAATGGGTGGGTGCAGGGACAAGGTAAGGTAGAGAGGGGTCTAGGAGGGAAAGCAGGATAGGTAAGTAAATAGTCATAAGCAAAACAAACTGGAATGGTAGAAGGAAGAATTGAAAAGGAAAGGAAGAACGACAACCTAGAATTAGGGGTGGGATAAGAAGGGAAAAGTTGTAACAAGGGAAACAGGCCATTTCACTTAGAAGATCACAAATTTCAAGCAAACTTCTCTTTTACCATCTTCTTTTTATTTGTAAAGAGGTGTATGGGAGCAAAGAGAGGAAAAAGTACAAGAGAATAGGTTGAAAGAAAATAAACAGCAGCTCTTTTCCTGGAAGCCAAAAAGTAGAAACTAAGAGGGTGTCCCCTCCAATTAGGAACATAAATATAATGTGGTATATAAACATAATGTAAATTGCTTAAGAATGTTGTATGGCTTTAAGTTTTATTGATGCATTTATTTGGTTTTCATATTACAAACATTTACAGATTATTTCATGAGAGGTCTGGGTAACAAAGTAAGACAATTAAGCCAAATTAATAATACCTGGTCTCATCTGAAAGTGCAATATAATATTCCATGCCTGTAGCACATCTTCATTTCTCTATTGTTTTTCATAAAAATCTGTTTTTTCTTCCACCTTCCACTGAATTGAAAAAAGAAAAAAAAATTGTAATGAATATGCATAGTCAAGCAAAACAAATTTGCTCAATGACTAAATACTTAAATATATGTCTTGTTCTCTGCCCTGAGTCCATCATCTCTCTGTAATGGATAGAATGTTTCATCATCATGAATGGTTATTATACTGATCATAGATCATAGAACTTTTAAATTGTTTTTACCATGTTATTGTTGTCATATAAATTATTCTGGTTCTTTCATTTTAGTCTTTAAATTTTTTTTTCAATCAGCAAAAATTCTTTACCTGTGCCTACCCCCATTGTAAAAGGAAAAAAAAAACCTTCCATTACAAACATGTATGGTCAAGCAAAACAAATTTTCACAATGGCCATGTTTAAAAAAAAAAAGTCTCCTGAAGTCTGGGTCTTTCAACTCTCTACAAGGAGGTGGTTCATAGTGAGTATAAATAACAATTGTTTCTGTTTTGGCCAGAAATGCTGAAGGTCTTCCCCTCCCAGATTGATTTTTTTTTTTAAACTAAGTAAAAGAGGCTATTTCTTCTCATTTCTTACCTAGCCTTAATTACTGAATGGGCATTGCCTCAGTCAAACTGAGACCTGGGAAAGACCTTAACTTAAAAAGGCCAAGGTCTCCCACTGTATCTGGAGCCATCTCTAGTCATCCTGATCTATATCTTGCCACTGGACGCAGATGGCTCCAGAGGAGAAAGTGAGGCTGGTGACCTTGCACAGCCCTCCCTCACTTAAATCCAGTTCACCTGCAAGTTATGGCACCACCTTCCCGATGTCATGGTCCTCTTTGAGAAGGAAGGACAAACAACAAGGAGGTGGTAGCATATTTCATCATTAGTCCTCTGGAATTTTGGTTGATCATTATACTGATCCTAAGCCTTTTAAAGTTGTTTGTCTTTATAACATTGTTATCATTTTATAAATCATTCTCCTGGTTCTGCTCATTTTACTCTGCATCGGTTCATACAAAATCTTCCCCAGGTTTTTCTGAAACTATTCCCTTAATTTCTTACAACATAAGAGTATTCTGTCACATTTACATACCATACCTTGTTGAGCCGTTCCCCAATTTATGGGCACCATCTCAGATTCCCATTTTTTGCCAGTTCAAAAAAAAAAGAGCTATAAATATTTTTGTACCTTTTTAGAGTTTGTTTTGCTTAGGACTAATCTTTCCCTTAATCTGCCTTTCCTCTAATTCCCTTTTCTCCCTTTTCCCTTTTATTTCCCTATTGAGTGAAATACATTTCTTTACCCTACTGTGCTTGTCAATTCTTCCTTCCTGTAACCAGTGCGGATGAGAGATTCAAGTGTCAGTGACTCCCCCCCACCCAACCCTTCCTCCTTGTTTGTACAAATTTATAGTCTTTGATGAAATAATTTTTCCTAATGTTTCTCTCCCTTTCCTCTCCTAGTATATTCTTCCCCTTGCTTTCTATTCTTCTTTTAAGATTGTCATGACATAACAGAACCAATTCCTAAGCTGCCTGTTTAGTTAGACTCCCTCTATGACTTCTGATGTAGAGGGAACACATGTATCATCTCACCATATTAGAATGTGAGCAATTTATTCTTGCTTAGTCCCTTACAGTTGTTTATATTTACCTTTCTATGTTTTTCTTGACTCCTATGTTTGTACTCGTTTCTATGCAACTCTGGTCTTTTCATCAGGGATCCTTGGAAGTCCTCTATTTCATTAAAGATCCTTCTTCTCAAAGTGGTCTGAGGCAGGGCTAAGTCTGGTTGCTGCCCATCCCCCTTCTGAGTTCTGCAAGTTCTGTAGTTTTGAGTCAAAGCAACTTGCTTATGGGTTTGCCTTATTTGGAGTTATAGTAGACTGATGCCAGACTCTGCCCCTATCAGCCTACTCAAAGTGACAAAAACTCAGATTCCCATTTAGTCTGGAATTCCTGCCATGGTTATACCACTATAGGCTTCAGACAAGGCTAGAAGTTGATACTGAGACCTTCCTTTTCTCTTTGGGTCCAAGCTACACAGTTGCTTCTTACTTCTGAACTTTTTCCTCTCTCAAGACAGAGCACAGGGCCCACAAACATCCCTTAACCTGGAATATGACCCCTGGGCACAAATCACCTCCTTAGTCTGCCCTGATCTGTGAATCAGGACTAAGTAGTGAGCAATAAAACTGCTAATTGACATGCATAATAGGCATGCTCTGTTCTGAATCTGGGACTCAGATTTTTGCCCTGGTGCATAGGTTTTGCTGTGCATGCTCTACTCAGTATGTCCCAGCTTGGATCCTGTCCTCTGTGTCCGTCTCTCTGCCTCTCTATGCTGACTTGGGCTGGAAAAATGACACATTGTGGGATTTTTTTTCTTTCTATTTCTTGATCAGGATTTGGTCTAAACACTGCGAGTCATGACCCCACATAGGGGTCTCAACCCACAGTTTAAGAAGTGCTGAAGGGTCAGGAGTGGAAAAAGTTTAAGAAGCCCTGGTCTAGAGCATTTCCTAGACCTGTGTGGGTAAGTTTTTTTGTTTGTTTTGTTTTCTGGAGGAACTTGCTGTACTTCTAGCTTCCCCACCTTGGCTCCCTACTCCGGATCATCTCATTATTCTTCAGTTCATATGTCTTCAAAATTATTCATTTACATGATGTTGATGTTATAATATAAATTGTTCTTCTGGTTCTGTTCTCTTCACTCTTTATCAGTTAATATAAATCTTTTCCACATCTTTCCAAAATTGTCTACTTCCTTATTTCTTATAGCACAATAGGGCTTCATCACATTCATCTACCACAACTTATTCAGCTGTTCCTCAGTTGATGGTCATACCCTTATTTTCCAATTTTTTGCCACCACAAAAAAGAGTTGCTATAAATATTTTTGTATAAAAATAAATGTTTTAAGTGGAATAATTTTTAAATGACAATGATAATTATCTTCCTACTAAACGGTACCACTTATATTGGTAGTAACAATGAAAATTAGACTATTGTGAACATTTTGTTTCCCAAAAGTAGTCTGAAGACCAAAAAATTTAAGTATGACTATATTTCAGGAAAGGGATGTTGAAAGCCTAGTTTGTTATTTCTGGTTTATCAGGCATTCTCATAATTGGTAAGTAGTCATCAAGGTTTGCATTGCCCAGTTCCTTTAGATCCAAAAGGTTCCTTTTTGTCACCTCTATGTGACTGCATACAGGACAATATATATTGCTTTTTTTATATTAAAAGACATTATTGATAGTGATTGTTATTCACTCTGAAAATACAGCTAGGTGGGGAGCCAAGATGGTGCAATAGAAGCAGGGACCTGATTGAGCCCTGCCCCCAAACCTTTCAAAATACCTGTAAAAAATGACTCTAAACAAATCCTAGAGCAGCAGAAGCCACAAAATGACAGTGAAGCAGATTTCCAGGCCAAGACAATCTGAAAGGCTGATAGGAAGGGTCTATTGCACCATACTCAGAGTGGAGCACAGCCTGCCTGGGCCACTCCGGCGCAGATGGGACTAGAGCAGTCCTCAGGGCACTCACTACTTAGTCCTGATTCACAGATCAGGGCAGACTAAGGAGGTGATTTGTGCCCGGGGGTCACTGAATCTCTAGTAGTTGTGGCAGCTTCCAGATTTCTCAACCCACAAATGCCAAAGACAGCTTCAAAGTTCAGTGGGAAAACTCTCTGGCCTGGATAAGAGAGGAACTTTGGTCACAGCCCCAGCCCCAGCCCTAGGATGGCAGCAGCCACTGCCACGGTGGCTGCTGCTTCTGGAGATCTAGGCCTACAGATGGTGGGAGAACCAAGCAGCTGATCTGGGTCACAGTCCTGGGTGATGGTCCTGGGGTGAGGAGGAACACTGGCATGGTAAAGTTGGTGGTAGCTGTAGAGAAGGAACCCTCCTTGCAGTTCCAGGACAGAAAAGAGTGCTTGTGGTTGCTCACAGACCAGAGAACAGGCTAGGAGAGGAGTAAATACCTCTCTTTTGATCATACCACTTTGGAGGAACTAAGAATTTACAAGTCCCTAGAGATATCTCTGAAAACAGCTTGATAAAAACCCTGAAACTTGGGGCAGGTACACCCTCCACTTAACAAAGAGCTCAAAAGTCAAATAATTGGCTGGGAAAATGAGCAAACAGGGGGAAAAGAATAAGACTATAGAAGGTTGCTTTCTTGGTGAAAAGATGTTTTCTTACACACTTAGTGATGAGGAAGATTAAGGCATGCAGCCAGAGAAAGACAACAAAGTCAAGGTTCCTATATCCAAAGCCTCCAAGAAAAATATGAAATGGTCTCAGGCCATGGAAGAGCTCAAAAAGGATTTTGAAAGTCAAGTAAGAGAAGTGGAGGAAAAATTGGGAAGAGAAATGAGAGTGATGCAAGAAAATCATGAAAAATGAGTCAACAGCTTGCTAAAGGAAACCAAAAAAAATGCTGAAGAAAATAACATCTTTAAAAATAGACTAACCCAAATGGCAAAAGAAGTCCAAAAAGCCAATGAGGAGAAGAATGCCTTGAAAAGCAGAATTGACCAAATGGAAAAAGAGGTCCAAAAGCTCACTAAAGAAAATAATTCATTAAAAGTTAGAATGGAACAAATGAAAGCTAATGACTTTATGAGAAATAACAAAATTATAAAACAAGACCAAAAGAATGAAAAATAGAAGACAATGTGAAATATCTCATTGGAAAGACAACTGACCTTGAAAATAGATTCAAGGGAGATAATTTAAAAACTATTGAACTACCTGAAAACCATGATCAAAAATTGAGCCTACACATCATCTTTCAAAAAATTATTAAGGAAAACTGCCCTGATAATAGCAGAGGGTAAAATAGAAATGGAAAGAATCCACTGATTACCTCCTGAAAGAGATACCAAACAGAAAAGTCCTGGGAATAAAGTAGCCAAATTCCAGAGTTCTCAGGTCAAGGAGAGAATATTACAAGCGGCCAGAAAGAAACAATTCAAGAATTGTGGAAACATAATCAGAATAACACAAGATCTAGCAGTTTCTACAGTAAGAGATCAAAGGGTTTGGAATATGATATTCCAGAGGTTAAAGGAGATAGGATTAAAACCAAGAATAACTTACCCAGCAAAACTGAGTATAATATTTCAGGGGAAAAAATGGAACTTCAATGAAATAGAGGACTTCCAAGTATTCTTGTTGAAAAAACCAGAGCTGAATAGAAAATTTTACTTTCAAATACAAGAATCAAGAGAAACATGAAAAGGTAAACAGTAAAGAGAAGCCATAAGGGATTTATTAAAGTTGAACTGTTTACATTCCTACATGGGAAGATGGAAAGATAATATTTGTAACTCGAGAGACATTTCTCAGTATTAGGGTAGTTAGAGGGAATAGATAGATAGATAGATAGATAGATAGATAGATAGATAGATAGATAGATAGATAGATATAGTTATAGATAGATATAGATAGACATATATGTATACATATATGCATGCAGGTATGTGTGTAGGTATGTATGTGTGTGTATGTGCATATATGTGTGTATATGTGTATGTATATGTGTGTGTGTGTACATATATTTATATACATAGACAGAGGGCACAGGGTGAGCTGAATTTGAAAGGATAATACCTAAAAAATAAAATTAAGTATTGAGAGAAATGTACTGGGAAAAAGAAAAAGGGAGAGTTAGAATGTAGTAAATCATCTCACATAAAAGAGGCAAGAAAGAGCTTTTACGGGGTAGGGGGTGGAAGAGGGGAGGTGAGAGGGAATAAGTGAGCCTTACTCTCATCAGATTTGGCTTAAGGAGACAATAACATACACATTCAATTGGGCATGGAAATCTATCTAACCCTACAGGAAAGGAGAGGGGAAGGGGATAAGGAAGGGGAGATAATAGAAAGGACAGCAAATTGGGGGAAGAGGCAACCAGAAACAAACACTTTCATGGAAAGACAGATCAAAGAAAAGAAAAGAATAAATGGAGGGCGTGACAGGATAGAGGGTAATATAGTTAGTCTTTCACAACATGACTGTTATGGAAGTGTTTTTCATGACTACACATGTATAACCTATATCAAATTGCTTGCTTTCTCAACGAGGGTGGGTGGGGAGGGAGGGAGGGAGAGAATGTGGAACTCAAGGCTTTAAAAATGAATGTTAAAAATTGTTTTTACATGCAACTAGGAAATAAGATATACATGTAATGGGGTATTGAAATCTATTTTGCCCTACAGGAAAACAGAAGGGAAGGGGATCAGAGAAGGGGGTAGAGGGTAATAGAAGGGAGGGCAGATTGGAGGAAGGGGTAATCAAAATTCACACTGTCCTAGGCTGGGGAAAGGGGAGAGATGGGGAGAAAATTTGGAATTCAGAATCTTGTGGAAGTGAATGTTGAAAACTGAAAATAAATACATTATATTTTTTTAAAAAAGAAATATAGCTAGGTGCAGACTGCTACTATAATTGAGTATTCAAACACTTTAAAAAAATATACTCAAGTGAACCTCACTTAATGCATGCTCACTTAGCATAGTATTTAAAATTAATGATGTGGAGGTAGTACTCTGATTTGCACAGACATGACTCCCTTTCAACAGAATCCCCCAGAGCCAACAATGTCACAGAAGACATGTAGGAAGCCCTTGATAGCTCTGTTGATATTTTATTTTTCACAGTGTGGTACAGGGGAGAGTGATAGATTTGGAATCAAAGGAACTGGATTCAAACTAAAGTTCTGCTGTTTACTCTGTGTGACCTTGAGCAAGTCCCTTACCTTCTCTGGACCTCAGTTTCTTCATATGTAAAATGAGGGGATTGAACTAAACTACCTCTAAGGTCCTCTCTGGCTCTAAATCAATGATCCTAAAGACTTCCTTATCATTAATTAGCTCTCCAGATGGCTGACAAAGACCAAGGCAACCCTTCTTTCCCAACACTATTTGAACGGATAACGTCTTCTTGACTTGTTTTGTCACTGGACTTTGACAATTCTGGAAGAGATAGTGAGGCTGACAACTCTGCATAACTGTGCCTTACTTTAAATCCAATTCTTGACCAAATTAAGACATTATCCCATGATGTTATTGGTCCTTTTTGTAAAGTCATTAGCTTCCATTTGCTCCTCTAATTTTTAAGGAATTATTTGCTTCAGTGAGCTTTTGGACCTCTTTTTCCATTTGGCCAATTCTGCTTTTTAAGGCATTCTTCTCCTTATTGGCTTTTTGGACCTCTTTTGCCATTTGGGTTAGTCTATTTTTAAAGATGTTATTTTCTTCAGCATTTTTTTTGGGGGGGGGTTTCCTTTAGCAAGCTGTTGACTCATTTTTCATGATTTTCTTGAATCACTCTCATTTCTCTTCCCAATTTTTCCTCCACTTCTCTTACTTGATTTTCAAAATCCTTTTTGAGCTCTTCCATGGCCTGAGACCATTTCATATTTTTCTTGGAGACTTTTGATGTAGGAGCTTTGCCTTTGTTGTCTTCTTCTGGTCGTATGTTTTGATCTTTGTCACCAAAGTAAGATTCTATAGTCTCATTTTTTTCCAGTTCATTTTCCCAGCCAATTACTTGACTTTTAAGCTCTTTGTCAAAGTAGGACTCTGCATCCAGAGTGGAGAGTGCACTGTCCCAAACTTCAGGGGTTTTGTGCAGCTGTTTTTAGAGATACCTCTAGGCACCTTCTCCTTTCTTTTTGGCGTTTGTGGGTTGAGAAGTCTGGAAACTGCCACAGCTGCCAGTGATTCAGTCCCCTGAGGCCTGCTCCAGCCCTGTCTGAGCTCTGCTCCCAGCCTGATGTGATAAACCTTTCCTGCCGACCTTCCAGGTTGTCTTGGGCTGGAGATTTGTTTCATTCTGTCATTTTGTGGATTCTGTAGCTCTAGAATTTGTTTACAGTCATTTTTTACTGGTATTTGCAGGGGATTGGGGGAGAGCTCAAGCAAGTTTCTGCTTTTACCTATTGGTCCTCTTTGACAATGATGGATGGATAACAAGAACAATATTCTTACTGTTTAAGACTTTGGTATATGGTATCTAAAGTTGCCCCTTAGTATCTTTAATCATTATAACTAAACTCCACTGAAAGTATTCCTAGAACCATTCATTGGTTCTAGGAATGATATAGTGTTATAAAGTGGAGTAGAGAAACAAAAGTAAGGAATACTCTTATTACCGATGCAAACAAAATCTCAGTTGGAAGGGATCTCAGAGGCAGAGCCATAATTAAAAGTATTTTACCTGCAGGTCACTTCCGGCTTCCTCTCTGGCTGCCATCTTGCTACCCCGTGTGTTTCCCCAACTTTAGCTCTTTTACTGCAACCCTGGATTATCTGCGCAGCTCCATTTCCATTCTGGGGAGATGAAAGAAACGATTACGAACCAAGAGAAACTTGCCGAGGTGCAGGCACAAGTGCACATTAGTGGGAAAGGAACTGCTCCAAGAAAGAAGAAGGTGGTTCATGGAACAGCTACAACAGATAACAAGAAACTCCAGTTTTCCTTAAAGAAACTAAGAGTAAACAATATCTCTGGTATTGAAGAGGTGAATATGTTTACTAACCAGGGAACAGTGATCCACTTTAACAGTACTAAAGTTCAGGCATCATTGGCAGTAAACACTTTCACTATTACAGGTCATGCTGAGACAAAGCAGCTAACAAATGCTCCCCAGCATCTTAAACTAGCTTAAGAAGACTGGCAGAGGCTCTACCCAAACAACCTGTTGATGGAAAAGCACCACTTGCCATTGGGGAGGATGATGATGATGAAGTTCTAGATCTCATTGAGAAGTTTGATGAGTCTTCTAAGAACTAGGCAAACTAAATTGAGAATCAACTTCTGAAAGTTAAAACTTGACCCACATATGGAGCTGCTATTTTATATTGTGTGACTGCTTTTTTTTGTTTTTGTTAATGGATCTAGAGAATTAGATCTCTAATATTTTGAAGCCCATTGGACATTGCAGCTCTTTTTATTTATTGCTTATATACAATTCATTCTTTGCAGTCTAACTATGCTGAATAAGCCTGGAATTAAAGTTTGAAAAAAAAAAGGTTAATTCAATCTTTACCTAGTATTAAAAAAAAAAACCAAAAGAACATTTCACCTACAGCAAAAACAGCTGGAGGATAGGGGAGGTGTTGCTATAAAGAACAGCTTGACATGGGTACATTTATGCCAGGAAGAGGAACTAAATAGCCCTTCAACCACCATCCTCAAAACTGGGATTAGGGGAGATGGGGCCAGAAGAGGAATTCCCCAGAAGCAAGACCCTAGGATGTTTAATCTGCATTATTAAAATTAACATTAAAAAGAGCATTTTTAAATTAACTAATTAATTTTAAAAATCAATGAATTGATCAAATATTAAAATGAACATTTTCTCTATAATTTCCTTAATACTAGACAACCAACAAAATAATAATTTAAGCCCTGTTTTGTAGTATTTGCTGATTTCTGAGACAGAAACGCTTACAGTGAAAATTTAACAATTAGCTTTCACAAGTTGGTGAGAGCCAGCTCCAGCATATCATGGGGTTGCAGGTCATCTAGTCCAACCCAAATTCACTAAAAACCTGCAATCCAGGTTTACCCTGCTGCTTTTCTTCCCTCACTTTACACTAACACCCCATAGGGGAACAAAGAGAGAGGAATTTCTTTTCTGAAAATCACACCTCTGAGACCCCTCTTTGCTCTCCAAAATAATCTTCTTCACCATTTCCAATTCAGTACAGCACATTAAATTTTATATCTAAATGTGAAATTAGTTTTGCTATGTAATGAGGGAAACTTGGAGTACAAATAATCTACAATTAAGGTAATTTACAGGTACATAATTTTAGGTTGTTCAATTTGTTTGGCATAGATCTAAAGCTGCGAACAATCTCTTCCAGGTGCTCCTTACTTTCACTGTCTTTTCTTACCAACTCTGGCATTAGTAGTTCATTTGGTCTCTAAAGATGGAAAAAAAATCTTTTAATTTCTACTCAGGTTCACCCCTCCTTCCTGTAGCTGAAACTGCCACCCAGCCTGCTGAATCATGTTTATAGTCTTTCCCCACAAAAATATTATCTTTTCCCTTGGTTACTTAGTCAGCACATCATGGATTTCTCCTAACTGTCTCTCTTCTCTATCCTGACTTGGTTTTCAATTATTTTAGTAGGTTGATTATCCCAAGTCCTCCATTCTTGAGATCTCTTCCCTTTATTTGTTTATACTTCCTTCTACGCCACAAAATAATGCAAAGCTTCTATCCTTTTCCTTAAAATGGAAATTGTTACAACCTCTGGATAATAGTAGAATAGATCTAGAAATGGAAGGGACCTGAAAGACCATCCAGGCCCCAACTCCCTTCACAAGCTCACAGGCCAACAGGACTCGTGGCCTCTGCTCATCGTTTGGTCACAGCAATTTCCAATCATCTCTCTAACTGAATCCTGGCACTATGCTCACTTGGTTGAGCTTTAGAGGATTCTAACTGCTCTTATCATCTTGTTCCTCTATAAGACAGTGGTGGATGTGGTCCCTGGTAGGCCAGACATGGAGTGTAATTTAAATTCCTTGAAGTGCCTGTCACATGGTAAGAACTTAATAAAAAGCTTGCTAATTGACTAATTGACTTATTCTGTCCTGGTCTGTAAAGGCTTGGTGCCCTCGGGGCTGTTAGGGCCCGAGCACTTGGCTTGTTTCCTGGGTAAAACCAGACAGGCTTAGTAGGAATTGGAATGGCAGGCGCCCGGAGGGAGGGCCTCCGCCCTTAGCAGCCCCTGTAGTCGTCCTACACATGCAGGCAGAGTCTGTCCACAAAGGACTCAGAAGCCCAGAAGGAGGGACCCAGCTGGCTATTACCTAATGCTCTTGAACCAGTGCCTAACACAATGTCTGACACAATGCTTTGTTACTTTGCTTACTGGAACATCTTTGATACTTTAGGGGGACATCCTGCCTCATACAGCTCTGATACCATCTTGCAACATGCCCGAGCATTCCCATGCCTCCGTAGATACTGTAGGGCAACATCCCCCCTTGTTCCCATACCCCTACAGAGACTATCTTGCAACAGTCCTAATCTTTCCTATACGCTTGCAGATACCATAGTGTACCATACATTGCAACAATCCAGATCCTTCCCATACCTATATCGATACCCATATTGGAACAACATGCAACAATATACCTGTACTGCAACATTTCTATCCTGTCCCTCTGCAACATTTCTGTTCCTTCCCATGCTGTCATCCTTTTACCCATTGGCCACTTGCTTCTGCTCATGTAGTGCAAACCCTATAAGAATGGAGGATTTCTCCCAATAAATCAGAGTTGCTTCCACCTTGACTCCCGCCTCATCCATTGCATCCCAAGATTGGGGTCCTTGCTGGTCAAGGACCCCCAACACTGGTCTATAGCTTGCCTTCTTTGTGCCTCTTTAATGTTCACTTTTCCTGTCTTTTCTTGTATCCAGTTTACTTGGTGGCAAGAATTGTGTCTTCCCACTTAACTATATGCAGTTGAAGGCTGAACTTGGCTGCTCTTGCTCCCAAGGAGGGCTGCCTACAGCAGGGGAGCAAGGGGATTGGACTGAAGGTGTGTTATACTAGAAAACTAAAGAGAAAAACTATTGGTTTATTTTATTACAACACTACATTGTTGTGTGCTATGTTCATAGCTTATTGTTCATCAAGCAGGCTCATCTGTATCTGCTTTAAAGTGTTAAGAGGAAATACTAGCCAGTACAGATCTGTTCTCTGAGGACTTGTCCCAGATAGAAAGATGTCTTGGGAACGTTCCAGGTGGCCTCTGCTCAAGTTCTCTAAATTACAAATGTAGCTTTTGACAAAATGTGAAACAGAGTAATCAATAAGGAAAATTTCTTTTATGAATCTAATTATTTCTAGTCCAACAATGAAGAACTGCTTACTGAGGGGTAGGGGAGAGGAAAGATGATGGGAATCTTGTAAAAAAAAAAAGACAATTTGAAAAAGAAATTGAAGGAATCAGAATAAGCAATGAGGTAACAAAATAACAAAACTATCTCTTTTTGCAGATAATATGATTATATACTTGGTAAATCCTAGAGATTCAAGAAAAAAGTTAGTTGAAATAATTAATAGTTTTAGCAAAATAGCAGGGTACAAAATAAACCTACATAAATCATCAGCATTTCTGTGCATATGTATATATATATACATATATATGTATATATCACCAACAAAATCCTGCAAGAAGAAATAGTAAGAGATGCTCCATTTAAAATAACTGTAGGCTATATAAAATACTTGAGAGTATACCTGCCAAGACAAACTCAAGAACTATATGAACACAATTATAAAACATTTTTTACACAAAGCCTGATTTAAATAATTGGAGAAATATTAATTGTTCATGGGTGGGCAGAGCCAATATAATAAAAATGACAATTCTATCTAATATACTTATTCAATGCTATCCCAATTAAACTAACAAAAAAAAATATTTTATTGAACTAGAAAAAAATAGAATTCATTTGGAAAGAATGAAAGGTCAAGAATATCAAAAGAATTAATGAAAAAATGTAAAGGGAGGAGGCTTAGCAGAATCAAATCTTAAACTGTATTAAAAGGCAGTAATTATCAAAACTATCTGATACTGGCTAAGAAATGGAAAGGTAAATCAATAGAACAGAGTAGACATACGATACACATTCGTAAATTATTATAGTAACCTTGTATTTAACAAATGTAAAGATTTAAGCTTTTGGGATATGAATATTTGGTAAAAATTTTTGGGAAAACTGGAAAGCAGTCTAGCAGAAATAGGGTATAGATAAACATTTTACACCATTTACTAAGAGCATTATGAGATATAAAATGGATATTTTTGATTACATTAAATTAAAAAGGTATTGTATGAATAAAACCAATGTAGCCAAGATCAGAAAGAAAGCAGAAAATAGGGGGAAAAAATTATAGACTTTCTCAGATAAAGGTCTCATATTTCAAATATATGAGGAACTTTGTCAAATGTATAAGAATGAGAGTCATTCCCCAACTGATAAATGATCAAATGATTTGAACAGGCAGTTTTCAAATGAAGAAATCAAAACAATTTATAGTCATACGAAAAAATGTTATAAACCATTATTGATTAAGAAATGCAAATTAAAACAACCTTGAGATATCATTTTACATCTATCAGATGGGCTAAAATGATAGAAGGGCAAAGTGACAAATGTTGAAGAAGATATGGAAAAATTGGGACACTAATTCATTGTTGGTGAAATTGTGAATTATTCCAACCATTGTGGAGAGAAATTTGGAATTGTGCCAAAAGAGCTATAAAACTGCCTATACCCTTGGACTCAGCAATATCACTAGTAGGTCTGTTTCCCAAGACGACCTAGGAAAAAGGAAAAGAACCCATATGTTCTAAAATATTTATGGTAGCTCTCTTTGGAACTGTAAATTGTGGGGATGCCCTTCAATTACAGAATGGCTAAACAAGTTGTGGTATATGATCATGATGGAATACTACCAGCTATAAGAAACAATGAGCTCGATGATTTTAGAAAAACATGGGAAGACTTGCATGAACAATGAAAAGCAAAACAAGCAGAACCAAGAGAACATTGTATAAAGTAACAGTAATGTTGTTTTAAGAACAACTTTGAGTAACCAAGTCATTTTGACTATTATAAATACCCAAATTAACTACAAAGGACCTGTGATAGAAGATTTTATCTGCATCCAGAGAAAGAATTGATAAATAGAAGTACATATTGTATGGTGTTACACAAACACACACACACACACACCACATACACACACACAGAGCTTTGTATCTAATGGTAGCCATCCACAAAGTGGAGAGGAGGGGCACAAAGTTATATGAAAACTGTATTGGGTATTTAAAAAGAAAAACAAATTGTACATAATAGGTTTGTAGTTTCATGTGCAATCTTTTTTTTTTCCTATTCTGCTTTGTTATAGAAATGCTTATCTTACTATCTTATATCAGAATTTTTTTAAAAAGAAGAAGAAAAAACCACTAACATTCAGGCTTGTGATCCAGAGTTGTGAACTGCCCCAAGCATAAGGGCTTCTCTACTCATGTGCCTTACAGCTAGGTTTCTATGTAACCCCCCCTTCTTATATATGGACACTGTGTGCATTGGTGGTAGAGAGCGCTCCAGATTTATGGGTGAATTGTTTTGTTTTGACTATTTATATTTTTTGCTTTCTAGTGAGCAAATGTTATGATTATTCTTTCTTTATTTTACCATTTAATAAATGTTTCCTGTTTAAGAGTCAAGGTATCACTGGGACTGAATATTTTGTAAGTGGGAGACACATCAGTGGGAGCTCAGTAGCCATAGTAGGGAGAAGTAGGAATGTGTTCTCCCCATACGATGATTATCTCCAGGATCTGGAGAATTGTGTATTAGTGTCATAGCTAACCCTCTCGGGAATCACCTCAATCTGCCAAGGCTATTGTAAGTGGGGTGATTAAGTTAGTTGTAGCTCGAGAATAGAATTTAGAGAGTTTAGATTGGTACAGCATGTGCACTACATCTAATTAATCTGGAAAGATGGGCTGGGGTCAGATTGTGAAGGGTTTTAAATTCCAGACAAAGGAATATACAACTTATCCTTAAGGCAATAGGCAGTCACTGTTGTTCAGTCTTGTCTGACTCTTCATAACTTTCCCAAGGTCACACTGCTTCTAAGTGACTGAGGCTACATTTGAACTCAGGTCTTTTCAACTCCTGACCCAGCACTCTATCCACTGAACCATCTATGGAGCCATTGGAGCTTCTTAAATGAGGTAGTGGCATAATCAGACCTCTGCTTTAGGAATATCATTTGGCAGTTGAGCAGAGAATGTATTGGAAAGATTGAAGAGATTGGAGGTAATATGACCCATTAGAAAGATATTGTAATAGTCTAAGAGAGAGGTCCTAAGGGCTTGAACTATGGAGGATGTGATATAAATAAAGAGGAGGAAAGGATGGGAGTTTTGAGGTGGTAGAAGAGTCAAAACTTGGTAACTAATTAGATTGGGGAATGAGAGAACGGAAAGCTGAAGACAACTTCTAGGTTGTAAGCCTGGGTGACTATAACAATGTTAGTGCCCTTGAAAGAAAGAGGGAAATTGGGAGGAAGAATGAATTTGTGGAGAAAGATTATTATTTTTTAAGAACTTTGAGTTTTGATATTTTGAAATGTCTTAGGCAGTTGGTGATGTGAAACAGGCTTATGGAGAGAGAAGGGCTGAATATGCAGTTTTGGTAGTCATCTGCATAGACATAATAGTTGCTGCTTTAGAAGCCCATTTAATCTGCCTGGAAGAAAATGTAGAGAGAGCAAAAGGTAGCCCAACACTGAACACTGAGGTTATAATCATCTATTGTGGTTAGGAGATGGATGATAATTCTGAAAAGGGGACTGAGAGGGATCCTTCAGACAGGTAGAAAGAGAATCATTGCAGAAAATTTTAAGATCAGGGAGTATATAGCATGCATGAATGAGTGGTCAGTAGCATCAAATGCTGAGAGATAAATATAGATTGGGCAGCTAGGTAACACAGTGGATAAAGTGCTGGGCCTGGAGTTAGGAGTCTTCCTAAATTCAAATCTGGCCTCAGATACTTACTAGCTGTGTGACCCTAGGCAAGTCATTTAATCCTGTTTCCCTCAGTTTCCTGATCTGTGAAATGAGCTGAAGAAATGGCAAACCACTCCAGTATCTTTACCAAGAAAACCCCAAATTGGGTCACAAAGAGTCAGATACAGTTGAACAACAACAACAAAAATAAGGGTAAAAAAAAGGCCTTCTTGACTTATGAAGGAAAATGCTATCCACAACCAGAGAAAGAACTATGGAGTCTGAATGCAGATGGAAGCACACTATTTTCTCTTTTTTGTTTTCTTTCTCATGGTCTTTCCTTTTTGTTCTCATTCTTGTTTTACAACATGACTAATGTGGAAATGTTTTTTTTAAAAAAGGCCTTTTTATTTTTAATTTTTTTCAATGAACAAAAATACATTTTCTCTCTCCCATCTCCCCAATGAGAGAAAAAAAAATCAATGTCTATCAAAGTAAAACACATTTCCCCATTGATACTGTCCTCCCTTGCCCCATCCCCACTCACCTCCACCCAAATATGCCTCTTACTAAATCCTTTAACTCAAAGTCTAAAGCACTTACCTATGGAGCGATTTGATCTCCGGGCAAAGCACTTTCATTTTTCTGAGTTTCGATTTCTTTATCCAGTCCCTTGCTCTTCTGATCCGAGGCAGAACTCAGTGCCCAGGGTCACATAGCTAGTAAGTATCTGAAGCCAGATTTGAATTTAGGAAGATGTCTTCCTTACTCCATGCCCAGCGCTTTATCCACTGTGCCACCTAGCTGCCCATCTATATTTATCTCTCGGTATTTGATGCTGACCACTCATTCATGCATACTATATACTCCCTGATCTTAAAATTTTCTGCAATGATTCTCTTTCTACCTGTCTGAAGGATCCCTCTCAGTCTCCTTTTCAGAATTGTCATCCATCTCCTAACATTTACTTGTGTTTATTGCCTCTCTGTAAGGAGGTGGGTAGTATGCTTCATCATCTGTCCTCTGGAATCCTGGCTGGTCTTTGTCTTGATCAGAGTTCTCAAAGTTTTCTAATTGCTTGTTTTTACAGTGCTGTTATAGTATAAACTGTTCTCCTGATTTTGCTCACTTGACTCTGCCTCATCTCATACAGGTATTCCCAGGTTTCATAGAAACCATCTCTTTTATAATTTCTTGTGGCACAGTAGCATTCTCTCAAATTCGTATGCCATGATTGGTTTAAGCATTCCTGAATAGTTGGGAGCTCCCTTAGTTTTCAGTTGTAACTACAAAAATTACTGCTATATTTTTGTGTATATAGTTCTTTAATAGCTTATTTTTTTAAAAAGTGTTTTAGCTTATTTTTAGGTATTAAAGTTTAAAACTGCACTGAAACTTTTGGGACATCCTGTTTAAATCCGTTTCCACATTGATTTCTTTGGGGTATAGACTTATTATTATTGGTGGGTCAAAGGCTAGTGACTTCTGGCATATAGCTCTAAATTGCTTACCAGAATGGCCTGGCTAATTTACAGCTAAACCAACAGTGCGTTAATGTGCCTGTTTTCCCGCAGCTCTTCAACATTTGTAATTTTATTTTTTCTATCTACTTGGTCAATCTGGTAATCAACCTCCGAGTTGTTTTTATTTGCATTTCTCTAATTATTAGTCATTTGGAGCATTTTCCCCGCAATACGACTATTGATGGCTGTTGGATTTATCACTAAAAATATCATCGGCAACCTCGTAGAGAATTTCAGTGCGTTGGATTAGAGTTAAGATTGCAAGTGAATGAGAAGTGAGAAAGCGGAGGCAATAGATAGTTGTTTTTCCTTCGGAAAACTTGTGTTCAAATCCTGTGTCTGACACAAGTCCTAGTTTTGTGTCACTGTGGACAAAACACAACTCAGCGTAGCCTCCAACTACCAAAGATTGTAAATTACAGGTGTATTGCCAGGCTGCATATGTGGATTGTTGCCACACTAGCCATTTCCCTACATCTATGAAATCTGAGTCCTGCCTCGAATCAGAAGCGCAAGAGATTGGATAAAGAAAGGGAAACGCAGAAAAATGAAAAGCGCTTTGCCCGGAGATCAAATCGCTCCATAGGTAAGTGCTTTGGACTTGGAATTAAAGGATTTAGGATTGAATCCAGGCTGGGCCACATATTGGCCCTGTGACTTTAGACAAAGTGCTTGACCTCTTTGGGTCCTCAGTTTCCTGATCTGTAAAACGAGGGAGTTGGACTTCCCTTCCATCCACACATCGGGGACGCTGTGATTCAAATGCCAGGCTCTGGACAGAAGTGTTCTGTTCCCTACCGTCAGATGTGGGTTTAAGCGAGGGTTCTGCTATTTAGCACCTGAGCGACCTTAGAGCGACCTCTTCCTTCCCCGGGCCTCAGTTTCCTCATATATAAAATAAGGTTGTACTAAAGTCTCTAAGTAAGAACCTTTCCGGCTTTAGCATTCTGAGATTCGGAAAGAGAATGGACCAAAAGAGAGGAAAGGATACACCGAAAACTACAATTCCCAGAAAGCCCCGAATTCGGAAATGACGTTCACAGCCAGCGGCGACCTAGAAATGCCGAGGAAAGAAACCGTTTTTCAGGCGGGGTCTGGGAAGGCCTGGGGGAATATAGGCCAAACGGTCAAAAGAGAGGGGTGGAGCCGAGAAGTCAGGAAATAGGGCCCTTGCGACTGGCCGTACACGGCGAGACGCTATGCCGTCATAAGGCGGCGGCCATTTTCGGAGGGAGGAGACTACCGGGACGGCGGCGGGCGCTCAGAGAGAGCGGGCTGGAGGGCGGGAGCAGGAGTCTGAGGGACTGAGCGCGGCGCGGGCGGTGGCTGCTGGGGAACGGTGTTGGCTGCTGGAGGGGGCTTCCTCTTCCCTGCGTCTCCTTTCCCCCAGCGTCTTCCCAATCGACTGAAGAGGCGCAATGTCCGCGGAGATCCCCGAGGCGGCCTCAGCTGAGGAGCAAAAGGTGAGGAGGAGGCCGGGGGATGGCGGGCACCGGGACCGGAGGCAGGCACGGAGTTCGCCCGCCTGGCCTCTCGCTCTGCGGGCCCGTTCGGGGAGCGGTTCGACATGGGCCAGAGAGGCCGCTTTCCGGGAGTGGGATTAGCGGGGATGAGGGTGGTGGGGGACAGAGACCGGAGTCCTTTCTGTTCCCGCTGGAAGGGAGACATCCGGCCACTCCTCCCTCCGAACCCTGTTGGAGCCGGTCCCGGAGCCTGCCTGCGCCTCCGCCCCGACCGCTGGGGGCGCTTCCCGCTCGCGGAGGCTCCTCCTCCGTGGCGGGCGGCCCAGGTCTCGGAGGACCGCGCGGGCCATTCACACCCGACGCCGCTCCCTGCTTGTTTCAGGATCGCGGGCCGATGAATTGCAGGAATCCGCGAGGCCCGGTCCGGCACGGCTGGGCCTTTGATGGCTTCTGTGGAAAAGGATGTGGCCTACTTTGTGAAAAGCGGAGCAGGAAGTGCGGAGGGAGGCGCTGCAGCCTGGGAAGTGTGGGTGTGACCTGGTGGCCTTTTCCGCCCGCCGGCGGATTCCTAGCCTCTCTGCCCCACTGCCCCCCAGGATGTTTGCACCTGTTTTGGTTTGGCAGAGGCCCTCTCAATGTTCCCTCAAAGTTTCTACTTTAATTTCGTTGCCAATTGAAACGCATAGTTGACACCTGAGGCTTGATTTCTCTGATTCTAACCCACCATGCCTTATAAATTTCCATCTTGTAAGATTCCCTAACTGCCAAGCTTGGTGTATGCAGTTGCTTACATTGGATAGAGGGCAGAGTTTCTAAAACTTGAAAACTTCCGGAATACAGATTTTCTTACACTTTTTCTCTTCCTCTGTGCACAAAAAGGCATAGGGAGATCTTGAGACTCCAGATTTTCTGGCAGTTTTGAATTAAACCATTTACTTTAAACCAGAATTCTGGCAGTTTGTTTTCCCCAGATCTTTCACATGGAATTTTTAACGTACGTAAGATTAGTTCTCGCTTCTCCTGTCCTTCATTTACTTATTCAATGTGCATAAATCAGCATTCATTTCTCTCATTCTGTGTTACTGGGGGCTAAATTGGGTAAGCTTTCTGTTTCCTGAATTGATCTGGGAAATTATCATCGGTTTTGAAGATCCCAAGCTTAAAGAACAGGAAAATCAATCCAGGGCTCTTAAGTATCATAAACCAGTTTCTTGCTTGGATGTCATAAAAGTGTATTTTGTCTAATTAGTTTCCTGATCGTATAAGGATGTTGATTAATTTCCATGTTTACTGAATAAAATAACATCAAAGTTCACCTTTTTTTGGCTACTTAGCCATTTGAACCTTTCCAGACCTGGTCTGGTTATTAATGCTACAATAATATGGGGAGGAAAATTAGTAGCAATGATATGTATTACTAGTTAAACTGTACTTTGGAATTTTCCTGAATACAAAGATATTTCCATTTTTTTAATGTGAAAGTTAAATATTTGTACAACTGAAAACCTACTTTTATAATAATTAATGTTAAAGTCAAAATTGTGGCGCTGGCCTAGGAACCAAAAGGAGCAAGTGACCTTTTTTCATGGATTGATTTTTGGATTCAAAAGTAAACTTCAGCTTTTACTTTTCCTACATAAATTTGTGATATAACTTTAATATTTCATAGCATATTCACATAAATTACTTTATATGAGCCCAGGATCTGTGCCAGATCTTAAGCACCAATATCTTGTTGCCTTGACTGTACTGGAAGAAAAAAATTTGCAGCATCACTTCTTTTGGTGCCATGGCCAGATGAGCTGATTCTTCTATTTGAAGGACTGGCTGGGCTAGAAATGAGCTGAAAGATTTGATTAATATTTATGTAACTAATTGATCTCTTGTCAGCCAGAACTTAAATACTTAGCTGAAATTCTCTTATTATTTTTATCAATAAAATAATGGCTCTCTCGAATTGTCTTTCAGTTGTCTTTTCATGAACATGAATTGTCTGTACATTAGTATTTACCAGTAGATCTAATTTCTTGTCAGAAATTCAAATAAAGATTTTTTTCTTCACTGGACTGGGCCTATTTCCTCATCTGTAGACTGCATGCCTGGACTATCTCTAAAATCCCTTTGCAGTTCTAAATCCTCTGAACTCCTATAATGAGAAAGAACTATAACTTAAGGCAGAGGGACATTGACAGTGAGGCAGTCTGGTTGTCTGTGTGTGCATGCGCACACATACAAAAGCAATGACATTTTTCTGAGTGCTTTGCTATTGGAATTACCCAGAAAAGTGCTACTTTTCAGGGACAGGAAGTATATAGTAGGGGTGAGGACATTTATAATCTCATTTAAGCATGTAAGGTTGAGTATAAAAAGTCTGAAAAAGATGAAAAGTAGACAAAATGGTAAGTACTGCTCTTATATTTTGTTGAATTTTGGGAAGAAACTGAAATAACCTGATCCCTCAATTGATATAAGTATTAATTGCCATTAAGGATAATGATTTCATCTTCATGTGTTAAGGTGACTAAAAAGAAGACCTTGGGTTGGTTTTTTTGTTTGTGGGGAGGATTTTGGACTCTAGCTCCTGTTTGAATGGTCTTTTTTCTCTTCACTTGTCCAATTCAGCAAGTACTTTTTAAATGTTAGTAAATTAGCTGCATTCCAAAACTTTGCTAATGAGCTCTTCTTGCACAGGTTGAGGAAACAGTTGCAGGAAACTAAGGTTTTCACTGTGTAATTCTTTTGGCTTGGAGTTTGGTGTTGTGAAAGTGCACCCCTGGATAGGACGATTGTTTTCTGTTCCCTTACAGTCTGTGAATCATTGACCATTCTGCAAGTAGATTTAATGATAGTGGGCAGCTTTTAGTACTAATGGTATTGTGTAAGGGGGAGATCATCTAATTTGACCCCAAGTTTTATTGTATCTAAAAATGTAAAAACCATTCTTGAAGCCTAGTGGGCCTTAGAAAAACCTGCTAGTGGATGATTTGCATGCTGTAGTTTAAAGACACATTTTACTGAAGAGGGGGAAGTTGAGGTCAAAGAGGTTGTGACATGCTTCTAGCCCATTGTGGTAGAAAGTAGCAGAATCAGGATTTGAACCCAGCTTTTCTGATTCATAGTCAGTGCTTGTTGACATATGAAATCACTTTTCTCGACAGGGTCTCTAACCTATTGCACAAAGTGGTCCATGATAAACAGTACTGTGAAAGAGAATGCTCTTGATTTGGAGTCAAGAGAACCTGGGTTGGAATCCTGGCCTTATTATTTATCTACTACATGTGTGTCTTTAGGCAACTCACTTTGTCTCTTTGGGTCTCAATTTTTTCATCTATGAAAGTAGGGGTTGTAATAGATAAATTCTAGCTGCTTCCAGCTCTGAATACTTTGATTATGGAGATTGGGTTAGAGTGGAATGAGCACTGCATTTTCTGAAGTCAGATCTAGGATCATATCCTAGCTTTGGGACCTCAAGCAAGTCACTTCTGACTAGATGACACCTAAGGTCTCTTCCAGCTTTAAATGTATAATCCTGTGATCTGTATGTTAATTCACTTCAACAAACCTTTATTAAGTATTTTATAAAAAATTGTGCTTTGTGCCAGATTCTTCTGTTATGTTTTTCAAGGTTATAGCTCTTAGTCAAGAATACTGCTTTAAATGATCTTGGTCTATCCCAGCAGAATGGTTCATTGGCCCCTGGGGCTCTGTGAGACTGTTTACAGAGGTTTTGTTAGCACAGAACTATTTTCATACTAATATTAAGGTGTTTTAATTTTGAACATGGTAAATATCTGATTTAACATACAAACAAAAGCTCCTTGGGGAAAGGGTCCTCAATTTTTGGGGGGGGTGGTGAAAGTGAAATTAAAATTTGTTATTATTGATTAGTTATACAACTAATTCATGACAAACAATCAAACAGCAATATACACTCTGTAGTGAATCCTCAAGACTAGGATTTAGGTGCCTCTTCAAATTTGAATGTTGGGAATGTATTCGTGTCTGCTTTACCATACATCTGCTTAAGCTTGAATAGTTCCCTGTCCAGATCTTGTTGATATTCAGGACCTATATCAACAGGTCTTCCAGCTGCTTTGATTCTTGGATTTATATCCTCTAATCGTGGCTACAAAAAATTTCTGAACAGGATCAAGTTCCTTGTTAAATGCAACAGCTGTAACACCAATGTTCCTTCGAAAATACACTGGTTGCAGACTGAACAAGAGATAAAAACCTGGAGAATCTTTTAAGAGCTATGGTGATCCTGGAGCGATTGTTCAGTCCCAGTCACCTTGCAGCTGGGTCCCCACTCCCCAAAGGGTCCTCAGTTTTTAAGAGTGTAGGGGGATCCTTAGACCAAAAAGTTTGAGAACTGCTTGTTTGTTTTTTCCAATCAGCATATCAGATCATTGCTTCTTGAAGATGTCCTGGTTTTCCTCACCCCCTCGTGATTGCTTAGTTGGCTGAAGCCTGGATCTCTTTTTCCTTTGAAAGATAATCTACAAGTAAATAGATCCTTAGGTTGAGATGGTAGATGTAGAGCTGGAAGGGACCTTAGTGACCATCTAGTCGAGCTCCCTCATTTTACAGATGAACAAACTGATACCGAGGCAAGTTAATTGACTAGTCTAAGGTAACATAGTTAAGTTGACAGTTCTAAGATTTGTACCGGAGTCTTTTTACTCCAAACCCATCATTCTTGCTCCTGAACTATCCTGTGTCAGATTTCTGCAACTTTTTAAAAAAATGTTACAAACCATACCAAACTTAAAGAGTTTGGCTTGTTATGAGCAAAGTGCTTAGAATGCCATATAAGTGAGTCATCATTATTTACTCTTATTTATGGAAACTTTCGAACAGCGCCTATTATTTTGGTTAGTACCCCAGATAAAACTGATGGCCTTCAAGCTTGAGAAAAATGACTGGCATAGTTTTAGGGCAGTTGTCATTCAAAGCTTTTCAGTTGTCCACAGATTATTTAATTACACTCTTTATCAGTTGCTTTAGCATTCTGCCAAAACAATTCAGAGAATGAGAGAGGATACCTTTCCTTTTTTGCCATAAAAATCCTATTCCATAGACCTTAATTAACTAAAAGAATTTATACTACTATATGCTCTTCATACCCTTTTTTGATCAGCTCCTTCTGAACTATGTTAGCAGGAACATTGCTTTCTTCATCTTTTTTTTTTTTAAATAAATTGGATTATGAAGAAATTTGAGTAATTTTTCTCAGTTCTCATAAAAAATTCGGATATCTAAGAACAGAATTAAAGTCTCCTAAATATAAACCTTTCCTTTTACCCCCAAATAGTCTTTAAAATGCAGGAATTCAGGGTAGCTTTATCTGTAATTGTTCTCTCTGTTCCTGGTAATTTTAATAAAGAATTTATGTAAAATACCAGCATACAATGCTAGCAAAGCACAGTCTATATGCAAAGCATTCAATATACTTGCAACCTTCTAGATTTAGAGTCAGAAAACCTTGGTTAGAATCCAAGCTTAATTCCATACTTACCGGGCAAATCATTTGACAGCTGTGAGCCTGTTTCCTCATCTGAGGCTGGCACTGTGACTAGAGGAACTCTGATGTCTTTTGTACCTTTTAATCCTGTCTTCTATCTTATAAAACTTTAGTGCATTTAGTGTAATACAAGGTGTTTTCTAGCTCCTCCTAGAATGATAGTCAAAATGAAAGTGATTGCATAATACTTTTTAGCAATTTAACTTCAGGTTCCTATAACCAAGAGAATCTGTTAACATTTATTTATGTTGGGTGTTGGACTGCGGCTTTGTTATTGAAGCTAAATTTCCTTTCTGTATGTTTCCAAACCTGGTGACTAGAGACTGAAAAGAGCAGGTGCTTAGCACGGCGTCTGGCACATAGTAGGCTCTTAATTAAAGTTTGACTTACTGAAGAGTGATGGGAAATTGGTTTGGAGAACTGTTCTCCAGATATCCAAAATTTGTTGTGAACTAGCTTCAGGGTCACCTGTAGGTTTATAATGAAGCCTTAGGCAGAACTTTTTGTCTAATGAATTGCTTACTATCTGATATTTGTAACTGTATTTCGCTCTTTTGTCTCAGGTGTGGCTTCATCAGCACTGAACAGCTGTGCCTGCTTTTTGATTAATTTCTCTGTGCTCACTCACACTTGCTCAGTAGCTACAAGGGTGTCTGAAAATTATGTAGAAGGCTTGAGGATGTTCACTACATCTTTTTCTGTATCTGTTGTATAGTTAGTGCATGTTGTGGTGTCTACTATAATTATGTGTGGTCTAAGCCATTTTGCAGTTTGGGATACTGATGATCATTATTTTGTAGCTCAGAAGGATTTTGGCTAAAATCTTGCAAACAGTGTCAAGAAAGCCGAAACAATTAAAAATTTTTCTACAGTTCTTTGTAAAACTGGGAGACAGTGTTGTATAGTGGATAGAGATCCAGCTTCAGAGTTAGGAAGACCCTAGGTTCAAGTACTGCCTCTTTTTGACAGATAAACTAGCTGTGTGACTGGGGAAATCACTTAACCTCTTTGTGCCCCCAGTCAACTAACTCCCAAGACTTCAAGTTTCAGAACAACTGCTGGTTTGCATTAGTGGAGGTAGTTTCCTCACTGGGAGTTCCAGTTCCCTACATGATGAGATCATAGGCCCTAGCCAAAAAATTTTTTTACAAAATGCATTTCCCGTAATTATGTATAAGTTGATCAATTCTAAGTTCAGAATAGCCCGTTTAGGTTAATATAGTGAGAGGAATCCTAAAAACATCTAAGGCCCTGTATGTGTAAATATGTACTATTGTATATTAAGAAAATAAGAGACCATGAAGCTGCCTTTTAGATTCCTAAGTTGACTCATTGTACACATATTATCTGCAGAATATGCACAGTACAGTACAATCTAATTCCAAACTCAAAGATTTTAGAAAGACAGATGACTTTGACTAAACTCTGGGGAATAGCTGTATTTCAAATTAGACATGATTTTTGAGTAAACATCAGCTTTGAAAGGTTTTACTGTAGTTGAGATCTTAAAATCATAAAAATGTATTAGAATGAACATCTAATTATAGGTAAATGTGAGCTGAAGAGTTCCATAAAAGGTAGGTAACTATAAATGTATTCTACGTGACTGGAAAATAATAGCAGGAAAGACTTCAGATCTGAGCTCTCTTGATATTTTTATCCAGTGTGTAGGGTGGTACACATGCATCACAGCTATAATAGAGCCATCTCTTGGATCATTTTAAAAAATACATTAACTATAGAGGTTCTGTTCTGTCTTTGGAGCTCTTTCTGTACTTGGCGTTCAGTAAGGTATTTAGCTAGATACTGAGAGTTCTTTGCAGGAACCAGATTACATTTGTAAAAGGGGGTATTTTGTTTTTTTTCTTTTTAAAAAAACCCATAGGTAGAATAAAAAACTAATTGGTATTCAATAATTTCAGGAAATGGAAGATAAAGTAACTAGCCCAGAGAAAGCAGAAGAGGCAAAATTAAAAGCAAGGTATCCTCATCTGGGACAAAAGCCTGGGGGTTCTGATTTCTTGAGGAAGCGACTGCAGAAGGGAGTAAGTTCCGCTTTTTAAGTTTTACTTCTTTATGCTGTGTGATTTTTGTTACTTGTTGTGGCATGAAATGACCAATGTGATTTCAGGCAAGTTAACATTACCTTGCTTTGGTATATTTTTCTAAAAATATAAGAATTTATTATTTTGTAGTTTCTCCAAATACTTGGGAAAATGTTTATTTTGATGTAATTGCCATCTATTATAAACCCAGTTTTCCACGATGTCAAGAGCTCCATTTTTATGTATTTTTTTTATGTGTGATTCCATAAGCTCTTTTCTTCACATATATCCTTATGAAAAAATAGGGAAAACTTTATTTCTTGCTAGCACAGGGCATTGCTAAATAAAGGATAACTATTTGCAAAGTGAGTTTAACAGATTTGTTAAGGTCTCTGTAATGTCTTGTTAGCAAATACCATCAATTATAGCTTTTACTTTGAAACATTATTGGTTATCGCTATGCTGTTTTCCTTTAGAAATACAAGTTCTTAACCTTTTCTTTTTCATGCACCCCTTGGGAAACCAAAGGAGACCCCACATCTGAAGCCTGTGGACCTTTTCAAAGAATATGTTTTTTAAAATTCAATTTTATTTTACTTTCCAAATTCTCTTCCTCTCACCTCTTCCACCCGTTGAGAAGGAAAGAAAAACAAAACCTGATACAAATATGTATAGTCATACAAAGCAATAGAATGTTTTCAAATGCATAACATAGGATTACAAAGGGAATAAATAATATTAAGATGGAGTTATCAATATATTTTTAAACAGCTGACAGATCCCAGCTTAAGAACCTTTGCTTGAAAATATCCTGATCTGGCTAATGATTGGATAAAGTTAGGAAAATGAAGTGGGTTGTCATGTGAAGAACATGCATTTTTTTGAGAAAAATATCAAATAAAAATTTTCAGCTTATAAACCAAAAGTATAGTGGAAAATGGTTTTTTGAAAATGAGTAATGTCGAACCTGCTACACAAACATTCTTTGTGTATAGACTAAATGGAGAATATAATTTACATACAGTGAAAACATTTTTAACCAATCGTGCTGGCTATTTTTTCCATGGTACACAACAACTTGTAACTTTGAATTGACTTTGGACTCTGGTCCAACTGTTAGTCACTAATGTTAATGATAATTACTATCTCCTAGCCTTCTGTAGGATCTGAAAAGAGTGAGATTGAACTTTTATAAAATCATGTGAAGGTCAGCAGCTCAGTGTGGTCTTTTGAAATGGCAGTGGGTTTAAGACTGATTTATATTTTTTACTTTGAGAGAAGGAAGAATTTTGTTGGGGGTGGGGAGATTTCTATTTTCTGGGTTTTTTTATTTCCAGAGAAACTAGTAATCTTTAATATGAACATACTTAATTTGTTCTCTGGTGCTTTATTCCAATTTGAGGAGGTGCTAATTACTTTAAATTTCTTTTCATTTTAAATTATTTACTTTTTTTCCTTCCTTAGTGCTAGAGTTGATCTAAGAATTATCTAAAATTACTCTTTACATCTTACAGGCGATGTTTTAGACATTGAAGCCTTGACTGTCCTGGGTTTTGATCTCCTGTCACCAACTATACTTTGGACATTTTGAATTGAATGTCTTAACAGGAATCTCAAACTCCAAATGTCCAAAAAAGAATTTATCTTTCTACACTCTCCCCTCTTCCATATTTTCATATTACAATCAAGAGTACTGGCATCACGGTATTGATGTCATCCTTGACTCCTCAAAATTCATTGCCCATCTTTTGTCAAGTCTTGCCATTTCTATCTCATCACATCCCTCCTACACAAACCCCTTTTTTCTCACAGCTTTTCACACAGCTACCACTCTGGTAAAGGGCTGAGTCGCTTTATACCTGGACTATTCCAACAGCCTTCTGGTTGTCCCTGTCTCTCTCACTTCAGTGTATACAAAGTGATTTTACTAAAGAGGTAGGAATAACCAAGTTACACACACTCCCTTCCATGCACTTTGCCATCTAAGTACACCAGCTGACTTGCTCTCTGTCTTTCAACACGCCACCGCCCATCTCCCTGTCTTCTCACTGCCTATAACCAGTGACTGGAATATTCTTTCTCTCCACCTGACTTCCTTTAGGAATCCTGCCTTCTGTAGAAGTCCTTTTCTAGTGTCTTCCCCTCTCTTCATCCCCTTAGTGCCATCCCTCTGAGATTACCTTCCACTTGTGCTATATATGTATATCTTCATAGATATATATCTAATATTTTCACATATATTTGAATGTCATTTTCACAATTATAATTAGTAAAAGATTTCCTATATTAACAGAAACTACCTCAGTTTTGATTTAACTAAAACCCTGTTAGTGTTAACCATTGGGTAATAATAATGACACTTATTGATTCACTTAATTAATATACTTTGTATGTAGGTGATAGATTAGGCCTTCTTTATAACCAAATCTGGCAAACTGTGTTCTGTCATAGATCTAGAAGTTGCAGAAGTCTCAAAGTATATTTAGTCCAAAGTATATCTACTCATTTTACTATGGTCTTGAATTTAAGCGACTTGCCCTAGGTCTCCTAGGTACTCAGTATTAGAACTCAGGTCCTCTGACTCAAGAGACTGCATATTTGTATCATGATTTTTTTACTTTACTGTGTTCTGGTTCATCTTGAAATATTTGAACTTATTTTTTCCTTCCTGAAATTGTCCCTATTTTAAATTCTTTCAGGTTTTAAACTGGTTAGCCCCTAAAAAAGGTTAGGGCTCTGGAGTTTTTGTTTTAGTTAGGCCCATTACTTTTTTCTGTAAATGTTAATTTTAACCATTCAAATCTGCCTCTGACACATCCTGGCTCTGTGATCCTGGGCAAATCACTTAATCCTCTTGGTGCTTTAGAATACTCTCAGAGTCGCAGAGAAGGAACCAGCCTAAATAGACCAAAGAAATGCCTGGCCAGGAGCTCCTTAAACTAGTGAAATCACAAGTTCAATCCCCACCCCATGTATAAAAGTCATCATTATTGAGCCAACAAGCATTTAATTGTTGCTGTTAGCACTGGCTATTGTTTGATAATTGATTTGAAAAAAAAATGCTTCTAGTCATAAAGTTTACTTTTTCCATCATTATTCTACCTGATTCAAGCAAAGGGAGTGCCAGGTAACAGGCAGGGCCTCTTTTCTATGTGTTCATTGACAAATAAAGTGATAAAGCTAAAGAAGGGGGAAATAGTTCACCTATGACATCCCTCCCCAGTTTCCTTCCTCTCATCCCCCACCACACCAGAAAAAAAAACCCCAACAAAACTGATTTTATTGATGGAATCCCAAAATGATTTTCTGCATTTTTGATGAACTAAAACATCATAGCTATAAACTGGAGTGATATCTTGTCAAAGAAACAAGCCACATGTTGACTTTAAAATCAGACCCATCAGTCACATTTAATTATTTAGAAGTAATTTGCAGTCTTAGTCCATTGCAATCCCAAGAACTCTGAGAGAGACAAGATCAAACAGCTTAAAATAAAAATTACTCTATGGGGTTGCTTTGGGTTAAACACCATGTTTAGTGATATTACAGACTAGAAGAGAGCAAATTGTCTCAAGGACCTTCTGAATATTTATAGAATAAGACATCATGTTATCTCAGGCTGTTCAGTTTCAATTTGCTGCAACTTTTATATTAATTAACAAGAATTTATTAATTATTTGCTGCCAGGCAGGGTACTAGTTGCTTGGGATACAAAGGGCAAAAACATAGTATCTCCACTCATGTTCTATTGAGGGAGACAATATGTACGTGTATTTAAGTAGATATGTAATAAATTCATGGTAGGAAAGGAAGGCACTAGTAGTTGGGATTATCAGAAAAGACGAGATGGCAATGCAGCTTTTGGATGAATGTATAGGCACTGAGCCCAGTCCTCACATCACCACCATACAGACAAATTTTAGCTTGATAACTGTCCATTTACTTCCGCAGTATACAACCTTACAGCCACTCTTAACTGCCTTTTTCAGGTTTTTAAAATATTTTAAGAATATCAATTTCATCTTTCCTTCATATCATCCTTATTTATCCCTCCTCCTCCCTTTTCTCCCAAATGCTATATGTGTTTCCTCTGATGAGTACCTCCTCCTTAGGTAGCTACTTGCTAGATAATTACCATCTAACCAAGAGATGGTAAGAGTACTGTTGATAGTAAGTTTTGCCCATTGAACATTGCTTCTTCTAATCATTTATTATTGATTGATTGAGAACTTATAGTATGATTTTAAGCCCAGTCAGCTCAATTATCATCTAGCAGGTGGATGTGTTTATCTGTAGACCCGTGGACTGGGCTTAGAAGTAAGAGTAAGTCTAATGAGAAAAATTTACTTTCAGTTTTCAGTTTTCCCCTCAATTCAGGAGCACAGTGTCAGTTTTTGACTAACTAGCATACTTGGAATCCTTACATTTTGTCATCTGGTGGTTTATTCTTCTCAGTGTTAGACCAGTGCAGTTGCATGTATGCTTGTTATAAATTCCTTACTGAAATTTTTTTCCCCCCCAATTTCTGTTACAGCAAAAGTATTTTGACTCTGGGGACTACAACATGGCTAAAGCAAAGATGAAGAACAAGCAACTTCCTACTGCAGCCGCTCCTGACAAAACAGAGGTCACTGGTGACCACATTCCTACTCCGCAGGATCTTCCACAGCGAAAACCATCCCTTGTTGCTAGCAAACTGGCTGGCTGATTAAAAGAGCTGAACTGCATGAATCTCCTCATTCCTGTTATTTCTCTCAAACATGTTACTTCTTGGCTTTTTTTTTCCTTCCATACACTAAGTCATTGAGACTGACAGCTTTGCAGGTAGCGGTAGTGTGTGCTGCTATTGTTAAGGGAGTAAACTTTTAAGAATAAACCGTAGTACTTTGGACTAGTTGAACAATGCACTGATGAAAAGGACACATGTTAGAGCTATGTAAAGTGATCTACTTGAAAATAAATGTATATATTGCCTATTCCTTAGTGTAGGACTGGTTCCAGCAAATAACAAGCAAGTTTTACAGTTTCACTGTTTTGGCTTTCCTCATTCCTCTTAATTACAGCTTTATATGTTTGTGTTATTTAATATAATCTATTGTGTTGCTTTTTTTCTGTATTTTTCTATTTGGTTTTGTAAAACAGAGGTTTAAGACCACAAGTTGTTAGATCATGTATTTAAAATGAAAACCACACACACACACACAAAGTGGGATTCTGAATGATTTCTGTCTTTGCTCTTAAACTTGAATGGCCTTAAACCTGTTTCAGCTTTAACAATAGAATTTTACTTGGGCAATATTTGCCCATCCTGATGTAACCTTTTGTGAATTTAGTGCTTATTAACAGCTGCCTGTTGAAGCTGGGTTTTTTTTGTTTGTTTGTTTTGGGTTTTTTTATTTTCAGTTCTGTAGTTGAATACCTTTTTTTTTTTGAAGATGTGAATGAAGTGTGCATGTGCACAGACTGTTGAATTCACTTTTGTGCCATTTTTGTAAATATAATAGTTTTGCACAACCTCTCGCAAATGTCTGTATTAATTTCACACTTTTAAACAACAGATAATGTGCCAACCAGAAGCACAAGAGTTCCCACCCCAAATTCTACAGTTAGAACTTTTGTATAGATAAGAGTAGTTTACAATCTTGGATTTAGAAAATACCAAACTGGATTACTCATTTAGGTATAGACTTAAGTATTTTCATCTGTTACTAATGCCCATGACATTCAGTGGCCTTGTGTGCATATACAATATCTTGCTTAGGCATATCTTTTGTCCTATGCAGAACATTTCATTGTGACTTGTGAAATTATAAGTCACATAATTTGTAAGGTTTTTTTAAATGGAGAATATTTTTACTTTCACATTCAATTTTCTGAAAGCTCTAGAACAAAAAGCCTTCAGGGCTTTAACCCCATTTTTTGCTATTAATTTGACATTTTAAGAGTAGGAGTTGAGGCCATTTTGTGCATTTGGAAGTAGAGGCATATACTTAATTTATAATAGTTCTGCTGAATTCTATACTTAAGACACACTAGGATGATATTTTCTTATTGTTTAAGTAGCTATTAAATCCTGATCCTGTGTAACTAATATTTGACAATTCTAAATGTACAAATAAAAAGGCATTTTGAATAAGTAAATACTTGAAGACTGACATCCCAAAGATATAAGTCAATATGTATGGACCTGTAACCTTTTAGTAAATATTTTTAGTATTAAATTAGAAAAAGGAAACTAAATAAGTTGACCCTTGCTACAATTAGAACATCTCATATAAAGAGGAATGAATGTATCCCAGTTAAATATTTAAGCCTTAGATATTTTGCTTTTATAAATAACATTTTTTTTTTTTAAGATTTGAAGTGATATCCATTTAATTTTTTTCCCTGTAGCACTGTTTCCTTATCTCATTCATGAACAGGAACAAGTTGAGGCAGTCTTACCAAGGAGTTAATCTTTGTTGTGACTAATTTACCATTTGTAGTTTTGTACACTTTCCCCAGTTTCATGCAGTGATACATTATGACATTAGTCCAAAATATGCCACTAATAATGTTTTCTTGTCTATAAATTCCTTTTTGGTGTGTGGGAAATGGAGGGTCATGGGGAAAGGGGTTAGAGGCTAATTTTAGGCCCTGAACACACATGATAATTTTCATTATTGCATTTCTGCAACCAAAAATATTAGGTGGCCATAAGTAGATTTAATCATCTCTATTGGCATTAATGAAACTTTTAGCAAATTGCCATTTTAAGAGTTTTGCACTTACCTTTCTGTCCTCCAAAAAAAGCAGAAAAACAAAATGAAAATAAGAATTAATTTGAAAAAGGTTACCAGATTTGTTCAAGTGAAATCCTCACCTACATAGTAGTTGTAAGAATGACTTCAACATTGCAAAAACAACCCAAAATGGAATTTTATGAATTTTTGTCAATTCTTGTTCAATATGTTCACAAAAGGCTTAAGTGCTATGTCAATGAAATCCCCATTCATCTGAGAGGAGTGATCTAATAGACACTGCACTGAAAGATTAAGAACACAGTGCTAATCCTGACCATGAAAGAGAAGAATGTTGCTGTGACCGTGGCAGATGACTTAAGTGCTGCCTCCGTTTCAGTTTTTTAACACAGGATGCTAATGCTTAATCTACCTCAAAACATGTTGAGGATCTGTGAAATGCTGTTTAAGTGCCCAATTTAAAATAATTGTGGTTGTCTTTAATAAAGATAAAATTTCCTCATAAAGCCAACCTGCCTTCTACAAAGTCATAGTGCTTCAGATCTCAGGATTTTCCATAAGGAAAGACCTGTTAATGATTTAATGCTCATTATATATCTCCATTAGTGGTGCTCAGAGCTGGTTGCTGTCCCCCTGCTCTTAATCATTCCTTTCTTGCCCAAAGCTCCCTGTTTGTTTATAAAAATCGAGGTGTTACCAAGTGGTGTCTTAGGCCATTTCCAATTTTAAATTTTACAATTTTGAGTTTATGGGTTTGAAAATGTTAGCATTTTAGAAAATGTGAATGACAGCAAAACTTAGGAAAAGTGGCAGAATATTGAAGAAAATTTCCCAGTAAATAAATTTGGTCAGCCAGTCATGGAAAAAAAAAATTGCATTTAGTTGAAAACCTATCTAGCCATTAAAAATAATTATAGATTCAGGTGTTACCCAGGATGCTCAGTTTTGAGGTAAATAAGTATAGTATAACTTACTAGAGCTGATTTTTTTAATGTAGAATAAGGGTCTGGGCTGAAATTTACCTTAATACTTGGAATGTCCTGACCTAAGTCAATTAGTATAAGCATTGTAAAAGGCCTGTTCATTGCATTCTATGGTGCTGCTGATTTTGATCTTTTTATTAAAGCAGATGGAAGGGCTTCTACTTGGACATCTTTTTTTTTAACAATTGGAGTTGACATATGTGCTTTAAGTAAAATTACTGAGTATTACGTGATGGTGACTTTTCCCTAATTAAAAATTAGTATTTGATTTAGTCTAAATTACAGGTTTTTCTGTAGCTAACTCAGGTACTGTCTAAACTAAGGGTAAGTAGCCTGTGGTAAGGACATTGCTGAGTTTAGCATTCTTATATTTTGCAGCATATTTATATGGTTTATCTTCCCCCTTTTAGTTTTTTTCCCTTTTGTCCCTCTCCCTCTTTTTGTTTTGCAAAATTTAAGTCTCAGAACTGCACCAGTTATCTTGCTTAGCTCTTAATATTTGGGAAGTCACTAATTTGAACCACCGACCATTTTACACCTCAGCATGCACTGCCAACTGAATTACACTTGTCCACTTGTAATTAAGATCTTTGCTTTTGTATTAGAAAATTTCTTTTCCCACCTTTGTAAATAGAGGATCAAATTGAAAATTTCTACTGAAACCTCACTGTAGAATAGATAACCCCAAGGATGTGTAAACACCTCATACAATATATTTCGTTTATAAGTTTTGACATCTTAAGTAGGTATCAAGCCTCTGTTTTTTACCCTGGAAATTTTTTTCATTTTCAGCCTTCTGGGTAAGCCATGATCAGTCATTAATGTAATATGTTTTTATAATGTCATTTATCACCTAGCTAGAAGTTTGAAGTAAAAAGTTAATTCCTTCAGTGCTTTGCCCTCAAATCTTGTTTTGCATCTGTCATTGTTGATGCAGTAGAACACCAATACAGCATGTATAAAAGAACCAGACTAATACCTCTTCTGTTTAACATGAGTTGGGAACAAATGATGAAATTTGTCAATTGCCAGTCCCTTCTAAAATTATACTTGTAAGAGATATAGGAAAATAAACTGTTCTACCCAATTTTTATTGTTGGAACTTGCAGTTTTGTCTTTTTTTAAACTGTCACCTTATTCTTAGTTTTCATATTGTGTTGGAGTATATTAACTCTTCATAAAGCATATAATGAATACCCTTTAAATTTTAGTTCCCATAGTGTGCTGATTATCATTTATGTGATGACCCTCCTTTCAAGTTTTATTTTAAAAATGAAAAGTTTCCCATGGTAGGAAAAGATTAAGTGGTTCATGCCCATAAAGAATTCATTCTCGGTTTTCTATGTCAGGATAGGAATATTTGCACAGCTGGTCAAAATCTACAGATTAGTTTTCCCAGCTGATTTGGGGTAAAGAGGATCACCGGAAGCTGAAAAGTCACTCAAGTAGATTATGTGGAAGAGAACAACAAAACTGTCAGTGGAACACTGCCCTCTAGCAGCTGTGATACTTACATTGGTCCCATTACCTACAGTGATGTAACAGCTAGTTGACAAAGAACTTTAAGGAGACCCCGGAAATTATTAGTTAATTTTAGTGCCCTGACACCCTGTGACAAATTTTCCTGAAGATGATGCTGAGCTGAGCCATAACCACCAACAAACTGGGTAATTTGTCAGCTGTACAGCGGCCAAAGTGCATGGGTAATTGACAGTATGGATAATTGAGATGTAACTGCAATCAGCTAAAAAATGAATACTGTTCGATGTCTAAATAAGCTAGCACTACAAACTTTAATTTTTTCTTTTTAATTTAGTCTTCCAGTAAGTGTTCATTAAATGATAGTTGTGTCAGGTGTTTGGAGGTCGGTTAAAAAAACATCCTGACTTCAAGAAGTCCATGTCCTCGTGGAGGGGGAAAAAGGGAGAGAAACTGCATGTATTCAGATATAAAATAGTTGGTTTTTTTTTTTTTGGTAAGGGGGAAGGGCAAAAGGCACTAGCAATTGGAGGGATGGTGGCTCTTGCAGCCAGACATCATGCTTGGGATGTGGGAGAATGCATTCCAGGCATGGAGATGTGCCTTATGCAAAAAGACACGGACGGAATGCTAAGGAACAGCCAAGTAAGCCAGTTTGGCTATGTTTACTGCATTTTGGACATTGAGGTTGAAATTTTAGCCATGGGCCACAAAGCATAAAAGATTATGCCTTCCTTGTTGACACAATGATTTCTTAACTACAAAGCTTTCAGACCATTAAAATGACTTCTGAGTATTAAACTAGTATTGTACCATTACAGTTAATTAGTCCATATTTCACCAATAATTGCTGTGACAAAGCAAGTTTCATCCAACTTCTATATGCAGGAACTCATATGACCAACACATGGTAATAAGCACCATGTTCATGGCACTTTTAGGAACTTTAGTGGATACAAAGAATGAAATGTAGTTCTTGACCACAAAAAAACCTCAAAATGACAGAAAAGACCAGTGATTTGGCAAGCAATAGGCCGCCAAGGACCTTTGAAAACAGTTTCAGTAGAATGGTGGTAAGGTTGCAAAGAATTATGTTAAATGGGTGGTGAAGAAATAGAGGCAGTGGAACAAAGACCACCATTTTAAGAAATTGTGATAGGAAGAATGAGAGGACAGTAGCTTGGAGGAGCAGAGTGAGTGAAGGTTTCAAGATGAGTGAGAGCTAAGCATTCACAGGGAAAAGAAATTAGTGGAATGAAGGTAAAGATAAAAGAAGGGATAATAGAGCATAGTGCCAGAGGAGAAGGGATAGGGATGGAATCAACAGTACAGAGTTATTCTTGGAAGGAGATGAGTAACTCAGAGACAAGAAGAGAATGATATAAAAGATGGTGCAGAAAGAAGGTAAGGAAACATGATGTAAAAAAGCAGGGGAATGGAGTCAGCACAGGCAGATGCAAAGAAGGGTAAAAACAATCCTTGCCCTGAGGAGTTCACAATCAAATGAAGGAGGGCACATAGTGATGAAGGCAGAATAAAATACTGGAGGAACATGGAAAAGGTGTGAACAGCCAAGAGAAATTGAAAGATCAAGAAGAGGATTAAAATGTAGCCCAGAAGATACGGATTATCTGAAGGTTGCACCAGCTGGGTTAATAGTTGAGGTTTATTGTCCTGTATAGTTAAGATGAAGAAAATCTTAGGTTTATATTGGAGTTGGGTGAAGTGGTAGGTAGCATGCTTATTATATTTGCAGATTATACAAAGCTAGAAGAGACAGTTACCACTAGTTGACATTCAGGATTCAAAAATATCTCAGCAGGCTAGAACATTGGGCTAAATTTAACAAGATGAAATGTAAGAGGATAAATGTAAAAGTTTTCCATATTTAAAAGAATTTTGCAAGCACAAGAAGAGGATATGTGGCTAGATGTCAGTTTTTCTGAAAAAGATCTGGGCATTTTAGGGGATTGCTAGGTCAAGATGAGTCAATAGCGGGATATGGCAGCCAAATAAGCCAATGAAAGCTTTGCTTGCATTAGGAAAGGAAAGCATGGTGTCCAAGATTACAAAGGTTTCGATTTTGCCCTACTCTGCTCAGATCAGACCACATCTCATGCACATAGTTCTATGTACCATATTTTAGGAATGACATTAATAAGCTGGAGGGCATCTAGGAGGGTATTTAAGATGGTAAGGGCCTTGAGTTTATGCTATGCTAGTAGTTGAAGAAACTGGAAATTTTTTTATTGTAGAAGAGATTAGGAGGGATAATTGTCTTCAAGTATTTAATGGATTGTTTTATGGAAAGGAGATTATACTTGTTCTGACTGGCCCCACAGGGCTGAAGTAAGGACAGTGGGTGGAAAAAGGCAGATTTTGGCTTGATATAAGGAAAAACTTTCTAACAATTAGAACTGTCCAAAAGTGGAATGAGCTGGTGGGTTTCCCCTCAACCAAACAGAGGTTGAGAAAATAGGTCACATACCACTCTCTTTGATAGCCAGTCTTCAAGGTGTTTCCAACACAACCACAGCTATCCTTAGTCCCCAATATGTCCTTTGTCAGCCCACTTCCTCTGGTGGGCAAGTTCCCTACCTTCCCTTACAGTAGATGACTAAATGAACTGCAATCCATAGTACCTAGGCATGAGCCTCTAGGAAAATCCCAATTCTACAGTGTCATCATCATCTTTTGGGGCAATGACCAATGAGAAAGAGCTATACCAGCCCCTCTGCTAAGCACTAGGAATAAAAAGAAATGCAAAACCAGTTCTTTGCTTGCAAAAACCTTACATTCTAATGGGGGAAAATAGAAATAATTAGGTATGTATTGGATATATACATAGTTGAAAAAAAATAATCTGACAAGGGGAAAGCCCTAGCAGCTAGGAGGTATGGGGGGGGGGGGGAAGGGAAAATGGAAGGCCTCTTGCAGAAGCTAAGATCTGAGCTGTCTTAAAGCCAAAGGCGCTAAGACATGGAGGTGAGGGGGCAGAACATTCAAGGAACAGATTTGGGGGATGCCTCATATTTCAAGGAAGAGCAAGTAAGCCAGTATGAATCCTGTAGAGTGTGTGAGAGAGGATAGTGTATAAGAGCTGCAAAGGCAGAAGGGGCTGGGTTATGAAGAGTTTTAAATGTCAGTTTATATTTGATCCTGGTGGTAATAGAGAACCACTGAGGCTCATTGAGGGGAAGAGGGAAGGTGACGATTCCAGAAACCAAGATTCCAGAGTGCCCATAATAAAGTATGCTACACTCACTACCTTCTTTTCAGAGAAGTATTGGTATCATGCAGAATGAGACATGTTTTTGGACATAGTGAACGCATGAATTTGTTTTGCTTGACCATGCATATTTGTTAGAAAGGGTTTTCTTTTTGTTCAGTTGGGGGTGGAGGAGAGAAGGGAGGAAGATAAAAATAAATGCTTATTAATTGAAAATAACTAAACTGAATCTTTTTAAAAGGAGCTATTTTAATAGTCCAGGTGAAAGTCTGAATCAGGAGAGTGGATATATATAAAAAAGAGGAAGGTAAAAATGACAAGATTTGTTGAGGGATTGGATACATAGAGTGAGTGATAGTGAGGATTTTTAGGATTAATATTAGGGTGAGTGAGAAGTTAAGCATGACACTAAATTTGTGAGCTTGGGAAACTGGGAGGATTGGTGATACCCTTGACAATAACAGGGAAGTTTGGGATTGGGAGGAAAGATAATGAGTTCTATTTGGACGTGTTGAGTTTGTCCTGTTTTATGGGACATTGAATTTGAGGTGTCTAAGAGTAGTTAGAGAGACATGACTTTAGCTCAGCAAAGAGTATAGGGCTGGATATATAAATCTGGGAATCTTTTGCATAGAGATAATTGAACCTACAGCAGGAAATGAGATCACCAAGTGAAAAAGTATAAAGCAAAGCCTTGGGTGACACCTAATGAGTGTGAAATGGATGAAAAACCAGGAAAGATAACTTAAAAGTAGAAGATAGGAGAATTGTGTCATAAAACCTAGAAAGGACAGAGTATGGAGGAGAAGCTGATCCAGAGTGTCAAATGATTCACAGAGGTCAAGAATGATAAGGATCAACAAAAAGCCATTAGAGTTGTAAATGAAGAGATCATTAGTAACATTGGAATTTTGGAAACTGGAAGTTTCAGTTGAATGATGAGGTTGAAGCCAGATTGAATAGAGTTTAGAAAGGAACCAGAAGAGAGTTAGTGCTGTCAACGTAACCAGTTTTCTCAGGGAGTTTAGCCCTGAAGGGAAAAAAAAAGATCATAGGATAGACTTTGGAACAGCTCATAGATATTATTACATTTCTCTTCCCCTAAATCTTCTCTTCTTCCAAACAGCCCTATTTCTGTCAAAGGCATCACCATTCTTCCAACCTCCCGGGTCTGTAACCTTAGTGTCATTCTTAATTCCTTATTTTCCCTCACCATGTATCTAATTAGTCATTAAATCTTGCCTTTTGTACCTGCACATCTCTCATATCCTACCTCTTCTCTCTACTCATATAGCTACCACCTTACAGGCTCTCATTGTTCAATTAGTCCAATGCCTAGATTATTGTAATGTCCTCCCAATTGGTCTTTCTTCCTCAAGACTTTCTCCTTTCCAAAGTATTTTTCACAAACCTACCAAAGTGATTTTCCTAACGAGTCTGACCATATCACTTCCTAACTTGGTAAACTCTGTTGGTTCCCTTTTGAATCTAGGATCGAATATTATTTCATTTTTTAAAAAATTGCCAATTAATAAGCATTTATTTTCTCTTTTTCCCCCTCTTCCTACAAAAAGTAAAATAAAATCTTCATAACAAACATTCTAAAATGTGTATCTCATTGTAAATCTTCAGTCCTCTGGAATTACGTTCATCATTGCATTGATCAGAGTTCTTTATGAGGTTGTTATTGTAAATTTTTCTCCTAGTCCTCCTCACTTCACTCTGTATCAGTTCATAGAAGTCTTCTTGGTTTCCTCTGAAACTGTCCATTTCTCCATTTCTTATAGCACACTAATATTCCATTCCATTCATATGCCATTTAGCCATTCTCCAATAACGCTTCAGTTTCCAGACTTTTTTTTTGCTTCCACAAAAAAAAAGCCTCCAAAATGTTTCTGTACACATGGGTCCTTTTCCTCTTCATCTGATCTCTTTGAGGTATATGCCTGGCAGTAGAGGTCTGGATGGGCCAAAGGGTATGCATAGTTTAGTGATTTAGGGGTCATAATTCTAAATGGCTTTCCATAATAGGGTCTGGACCAATTCACAGCTCTGAGAACAGTGCATTGGTGTGTCCATTTCCCCAAAGCCCCTCTAACATTTGTCATTTTCCTTGTTTGTTTCCTTTTATCCATCTGATGGGTGTGGTGTGGACTGTAAAGTTTGCTTTTATTTGCATTTCTCTAATTATTAGTGATTTGGAGGATTTTTTTCATCTAGTAGTTGATAACTTAAATTTCTTACTTTGAAAACTGTTTATATCCTTTGATCACTTATCTATTAAGAAATGGGTATTAGTCAAACATTTTAATCTGTTCCTTATATGTCTTGGATAATAGACTATTTTTTCACTTTTTTCTCATCTTTTAAAATTTTCTATATATTCATAATATATATAATTGGTAGAATAATTCATGTAAATAACTTATACACAAGTAAATTTACTTGTATTACAAGTAAGTATACGTGTATACAAGAAAATATTGAAGGTATGGGCTCTTTTTATTTTATTTTTTTTTTGCTGATAAGAATTTGTGATTAAAAAAGGCCTGGGACTATTGTACTAAGCCATGGTGTTTCTCACCAGGCAATAGTAAGTGGCTATTGAATGAATAAAATAGGTGTAGGGCATCCTCCAAACAGAAAGCCCCATGGAACATTTTCATTGCTTCAGTAACTTTCTATTGCCATAACCCAGCACACTTAGGTTGATTTTTCCTCCAAAAACTGTGGTCTTGGGATCATGGTCTTTCCTCTTTGTATCTCCTACACTTCTTCCCTATCATCTCTCTTCCACACCATATAGTCATAATAAAATACAAGACTACTGCAGAGTTTGGAATTTTGGGGGGTAGGGTGGGGTAGTGTAACAATGATGTTGCTAGCAGCTGCTAGGTGTGTTTCAACAATCTGGCTAGCAGCGGTTGTGGGGGTGAAAAACCAACACAAGCCCAACAACGAGAATGCTGCCAGCATAGGTTCTTTTGATCTGCTTTACTAAGGAAAGCAATGTTAAGGGGTTAACAAGCTTACTTTAAACTGGCATACAGACATCATTCACTTGGTTCAGGGGAAAAAGCCAGCCCCCTGAATTTCGGAGCAAATACAAACAAATTACAAACATTGACAGACAGACTTTATCTGTTTTAAATCCCAATACATAGTTACCAGAGTTTAAGAAAGTTCCAACATCCGGGTTATGAGCTGGAGGGCTCTTAGCTACAGCTGCCCAAAGTCTCCGCATCAGCGCTCCACCAAGAGTGAGAGCTCTCAAGAGTGAGAGCCCTGAGCAAATGGCTGTGTCTTCCTTTTTTTTATGGAGTTTCAAACATCATCAAATGTCATCTGAGTGACCAGAGCTTAGGCTCCTATGATTGGCTCTGGAGTTAGCACTCCCCTAAGAACCCTGGGAGCTTCATACCCACATAGGTTTAGCACCTAGTAATAAGGGGTTTGGGACAAACTTAGGAGCAAAGATCTAATCAGGCCTCCCTTAGTTAGGCCCACCTGGGGCCCCACCTTGGTTACCAATTCACACCCACATAGGTTTAGCACCTAATTGGGGTTTGGGCCTGGGGCTTAGCACCTAGTAAGACTCAAAGACACTTAATTAATCATTTTAAAACAGTAAGAAAGTCCCAACTTAATTGATATTACAAGGTGAAAGACCAACAACAAGAGGGCTGCTAGCACAGGTTATTTGACTTACTTTTCTAAGGAAAG
>CM053624.1:130237997-130264555 GCA_028646595.1 Phalanger gymnotis
TCAGTGCTGAGAAGCACTCAAAAAAAACTTAGCAAAAAAGTCGCATCCTGATTACCATGGGTGGGAGGAGGTGCAAACTAGAAACAAATTAGATAACTCACAAGTTCAAAGTCCCTTCTTAAACTGTTCTACTTGACTTAACTCAGTTCATTAAAAGGCTCCTTTAACTATTGCTTTAGTTTTACTCCTAGGTCAGCTGATACCTTCTTGTAGCCCTTATCCTTTTTTTTTTCTGGGACCCAAAGTCCATCACTAGGTTCTAGGTAAAAAATGCCTTTTCTAAAGCCAGTCAAGTTTCAGTTAAGTGATTCCAGTCTCCATTGTATTCCTGAAGAAGCAAAGTCTTTTCCACTTGGGTTTTTGAGACTTGACTGTCTCATTCAGACTGAAATTTAGTAGAAGCATTCATTTATATCCTGAGTAGTTATAACTTCTTGGCCCTCCATTCCTAATGTGACAGTCTGGTGTGGGTTAAGTGTCCCCTTGATGATGATGCAAAATGTACCGAGCTCATTATTCTGCTTTCTGATACCTACATAAAATGAGCAGGGCTTAGGAAGATAGCATATATTTTGGCTACCACATGGTACTACCTTTAAACTACCAGACCAATAGTTTCATTAGCGGAGTATTTAATATTTATTTGCTGCCTTTCCTGAAGGCTTCAGGATCCCTACTGCTCATCATAAAGTGATTTGCCTACTAGCTTAAACTGCTTTCCATCCCACCACTCTGACTGAACTCACTGAGCTTATGGTGCTTGGGGTACTTGCTCCAGGTTAAAAATAGATTTAGGAGTATGATATCTATATGCTCCAAAATAACTAAGAAGGAAATTTCTCATCCTTGCTCCAGAGCACCCAGCCAGAATTTGGAAACCAGGATTTCAATTGACTAGTTTCGTTCATATACTCAAACAATTCACTTTTTAAAAAAGCCACATGATTTGTCAAAATATAGTTAAGTAGCTGAGTTAAGAAAGCTGGCATATTGCAAAACGTAAAGCATTTGCTTCACTCCATCATCTTTTCCTCTGATGATTCTGACCTCTGCTCAGAGCAGAGAGGAAACTCGATGTTGGGAAAAGTATTGAAGAGGTCAGGGAATCATATGAAGAGGTCACGGAACTATATGCTTTTAGGGGTACTTGAGATCCCAAAATACCATCATGCCAGGTCCTGCTGGGAAGAATTCAACTCAAGCCTTCTCACAGCCACAGAAAGACAAAGTTTATTAAGGATTTGACACATTGGGTTGTCTTAAGAAATGTCACCTTTTGTGATGCTCGTTTTCACAAGTGGGCCAGGTTCCATCTGAGGCGGATGGAATTTGATCACCTTCATGGGGGCAAGATTAAACTTATATACAGGAAGACTGCGAGGGATCTAGGGTGGTCCTGGGGTGATAGGAGGAGGAGTTTAGGGAGGGTCCCGAGGAGGAGTCCAAGGAGGAGCTTGATGGGACTGGGATGAGGTCAGACTTCAGGAACCAAGAGAATGGGATTAAGGATGGGAAGTAGCTGAAAGCTACCTGGAGATAACAGACAATGGAGGGCTAGGGTAAAGGTTAAGGGTAATGGATTTGGCATGAAAAGCCAGATCAAGTAGAAAAATTCAAAGGGAGTTTAAGGGGGCTCCCAGAGCCTTGTAGTAGCAATTTAGATTTGAAGATCTTTCCCACTCATTAATAGGCCATATGACCTGCTTATGTCACATGTGGTGGTGGGGAGCTTCCTGACAGAAAAAGTTATATCACAGAAAATGCTGAGAGAGAGAGAGAGAGAGAGAGAGAGAGAGAGAGAGAGAGAGAGAACATGAGCATGTGAGCAGTTATGGCTGCTAATGGCCACCGTCTTGATAGAGCTGAACAGGCTGACTTAGCTGTACTATGAGTTTGTGTTTGAGGAAGACCCCCAGCAGAGGGTCAGAGAGGTTTTGGGAAGGCAAGTCTGCATGTTGTAATATTGTGTTTTAAGTTCCTTGATGTTATGATAAAGTGGGCTGACTGGCTGTGGGAGCTGAACCATTTGGTTGTGGGAGCTGAAAGTTTGGTTATGGGAGATGGTTCTCTAGTGTCTGAATTAATGTTGTACTTCTACCTTCTATATGGAGAATCTCTCATACTTTGCAATACAGAACTACATAGGCATATTCACAATTATCGTTGATGTTCTGTTTATTGCCTTACTGATACAAGCTTATACCCCATCAATTTGCCATTTCCTTCTCTAGCTCATTTCACAATTCAGGAAACTGAGGCAAACAGGGTTAAGTGATTTGCTCAGGGTCAGACAGCTAATAAGCATCTGAGGCCAGATTTGAACTCAGGAAGGTGAGTCTTCCTATCCACAGGGGGCACTCTATCCACTATGCCACCTAGCTGCCTTGGTGTTAGATTAGAGGACTTTAAAATCACAGAATCTAAGGAATGGAAAGGACTTCATAGGCTTCCCTAACTCAAGCTGAAACAAGAATCCTTTCTATAACCGTTGAGCAAGTGGTCAACCTGGTGACTTTCATAGTCTGTGACTGGCCCGTTTCTTAGTAAATTTCAACTACATATTAGATTTTTCTCCCCAGCTTTCCTACCCCATGGGAAAAGAAGTGGGAGAACAGAATATAGGATCAAGCTTTTTATGATGAGAAAGGATTGGGGAGCTATATTGTATAATGAGGAGAGTACTTAATTTGTAGTTTTCAAGGACTTGAGTTCAAGCTTCAGATTTGTCATTTGCTAGATATGTGACCTTGGAAAAACATTTTACCTCTGAGTTTTAGAAAATGTTGGACAATAGTGTGTCTTGCAGGGCTTTGGAAAGCAATACTCTTTACTGCCACCAGGATTATGGTTATTCAGTATAAAAGAGTGGAATCATAGAATTTAGAGGTGAAGTGTCTTTGTGAGATCATCTAATCTAAACTCCTCATTTTACAATAGTGGAAAATGAGGTATAGAGAGTTGAAGTGACTTAGCCAAGGTCACACTTGCTAATTGGTGGCAGAACCAAGATTATTTTGAGATCTCCTGAGAGGCAGAGTATCTTAGTGCATAGAGAGCTGGTCTTGAGTTAAGGAAGACCTGAGTTTAAATCTCATCTCTGAAACCCACTGGCTGTGAATTTGGGTAGGTCATTTAACCTCTAAAGCAGCTCTCTAAGAAGATAAGGTATAAAGAAGATGCCAACCTTAGCCCCTTAGGCAGCTCTCTAATAAGAAGTAGAGAAGATGCTGACCTCAACTTGTAGAAGAAGCTTCTCAACCTATGCTTCATATATAGTGAAATGTAAGTCCCTTTCTCTATGCCACATACACACACATTATTGTTGAGGTTTTGGGGATTCAGGGGTGCTTGGGACCCCAAAATATCGACATGCTGGGTACTGCAGAATGAATTCAACTCACGCCTTCTCACAGCCAAAGAAAAACAAAGTTTATTAAAGATCAGCCACATCGGCCAGACTCTTAAGAAATCTCACCATTGGCTAGACTCTTAAGGAATCTGAGCACCTTCATGGAAGCAAGATGAGACTTATATACAGAAAGATTGTGGGAGGGATCTAGGAGTGGTTCTGGGGTGATGGGAGGAGGGGTTTGGGGCGGGTCTTGAGGAGGAGGTTAAGGAGGATATTGGGGTGACCAGAGGTCAGACTCCAGGAATGCTATTAAGGGTGGGAAATAGCTGAAGACTACCTTGAGATAACAGAAAATGGAGGGCTAGGCTAGTTTAAGGGTAACAGATTTGGATATGGATATTCTGATAGGATCCAGGGTGGGAAGTAGGCTAGGTTAAGAGTGGAGATTTGGGCCTAGAGATAATGAAAGGCTTATGGCCTCAGGCAAACACCTCACCATCAAGTGAGAAGATTCAACGAGAGTTCAAGGGGGTTCCCCAGATTCTATACCCCACCACTATTACCTTCCCCACTTCCCTTATTTCTTAAAGAATACTGATTGTCCTAGTGGCCTAAAGTGGAAGCATGGTAGTCTCTGGGCCCCCATTATGAGTCAGTTGTGTCTCTTCCTTATCCTCCATACACAAGCTGAGTTCCTGAGCTCTGAGTGTTAACAATGACACCTACCACATACAATAACGTTGGACAAGTGTTTCACCTTTTGGGGTCTTAGTTTCCTTGTGTGTCAAATGAATGGGGTGGACTAGATGATCTAAATATATGATCCTACGAAAAATAATTACAAAAATTTAAAAATGAGTAAAGAAAGTGGTAAAAACGAGCTTTTAGAAGAAAGGACAGCCATGAGTAAGGAGGAAAAGTATATCCACTATTGAAGGTATATGAAGAGAGTGCTGCCAGGTTCGTAGAGAAGTCACTCTAACGTGCTCAATATGCAACCATAACAATTGAGAAGGATAGATATTTCAGTTGGATTTCTTTCAGTTTTCTGACCCTTGAAAGTTAAATATAGATAGAGAGGTATTTCATGAAGTGTGCTTGGATTCAAGTAGGAAACAATTACGTGCCCAGGGATATGAGGCAGAATCTTGCTGAAAGGTGCATTTAATTTTTGAAGTTCCGAGAAAGTTACCTAGTACCCTGTTATCCGGAACATTTGCCTGATTTGCTCCTTAAAGCTTCTATCTGGAGTATCTAGCTAAAGCCTTATCTCATTTTCAAAATTCTCCTCTTACTTCCCCCTTCCTTCCTCGTTCATTTATTCATTCATTCATTCAACTAGCATTTATGAAGTGCCTGCTAAGTGTCTAGAAGCTACAAAGACAAAAATGGACAGCGTCTACCCTCAAGAAGCCCCAGTATGATCTCCCTTTTAGATATTTCTTGCTTTCTAAGAAGTCTAAATAAGATGTGACCCTCTACTCCCCATTCAACAAAGTGGACCAGAATGGGAGATTCCAGTTTTATCTTCCGCTGTCCTAGATGTACCGAGATTGAAAATATCTCCTATATAGCAGCCCCTGGGAGACGAGGTTCATCTTGCATTACCCAAGGCCTGCCACACTGTGGTGGCTTACCAAAAAAAAAAAAAGTGACCCCAAATGTTCTGGGGGCTCACGTACCTCGCCAGGTGGAGGTAGGAACTGGCGGGCGGGAGCGCGGGAGGGGCTCTGGCTCCTGGGGTCCCCTGGGTCCCTGGGTCCCCGGCCCCCGCCTTAGCCTCAGGCTGCCTGGCTCGCGGAGGATGCTCTGGCCGCACCCGCAGCCGATGGGCGGCAGCGTGAGCCCAGGAGTTCCTGGATCCGCCGCTGAAGCACTGCTGAAGCGCTGCCTCCTCCCGCTCCCACAATGCACAGGGCGGCGGCGGCGGCTGGGGAGGCAGCGGCGGCGGCGGCGGCAGCAGCGGCGGCGGCAGCGGCAGCAGCATCCCGAGGCGTGGGGACAGCTCCCGGACGTTCGCCCGCGAGTGATGGCCAAGCGCCTGCGGCCGGCCGCCTGAATCCTCGCCCTGCCCGGCGGCTGCACGCGCTTCCTCGGCTTCGAGGAGCCGCGGCGGCCCATGCGGGATCCGGCCTCCGCAGAGGCGACAGAGGCGCCGGAGGCTCGGGAGGGCGTTAGGGGCATCGACTGCGGGACGAGGCCCGAGCGGGCGGCGCCGGCACCATGGCCGCGTCCGAGCTCTACACAAAGGTAACGGCTCGCCCTGGGGGCAGCATCCTGGGGAGTTGGCGGGGGTGGGGGGGGAATGGAGGGAGATGATGGACCCGCCCCGGCCGGCTGATGTCGCCTCCTCCCCTCATCGGTCCAGCTGTCAGCCTCTCCTCAGGCGGGAGCGGGATGCGCGTCTGTCCGCCTGTCTGTCTGTCTGCCCGAGACTGAATGAACTGTCATGGTTTGGGGAGGCGGGGGGGACATCCGGAGAAGCACCACCCCTGCGGTACCCAGGGCCTGGCCTCCTCCCGAGAGGGCCAAGAGCATCCCTTTCTCTGGAGGTCAGGACCTCCGCTCCTCCCTACCTGACATGAAACCTTCCCCTGTAGGGGTGAAGATTTTCAATTCAATTCCATCAACATTTACTAAGCACCTACTATGTGTTAGGCACTGGGGACAAAGAACAGGCAAAAGACAGCCCCTTCCCTCAAGGAGCTTATAATCTAACCGGGTATGCAACATGAAAACAAAACATGAAAACACAGCAAGATGATGATGGAGACAGAGATACCTTTTTCCATGGGGGAAGTGCTTTGGCCCCTGCAACTTCTTTCAGCTTGATTTTCTTTAGGCCTGTGAAGAAGTGCCTGCATATTCGCTAAGAGACCTTTCAAAGTCCTGAAAAAATCCAGACTAGGAGTTAATCAGATGACCTTATAATGAATGATGGTGTACATTATACTTATCCTTGGAGAGGGGCACCTGCTTAAAATAATTCTTTGTGTTTTGTTTTTGTTTCCTCTGCTACTTCTTTTTTAACTGAGGTTTGTTTGTTTTTTGTTTATTTGTTTTTGTTTTGTTCTTGTAAGACTCTTGGGATCAAGTGTTTGCCAAACTTTTCACCTTTTGGCTTAGATTGGGCTAGATTTGAGCATTAAATTTTAGTCTCTGCTCAATCCGTGTACAGGGATGGTCACTTGTTAGAGGTATTTACAGATTCCTGCATTGGGTTGAACTGAATGACCTTTAAGGATTTTCCTAACTCTTAAGATCTTGTGATTCCAGACTGAGGTAGTTGTTTCTTCTATTCTTATTAAAGGGTCTCTTTTGCTACTGAAGTTTGCAACCTGGGTATACATCCCCTTAACTCCCTATATGTCTGTTTTCATTGGACATTCACTTGGAGCAATTGCTTTTGAGCTTACTAAATGTGTAAATATGCATTCTTTTTCTCTGTAACAGATCTTTTGGTTTTGTAACCTTTGGCTTTTCAGAATGTTACATTATCTTCTTGAAGACTCTTCTAAAAACCTGGGTGCTTTATTTGTTGTCATTCTTGATTGAATGTGGTTGCTGCTTTTTCAGTTGTATTTTGCTGGCTACTAGTTATAATACTAAGGATCTCATTTCTGTTTGTTTACAACAGAATTTTTTATGACAACCCAAACAAATCTGTAGGTGTAGAGATAGTGAGGCCAACAGCTAGACAGGTGAGGTGGAAAGTACTGTCTGTTGAACAGAAAGCCTAGGTTGTAATCCTGCCTTTACTATCATTTATCTCTATAACCTTGGGATAGTCAATAGAATTCAATGATTTTATGATTCCAAGTTTACATCTTTTTCCTTTACTTCAGTAAATACTTCCAGGTTCTGTGATTTCATCCATGTAGGTACATCCTTCAGATAGTGAAGATCACAAATGCTCTGTCTTCATGTGTTTTTCTGGTCAAAATAAATGGATCACTTTGTGGCCAAACTTCTGGTGATGAGCCTTTCCTCACTTAGCTAGGCTGGTCCTCAAACATCAGACATTCAGTCTGTTGACCTCCCCAACACAAAGCTTTACAGCTTGGGTCAGACCTACCTATTTATTACTGGCATACCCTCTAAGAGTCCACTGTCATTTTTCTACTATGATAGAACTTTGGTATAGAGCTTTAGTGAGAGATATTTCACAAAACTGACATTATCTTCACCCAACTTTGTGAATTCAGATTTTAAAAGTTCCTCGACTCATTTAAGAATAGCTGTGGCATAAATAAATTCTATCTATATGTTGTCTTGGTTACTCAGTGCATTTCCTACAGCTGTTCATTACAAGTGAAATGGGATTCTCCAACAAGAAATCAACCTTGTAGGTAAGGCATTTCAAGTAGAGATGCTGGTTGTGTCAATTTCTTTGATCTACTTATCCATCCACAGTAATTTGTGTGAGAGAAAATCTTATTGGTGTCATTGAAATTTTGAATGTTTTTAGCTCTTAATCCATTCTCATAATTCTCAAGGTTAGATTGTAATTCAAAAGTCTTCTAATATGTGCAATATTATAATCCTAGATTTGAACACCAGCTTTTAGGCTATACATAAAACTTCATTTGAAACTGAAAGTCCTCACTGGCTACCTTCTCCTAAATACCTTTGTATTAAAATAAATTTAACTATTTAGTTGTATTTTGGGAATTGAGACTTAGCTGGTCATTGAATTTTATGGCTGGCATTCACTTCTATTATGCTTCTGACCCTCTTTGAGTCTCTAGTGTTATAAATAGACCACTGTTTCCTCAAATGCAGGCAGACAGTTGGAAAAGAAGAATATTAGTGGTAGTGGGTAACTGTGGAAATATTAGGAAGATTTCCAGAAATAAAGGCTTAATGAGTAGCAATTTCGGAGGGAGGGGGCACAGGAACTCAACAGAAGTAGGAAATATCAAAGAAATATGGAAATGATGGACAGGGAAGGAAGCAATATACTATTACAAGAAATTGAGATGATAGTAATATGCCAATGTTGGCATTGGACTATATAAGTTATTTTAAAAGAATGTCTCTTTAGATTTATGTAGAACTCAGTAGAGAAGAACCTTTCCTGATAGAGAGAAACCATCAAATGCAGAAAGGGGTAGTTTCTGTATTCTGGAATTTGCAATTTATGCATGGGTCAAGTCATATTACGGTGAATGGTAGAATACTATCCAATTTCTCCTGTTGAGCTAGAATGCTATTTGTTTGACTAAAACAATCAAAACAAACGTTTTCTGTTTTGGAAACCTTTTTTCCTACAAAGAAAATAAATGACAAATAAATATTTGGGTTGGTAGTATGCACACAACTAAAACTTCTGTCAAAACATTTTATTTGGAAAAAAATGTTTTCTAATATACACCATCAAGTTGGAGAATTTCTCACCTTTTCCTCAAATGCCACCCCCCTCTACTTAGGCATTTGATTTCATCCCTTTGGATTTTATGATAGACTTTTCATGATAGTTTACAAAGAACTTTTACATACATTATCACATTTGACTCTTACAACAACTCGTTCAGATAGAAAGGACAAGTATTACTATTCCCATTTTACAGACGAAGAAGTTGAGAACCAATGGTCTAATAACTTGTATAGCTTAGGTAGAACTCAATGTTCTTTTGACTGTATCTTCATCCTTGTCTGTAATCTCCGCCTCACCATAGGTCCCTTTGCTTTTGTTTTTTAAGCATGAACAGATATCAACAATATTGAAAGAATCTATTCAAGTACTCTCATCTTTTTTTTTCAATTGCCATCTGATTTTTCTTTTAGTTTTCTAAGGTTGAACTTCTGAATGGGTAGCTTATATCTCTTTCCAATTGCTCATCCCTCCTTCCCTAACCCCCTGCACTTTCTATTGAAACAATTCTTTGAAGTCTCCTCTAGCCCAATTTGATACAGGTTGACATTATATTATAAATGAAGAAGTGTTTATTAAGTGTCTACATTGTTTAAAGCAATAGGGATACAAAGATAAAAATTAAACAGTTCTTGCCTTTAAGGAACTGATATTCTGTTAGGAAAGATGATGTGTGTATGTGTCTATATGTATGCATATATACATATATGCATATATCAGATATATACATACATACATATGTATATATATATACACATATATATATGAAAGACATGGTAATGTTGTGGGGGTGGGAGGAGGCACTAACAGATGAGGGGATCAAGAATGGCTCTATATAGGAAGTGGCAATTGAACTGAAAACTATTGATTTAGAGAGGTAGAGGTTAGGAGGGCAGACATTCCAGGCATGAGAGACAGACAATGCTAAGGCATGGGGATGGGGGCTGGGGAGGGAGGAGAATCAAGAAGCAGAGTAAGGAACAAGAAGAAAGTCCATTTGACTGAACCATAGAGTGAATAAAGGATTTGTTGTTCAGTTGTGTCCAGCTCTTCATGACGTATTTGGGGTTTTCTTGGCAGAGTATTGGAGTGGTTTGCCATTTCCTTCTCCAGTTCAATTTACAGATGAGGAACTGAGGCAGAAAGGGTTAAGTGACTTTTCTAGGGTCATACAGCTAGTAAGTGTCTGAGATCAAATTTGAACTCATGAAGATAAGTCTTCCTTATTCCAAGTCCAGTGCTCTATCCACTGTACCACCTAGCTGCCCTGCATAAAGGAGAGTAATGCATAATAAAGTTGCGAAGGTAGGTTAGAGCTGGGTTGTGATGGGCTTTAAATGTTGAAACTTTGGAGTTTGTATTTGACTCTAGAAGTAATAGGGACCCTCAGAAGTTTGAGCAGGGGAATGATATAATCAGATCTGAATTTTAGGAAAATCTCTATATGGAAGCTATGTTGGACAAGGGAGAGACTTGAAGCAAGGAAATCCATTGGCTGACTATTGAAGTAGTTCCAGTGAGGGGGATGAAGGCCTAAACTAGGGTGGTGATTGTGTGAGTGGAGAGAAAAAGATATATGCAAAAGAGGTTGAGAAGCAAAATTTACAAAATTTGGCAACTGGTTGGGTGTGATGTTTCCTAGGTTTTGAGACCAGGTCGTTGGAAGGATGATGGTGCTCTTGACAGAAACAGGAAAGTTTGGAAGAGGCATGGATTTGGGGGCTTTCTATTTTGAATTCTCTTTTGGACATGTTGAGTCTTAGATACTTAGGGGACATTTAATTTGGAAATAGGCAATTGGTAATGAATGACTGGATTGAAAGAGAAACTAAGGTGGGATATATAGATATAGGGGTCATCTGCATAGATGATAATAATTAACCCATGGGAGCTGATGAAGTCACCAAGGGAAGAGAATATAGAAAGAGAAGATACATCCCAGGCCAGATTATACTCACTGTTAGCGGATGGGATGTGGCCAGTGATTCAACAAAGAGACTGAGAAGAACTAAAATTAATTATGAGTTCCTGAATAGTTTTGCACATTGAATATTTTTAAACATTATTTTGTATTGGCTTTTGTTATAATTTCATATGTGTTCTGGCTTATATACATAAAATTACATTTAGGAATCTTAGCCAAAGAACATTCCAATCTTGCCTTTACGTGCCTTGTCTTGTATTATCCCTCCCTCCCTCCCTCCATCCCTCATTCCTTACCTCCTTCCCTCTCTACTTCCTTCCTTCCTTCCTCCCTCCCTCCCTTTCTCTAATTCAATCTATGGTTTAAAAGACTACAAGACTTCCAATCCAGCATAACTTTCAAAAGCTTCATCAAGTTAATTCATTAACTGTAATTGTGCTAATAGATACAAAGATTAATATATGGTCCCTTTCCTCATGGAGCTCAAGTGAGATGATACATGTATACAGATATAAAAGAAATGAGCAAAAAACTAGGGCGAAAGGGGAGTACAATGTGCTGTGAACTCATGTGAGTGAGAGTCATTTTAGTCTAGGCTGATCAGAGTAACATTTGAAATGATTCTTGAAGTAGAATATCAGCAGGAGGTGGAGAGGCCATTTCAGGCATAGGAAACTTCATGAACAAAGACAAAGGTGGCGGGATGTGTTTCTGTACAGCAAGTATTTCACTTTGACTGCAGCGTGAGGATAATATATTGTGGGAGTAGTATAATATGTCTGGAATGGTAGGTTCAAATTGGTCATAACTACTATGTTAAGGATTTTGTACTTAGGCATTGGGAACTACTGATGGTCACCTTCCTCCCTCCCTTCCTCCTTCCCTCCTTCTCTTCCTGCCTGCCTGCCTACCTTCCTTCCTTCCTTTCTTTCTTTTTCCCTCCCTCCCTTCCCTCTGCCCCTCCTTTCCTTCCTTCCTTTCTGTAATTCTATCTCTAGTTTAAAAGACTAATCTGGCAGCAATATATAAAATGGAGTGGAAAGAGCACGGATCCAGAGTGCTCATTAAAAATCTACTGCAGCAATTTAAGGCAAAAGTTAATAAGGATTTGAATTAGGGTAGTAAGGTAGATTGCTGTGGTAATGATGAAAACAAAAGAGAGATGTTGCTAATCCTAACTCCAACCTCACTTTCACACAATACCCCTCCTCTCCATTAAAAACCAAGAGAAAGAAGAATAGAAACCCTTGTAGCAAATCAGGCAAAAGTAAATCCATACTGGCCATGTCCAAAAATACATGTCTCTTACTTTACATTGTCTCCATCACCTTTGTCAGAAGGTGGGTAACACTTTCATCAGTCTGCTGGAAAATTGGTTGGGTCATTGCAGTGATGAAAGTTCTTAAGTCTTTCAAAGTCATTTATTTATTTTTTACAATGTTGCTATCTTTGTATAAATTGTTTTCCTGCTTTACTCTGTGGCAGTTCATGCTGCCCAGTGTTCTGTTTCTTTTGTCATTTCTTATGGTATAACGATATTCCATTAAATTTATATACCACAATTTGTTCAGTCATTTTCCAGTTGTCTGAAGAGGCAATCTAAGATGCCCCCTTAGATTCTAGTTCTTTGCTTCCCTTTTCATCTCCCCAACAGAGTTAGGAAGTTTGTTTTGCTTGTATTCCCTTCCCACTCTTAATCTCCCTTTTAACCCTCACATCCCTACTTGTTTTCCTGTTGAGTTTGATGCATTTCCACACCAAAGTATGTGTTTGTGTTTAACCTTTTTTTGTTTCAGATGAGAGTGACATGCCCACTCTCCTCACCTCTTCCTCCGTGTTTGTATATTCTTAAATGCTCCAATTATGAGAAATAGCAAGTTCTACTCCCTTCTTCCTTTTGTATTCCTCCTTTTACTTTTTTTCCCCCTTTACTATTTCTCTTTATTCCTTTCTCTTTACCATTTTAGAAACTAAAGAAGAAAATCAGCCCTTATCTCCCAGGACCTCTTAAAATTTTTTTAAAAAAATTTTCTTCAGCACCACTTGAAGGTATTGAGGGTCTGTTTCTTCCTCCCTATTAGGGTGTTAACACTACACTATCAAACAGCTTCTTCTAATTGCTTTAATAAATTTACTTTTCTAGATTTCTCTGGTCTCTTGTGGTTGTATTTCAAAGTTCCTACACTTCTCTGGTCTCTTCATCAGAAGTGCTGGAAAGTCCTTTAATCCAGGCAATTTTGATTATGTGAAATTGAAAAGCTTCTGCACAAATAAAATTACTGTATCTGGGATAAGAAGGAAAGTGATTAAGTGGGAAAAAATCTTTGTATCAAATTTCTCAAATAAGGGTTTAGTATCAAAGATACAAAGACACTTAATACAAATATGTAAGATCAAAAGTCATTCTGTAATAGATAAGTGTTTAAATAATATGAACAAATGATTGTCAAAAGAAGAATATTAACAACTATGTAAAAGAATGCTTCAAAACACTAATAATAGAAATGTAAATCAAATTCACCCTGAGGTTTCACCTTACTGTTAGCAAATTGACACAGATAATAAAAAAAGGGGAATAGTTAATATTGGAGTGGTTGTGGAAAGGTAGGCCCACTGATGCATTCTTGGTGGAGCTATGGAATAGTGAAACCATTTTGGAAAATAGTTTGGAATTATGCAAATAAGGTGGCAAAAATATCTATGTGCTTTGACTCACTGCTAGGCATATATCTCAAAAAGGTCATTGATAAAAAGAAAGATCTCCTATACATCAAAATATTTAAAATGGCACCTTTTGTTTTAGCAAGGATTAGAAATCAAATAGATGGCTATTTATCATTGAACATCCAAATACATTATGGTACATATAATGTAATGTAATATTACTGTGTTGTAAGAAATGATGACCATAATGAATACAGAGAAGCAATGAAAGACTTACATGAATTGATGCAAAATGAACAGAATCAAGAGAATAATATATGTAATGAAAACAGTGTAAATGGAAAGAACAACCATAAAACAGTCAAAATCATGAATGTTGCAAAATTATAAAGAACAAACATGCACCTAAAGAAGAGATATGAGAAGACACCTCTCCCTCTACTCTTTTGCAGAGATATGAGTCCATGAATGTGGAATGCTGCATATGTTATAAGATTTTTTCAATATATTTATTGGTTTTACAGATTTTTTTTCTCTTCCTCTTTTTGGTTTAAAACAATTCTTTGTTATATGAGATGACTCTCTGGGAATGGGTTGTGTGTGTGTGGTTTGTCTTTCATTCTCAAAGATGACCATGATTTCAGGGGGATGATGACATGACTTGCAATTGACTTTGATTTGAGTGAAGGAGGGCTGTGCAAGGTCACTAGCCTCACTTTCTCTTCCAGAGCTATCTGGGTATAGTGGCCAGATATTGATCAGGATGACAGGAGATGACCTAGGATGCATCTGGGAATGGGAAGGATAAGGGGAAGGAGCTTTTGGGTAGAAATTTTGATCAAGTAAAAAAAAAAGATATCAATACAATCAATATCAATAAAAATTTATGCTTTATTCCACTAAAAGTTTATTCCCAATCCATTCCCAATCCATTCCTCTCCCTACCATTGGATTATATTGAGGTCTGTGGTGTAAATTATTCTTGGTTATAAACCTGTATTTTTTTGTTTTTTGGAATATTTTATTCTAAGATCTTTTGTCTACAGTAGAAACTGCCATATCCTGTATGGTCCTGACAATAGTGCCTTGGTAGTTGAATTGCTTCTTTCTGGATGATTTCCAGATATTTTTTCTTTGATATGGAAACTCAGGATTTTGGCTCTGGCATACCTGGGACTTTTTCTTTTCTAATTCCTTTCAGGTGGTGATCAGTGAGTTTTTTCCATTTTCTCTTTTCCTTTTGGTTCTAATAGAAATGGACAGTTTTCATGTATGATTTCTTGAAATATACGCAAAGGCTTTTTTTTAAAAATTCATGATTTTTAGGAAGTCCAATGATTTCTTAATCATTACTCCTTGGCCTTTTTTTTCCCCTTAAGATCAGCTGTTTTTAATATTAGCTGGCTTGCATTTTCATCTATCCCCGGGGTGGGGAGCATCTTTTGCTTTTGTTCTAATATTTCTTGCAGTCTTATGGAGTTTTTGATTTCTCTTTGGTTTAGTCTCTTTTTCAGGGGTTCCATTTCTTAAATAATGTTTACTACATTCTCCTCTAATCTACTTTTACTCCTTCAGAATCTTTCCTCAAAAGCTTTTAGTTCTTTTTTTTTAATCTCTTGAATTATTTTTTGTAGGAATTCATGCTCTTGCAGAAAAAAAAATCTTTTTTTCTAGTCTCCACTTGCATTCATTACAGTTACTCCTATTTGGGGATCTCTAGATTTGCAATGATTTTTTCTTCATGCTAGTCACTGTTTTCTTTTATTTACTTATCTCTTCAGCTTTAGTTGTTGAATTGAAGCTTTGTGCCAGGACCAGGTCTTACCCATTGCTGTTGTGCTTTTGAGCGGGATAGTGGCTTTACTTGGCCTTGCCCTCAGTCCTCTTGGTTCTGGGTCTGACCTCTACCTCCTGGAGGTAGGCCCCTCTGGATCTTTGAAGCTCAGAGTACTGGTTATTTAGGGCCCTCCCAACTGTCTCAAGACAGGGTAATAGAGACTTCAGAACTTTTCTGCACTTGGGGTGTCGCAGTCTGAGCACTGTAATACCACTTTAATCACTATCTATTGTTGCTCTTAGGGACTTTCAAGGTCCCAACCCTAGGGCTTTCTCAGAAGAGGTCTTCTCTCATGTTTCCTCTGGACAAAGATCATTGAGCCTTGTAAGCTATGCTTGTGTCTGGTTTGCCTATATAGGTTGGGAGGCCTTCTACTACTGATGCTGCCTTTTCTGGAGGGCCCCCTTTCCTACTGTCGATGAACACCTGTCTGAAATTTTGTTCATTTATGGGGTGGAAGAAATCATTTACTGTAGTTTTTCGTTGGATTTCTTATTATTTGATCTGTTGTGAACTTCAGGATTTTTCTGGAGTAGTTAGGTCTGTAGGAGCTCACTGGTCTGCTTCTGTTCAGGCAGCCACATTGGCCAGAAGTTCCCATGTATGTTGTAGAGGGAATTTATTTATGTTCAGGTATGGGTTATGCTAGATGGCCTATGAGGTTCCCTCCAACACCAAAATTTTGTGATTTTCAGTACATCGTGGTACTGATTGTAAATGCAAAAGAAATTTAGAAACATGAGAGATCAGTGTGGTCTGGGGTAATATGAAGGATATGGGGAAAATAATGAGGCCGTTAAAAGAAGATAACTGCTTGGCTAAAGATGTGTGGTAGGGAAATAAATATTGTGTGATGCAGACAGGAAAGAGCTTGACCTGATTGAAGCAGTAGGAAATAAGGTTTGACTAAAAAGAATGGAGTCACATATGGATGGTCTTGAAAGAAGAGTTTGAGATTACAGGAGTCAGTAAAGAGTCAACATAGATCCTTGTGTATTAGAATGATATGAAGAAAATAATGTTTGAGCAAGATTCACATTACAACCCAGAGCAGGAAGGGTTGGAGGCAGGATTTCTGAGAGTTAGGCTGTTGCATTTATACAGGTATGAGGTCAGTCAGGAAAGGCTGGTCTAAGGTGATAACAATAGCATTGGAGAAGAAGAGACTAAGTATTCTAAGATGACTCCAGGGTTTCTGATCTGGGAAATTGGAATTTAAATCCTCTTTCCTTGGGAGCATATGTTGATTCTGCAGGCTTGGAAATTTGAACAGCTATGTTGATTATGCCATTGCTTTGGGAATTTTAGGACTGGAAGAGAAACAGCAAAATAGTCTTTCAGATGGCTTTTCAGACTGCTTAAACAAAGCAGAAGGTACTTAGTTTGTATTCTGAATGCTATTCCTACCTCCTTTAAACATGATAGTCCTGTTTATTAACCTAATGACTGATTGATAGAGGTTCTAATTGATTGTTAGAGTCAGCTTTTTATACAGGGTAAACTTTCAAACACTCTCTGTATTTTATGATCTAGTGTTAATGGAAAGAAGAAAGAGAGAAGAGACTTTATCTTTTATTTTACTGTTCTTAAAGTTTCTTTTTCTAATCTCTATTATGCCATTTTGGGGACCACCTGACCTATTAGAGAAATCTTGAATTTATATGTCTCCTTTTCAGCCAGTTCCTGATACAAGTATTCAATAAGTAATTTATATTTATGTGATTATGAAATGCTTTACATATATTATCTTATTTGATCCTTATTCTTATGTTACCCTCATTTTATAGACAAAGCAACTGATGCTCAGTAAAGTTTGCTGTTTGCCTGACCACACAGTAGGAGTGTTGGACTGAAACCCAGATCTTTGATTTTAAGCCCAGTATAATTTCCACTATGTTATTATTACAATAGGTAGTATTACTAATATAAACACAACCAAAAATAAGGAAGTGGGTGGAAGAGGAATAAAAAATTTTTGCTCCTGTGGGTAACACCATTTTTCCTGTAGCTATTGATGTTGGACAAATTTGTCCCCTATTGAATGCTCCATATTGCTTATCCCTCATCTAAGAACTTGCCCTCTTACTTGACACCCCACCTGGGCTCTTCAGGTCAATTCAAAAACTTACTGTTGTGGTAGGTGGCTACTTGTAATAACAAGTAGATACAGATGAAAGAACTACCCCTTTGAAAATGTGTCTGAATGTTGAATTTTGTCCCACTAAAGTGGGACAAAGCTGCCTGTGGCAGCTATTAGGGTTAGGCTTGTGGAGAAGGGATGAGCATGAAGCCTCTTATTAAAATTAGATTCACCTTTCTTTGGGGAATGTTGAGCTATGGGACTATCTGGGCTGTTAAAGGATTAATCCTTTGAGTGGGCAGAATAAAGTATTTGGATAGTTATTGTTATTTCACTCATTTCCTTCTTGATGTCCTTGGGTTATGATCACAAAATTTGTGATTTTTGTGAGTTTTATGAATTTGTAAATTTTATTTCCTCACCTCCTTGTAGAACTAAAGCTGCTTCTATGCTCCATTTTACCATTTACCATTCCCTTCCCCCAATCTGCATTGTGTATGATGTCAGCCTTTTAGCTGTTGAGAGCCCTGCCTCCATTTGTGCTGAGACAGGTTAAACTTTGCAGAAACTCATCCCTGATGTTTCTGTGCCCCTGGCAGTCTTTACTCTCTCTTCCAAACCCTTCCCCTTATAATTCTTAGGTAATAACCATTAGCATTCAACCTTTCCTTATAAATTAAGGACTCTCTAGTCAAGCCAAACTGGCCTTCCTTCTGTTCCTCACACATGTCATTCAATCTCCCATGTCTTTGCCTTTGCCCTGGCTCCCCCTTCACTCTTTCATCTTGAAAGGTCCTACCTCCTTACCTTTGCCTCTAGCATTTCTATTTTCCTTCAAAGCTCAGTTTGAGTATCACCATCTTTTGGGGGCCTTTCCTGATTGCCCTCCTCAACTACTAATGCCCCCCCATTACCTTGTATGTATTCTGTATATAATTATGTGTATATATATTGTCTTCCTCTATAGAATATAAGCTCCTTGAGGGTAAGGATTATTTGATTTTTTAGCTTTATAACCCTGGTGCCTAGGGTCAAGTGCTTGAGCATAGAGGCACTTAAATGCTTGTGGATCAGTCTATAAAAATCATTCTTCCCTGCTGGATTCGGATGCAACCTCTGATACCACCTATGTAAGTCACTTGGACAAGTGACTTAAGCTCCCTGGCCCTGTTTCCTCCATTGTAAAATGAGAAGAGGTCAGGTTAGATGGCCTTTGAGATTCCTTCCAGCTCTAGATTTATTGTTCTGTAATTGTAGGTAATGACATTTTGTTTTGCTTTCAAAATAGTGGTCACAAACTATTCTTCTTGTATCTTACCTTCTGAGAGAGATAAGGGTGTAATACATACTCGAACTTTCTTGAGTACAATAGACGTTAAAAGGTATTACAAAGGCATTGGTCTAATATGTTGTTCTGGCCACTAAGACCAACAAATGTTCTTTTACTAGACATGGTATACAGTTCCTATTAAAAGCTTAAGGCAGTGGAGAATCCAGAGGGGAACTGTACTTTCCTCAGTTGTTACTTTTTTCATAATAATTACAGAAAAGGTTCCCTTGCTTAGAGAAATTTTCTAGATCATATAAGTGCATTTCCCATATTTCTGCTCAGAGATCCCAAAAAGGTGATAGAATTTTAACAAATTCTTGGTTTTTGAAGGCTGCTGTTTTTTAAAATTATGTTATAGGAGGTCAGTTTGTCTTTGATCCATTTTGGATATATTATCTGTAATTTGTTCAAATCTTTGTCCTCAGTATATTTTAGCCTTTACTATCTTGAATCACTAGTCTATTCATATTTAGAGAATTTTCTCATTCAGTTTTAGTGAATTAAATAGCTGTGTACTCCCTTACTCTCTATGAGGTATCCTTTCACTTCACTTTCTATGGTTCTCTCCTCATTTACACCCCGCCCCATCCTCTACTCATATGTGTATGTGTGTGGGGGGTATACATACACACGCACAATTTTTTTTACACAAATACACACAATTATATAAAATTACACTGACTCTCTTCTCACCTGACCTCTTTTCCCCATTTGTTCTATATATCTCACCTTTAACCTATTTACTTTACTCTATTTTGCTATATCCACCCTTATTTCCTTTCCTTTACCAGCCCATTCTGTCTACATTCAACTCCCAAGTCTCATTTTTCCTTGTCCCATCTTTCCTTGACTCATTGCTATTTGTTCTGGTGTGTCTCTCTATAACCAAACATAAACTACTGGAGAAATTAAAAAAAAACTCTGAAATTAAATTATAACAAATATATAACTATTATGGTCGGCAAAATGCACTAACATAGTAGCATTTTTAACTAAAGAAATTTTAGGGTAAAAACCAGACAAAATAGATATGGGGAGAGGATAGTCTTTTAAACTGAATTTAGCAGTCATTGATTTTGCTTGGAAATATCTACTACTACTAATAATAAGCATTTAATAAGCTAATTTACTTGAGAGTAGGGACAATCTATTTCTCAATATCCATGCACTGTTGCTTTAGCTGCTTGTATTCAACCACTCCCTGGATCTGACAGTCACAGCAGGAAGAAACATTGCATGATATAGCATTACTCAGGATTTGGTCAAGCAGTCAGACTGAAGTTGAAAAATTGTAGCATCACAAAATGTCAGATGGCCAGTCCTTCCTTTTTTAGCTAATGTTTTCCGTTTTGACCCAATAGCTCAAGTGTTCTTGAGAGCAAATAGTTTTCCCTTGGCTCAGGGTATATTTATACTTCCTTTGGCTAGATCAGCTCTCAGGATTGGAGCAGAACTTTCTTAGTACTCCTACAAGATCAGGAATTGTCATGAAGACTTTGAGTGCAAACTTGGATATAATTTTTCACAACACAAGATTGCATCTCTTTTCTTATACTGTCTTTTAAACATGAAGGATAGAGCCCACTGGATTTTATATCAGTTTTTACTTACTCATAACCATTTCTCCAGTCTGTCTCTCTCTCTCTCCATATATATATATATATATGTATATATATATATATATAAAATATGTATATGTATATAAATACATATACATATATATGGAATTAGAAAGCTTTTTTTAAAAGTATGGGATAAATACTGAGCTACAAGTTTCATTATTGGTGTAGTCTCTTTTTTATATCAGGAAATCCCTTGGCATATTTGGTATTTATGTGTGCTAAAGAATGTTGGCATTTATTCTATTCTTTAAAAAAATCATTCTCTATACCGACTCTGTCAGGGCTAATATGACCACATGTTCTACCTTTCTGAGATTATGCCTACTGCTCAGTGCTTCTTCTAGTGTTTTAAGAAATCCTCCACCAGCACACTCCAATATGCTCACCTTTCATACTTTGAAAATGTGAAGCATTTACTAGTTCCTTTAGGACAATGTTTTCCAAGTGATGGTCATTGCTTTCCACCTTCCACTCTCATTTAGATGTGAGTGAATCCATGCCAATGAGTGAATGATGAAGAATAAAAAGATAAAATAGTTTGTAAAGCTACCTTCTTGAATATAGATAATAAAATTTTAATTGAAAATTTCCTGAAAATAAATTATTTCTAAATAAATAACAATTATATACAAATATACTTATAGCCATCTAGTTAGAAAAGGTGCCATTTATCCAGAATGACTAGGGAATCTAGATCCTGTCCTGCCCAAGTAAGTATTTTGAGTTATCATCTAGGAATTTTCTTTTCTCAGGCTGAGTTTTTATAATATGTAGCATGATTCTCTTTGCTGTCTATCTGTTCTTTTTCAGTGTCTTTTGCTGGATCATCATACATGTTCTGTTCTCTATACTGTATGATTACCTTGGAGCTCTGTTCTGGGCTCCCTCCCTTTTATTTTCCCTTTCTTTTATTTGGACTGTCTTTCTTAATGAACTCAGTCCTCATGAGTTCAATTATCATCTCTGTGCCCATGTCTTTCAAATATGGAAGCACAATAACACTTAGCACAATGCCTGGCACATGGTAGTTGTTTAATAAATACTTGTTCCCCCTATGATTTTGAAAGTTACTTTATTTTTTTGCTCCTCATAAGAGCTCGGACTGTATAAACATGTGATTCTCTGAGCATTATATCATAGATGCTTTTCTGTAATTTAGTTATTGACTTATAAGGCTAAAACAACTTTTCCCCAAATTATTATGTCTATCTTTTGAAAATAACCCTTATCATTTTTTTGTAGCTTTTTACTTGTCTTCATTCAAAACATTCTTCTGTAATATAGACTGTCTTGGGGGGGGCATCCACCCACTCTTATTAGTTTACTTTTATTATGTTTATTGGGTATAAACAAATATATATCTTTGTATATACATGTGATCAGGAAATTAGAATACTCTATCTAGAATCCTGGGTATTTGGGAGATTCCATGAAATAGTTAGATTTCTGGTATTTGGACAAGGGTGGTGGATGAATCACAGTATTTGAGATTTGGAAGGTACCTTACTGGATATATAATCCAACCCATACAATAACATATTCTCAAAGTGATAAGAATAAAATTGACTTTAGCAATGAGAAAGTGGAGTGTATTAATGTCATGGGAAAGTTGGTGGACATGTAGTGAGCACTGAATTATTTGGCATGGGAAAGTCATGAGAAGAGCACTTGAAGAAGAGAGATTCTGAGAAGAAGAAGCTGTATGGGATGGAACAATGCCATGTTTTCTTGACCTCAGGTCTTTCCTTCTTGGATGGTTATTGTGATATATGTATGGGAAGCATTCTTCACGTTATTGGTGTAGGTCTTGATTATAAGTCTATACATATCGGCTATAACTGTAGAGGAGTAAATAATTATTATACTATACTGATAATAGCTTATAGTTATATAGTGCTTTAAGGTTGGCAAAGTGCTTTACAAATATGCTCCTTTGATCCTCACAACATTCTTTAAGAGTTAAGCGATATTCTTTTCTGTTTTTCAGATGAGGGAATTGAAGGTTTAAAAGATTAGGTACCTTGCCAGGGTCACATAATCAGTAAATGCCTGAGATGAGATTGTTGGGTGAGATTATTATTGCTTGTTGAGTTGTAACAGTTGAACTTGATTCTGTTTACTATCCTTGGAATCTGGTGTGGTGTGGTGTGGGGGTGGGGATGGGTTTGGATAACTATTCTTATGTACTTTAAAGATCCATAATTGCATTTCTATGTGTATACCTTCTGTCCATATGAATTATCACCCTGTTGCACCTTAATAGTTGTGGCTTAATGAATTACCGTGAACAAAAAAGTTGGTCACCTGGTGGCTAACCTGATGAACCTTTCCAAATTATACTAGTGACATATACTAGATAGCTATAGTAATTTCCAAGCCCCATCTACAACTCTTTTTTCACTGATATAGCCTTTGAGAAACTAGGATCATCTCCATACTGTGATAGAGATAGATGCCCACAGACATAACCTCTCCTTTACATGCCTATTTTTAGAGTAAGGCACATAAGATATGCAGGAAATGCACAATTAGAAAAGGAAGTGGGCAAGGCATATAGTGAGAGAACCCATAGCATGTTAAAAGACTTATAGGAAGGCCTCCAGAATATTGGCTTGGTTCTTTATGGAGAGTTTATGAAGGAGGGAGATTAGAATTGTACAAGATGAGAAACTTTGGACAGATCCCATTCTGCTTTGTCAGAAGGAGGATCCACATAGATGAGACCACTGATTTACTGAAGTGTATATATATACATACATACATATATATGTACACACACATATATATGCGCATATATATATATATGAATGAACTAGAATATTTGGAAATGACAAAATTCACTCAAGAATAAGTTCTTAATTGCAGTTTTGTATATACTTATATATGTTTGTTTTTTCCCCAGAGAGAATGTCTCTGTGGGATAAGTACCATTTAATTTTTGCCTGGATGAGTTTCTGAATAGTGAGTTATCTATACAATAAAACCAACATTTTGGACTAATGGTGGGGAACTACCTTTAGAAAAAATGTAGTTTTATCATTTTGTGGTATTGTGCAGTGCTTTTTACGAGGTGCTGACTGAACAAATGGGTAGAACATTTGTGGGAATCATCTGTTTACTTATGTGGCCACATATACTCATATCATATACATGCATCTGATATTTATTTCCTGGATTATGTTTTTATGCCACTTATATAACTGCAGAGGCAGCATGGAATAGAGAAAAGAGAGCTAGCTGCAGAGCCAGGAAGACCTAGACTTCAGTCCTGCCGCTGGCTGCAGGACCCTGGGCAAGTCACTTAACCTCTCTGTACTTTAAGCACCTCTCTAAGACTAGCATCTATAGACAAGGTGCAGAACTACTTTGGTGGAGAAAGTTCCTCACCAGAAGCTCCTGATAACAATGAAATCACAAGTCTAGGTACTATCCTATCTCTTGTGTAATTGTATATCTCCTGCTGCCTCAAGTGCAGCACTTTGACTGAATCCAAACTTCACAATAATAAATCCCTTAATAAAAAGATTTATTCCGTAAAACTTGAACTCAGTCAAAAGGTTGAACCCGAGGACCTAGAAGGCTGCTGGTTCCCCAACCCTGATCTAGAGCTATTAGATCTAGATATATAGAGAGTTCTTAAATTAGTTAGTTCTTCGATGGGTTAAGCATCCTTCTACTCCCCTTCTGCCCCTCCTTGTTCATGCTGTTATTCTACTTAATCTTTTTTGTTTGTTAGAAGTAGAGAGGCAAACTTCAGTGTTGGCAATATTAGAATGTTATAGATTTGCAATGAGTGAAGTCAAATTAATGAGTTTTCACTGTATTTACAGTACATGTATTGGCATTAAAGGTAATTCTGTAGGATGCATTCCAATTTAAAACTTGCTTCAATTTGAAGCTTTCTAATTAGTTCCCTCCTTTAACTGATTTGTAAGTTTGAAACTATTTTTAATTTATTTAGAACATAAGGTATCTATATTAATATTATCTGATGTCCCAAGGCCAGCATGATGAATGAATGTTTTTCCCTTATAGCTAGTTTATTTCCTTAAATTGCCAGTCTTTTTGTTTTCCTTCTTTGCTATATTAAAATAACATCAGCTGCAGCTGGAGCTCGAAGTAAAAGTGCCATGTCAATTAATTCCAGTGAAACAAAAACTGTCTCAAATAATTAATGGAATAATTGTCTTTCTAAGAGAGCTTAGATTTTTTTTTTAAGAGACTGGAGAAAGAAAATGGCACAGATTGTTCAGTTGAGCCCCTCTGAGCTATTTATCCATCTTACTGTCCTGTTTAGAATGGTCCTGTTTGCAGAATGAATCACTCAGCAGATGTGATTTCTTTCATCTTGAAGTTGTCCTTTTGCCTACTGTGGAATAGTCTGACAGCAATCAATATATAATACAGTTTCATACAGTTTGACCTACAACCCTCGTTTTTTTGTTTTAGTTTTAGTCCAGGTAGGGTTCCAGGTGATTTTGTTTGGTTCAGAATGTGGAGAGCTAATTTTTCCTTAAAAGTAGCTTGGTGAATGAAATTTGGGGTTAGGATACCTGGATCCAAATTCTGGCTCTACCATCTACTAGTTATGTGACCTTGTGGATATGTGACCATAGCTTCTCTGCACCGGTTTCTGATCTGTAAAATGAAGGCATTGTCTTAGATGACCTTTGAAGGTCTCTTCTGCTCCTCAGTCTAGGTTCCTATAATTCTTGTGCACAAAACCTGTCCCTGGTTGTTAAGCCTATCCCCTACCATTAAGAGAAGAGACAGAGGAGCTTAACATTACCTCTCATAGTTATTTGTTTAACATTTTATTTCTTCTGTAACTTTATAAGTCATTTGAAGGCAGGGAAGGGTGTCTTGTAGACAATTATTGTTTACTTGAATTGATTATTTGTATTTGTCTCAACCTAATCTAATGCTTTAGGCTATAGTAGGGAGTTATACTTTTTAAAAAATTGGATAGACTTCTCTGGATTACTAAAGTTGGACCTTGAAAGTAGATTTTCTGAGCCCTAGTTCATGCCACACAGTTGTAAGTCCCAATTCAGGAGTCTTTCCTCTATACTGTACTGCTTCCTGTTAAAACTTGTACAGGCCCTTATACTAAAGCTTATTTGTAATGTAACATCGTAAGCATAATCCAATCATTTGTTTTCAAATAAGACAGTTTAAACACAGTTTTGGTTTTTTAACAGTTGTATGCTACTTTTTTCATGAAAAGGGGAAGCAGAGAATAGGGGAGTAGTTACTGTTAACAGGCCACAAAGCACAGAGCTTGGATTCTACTCATTTTTTTTAAACTTTGTATTCCTGGAAATGTTTTACAATTTGCCTCAGCACTGCTTCCTAGCTTCTCTTGGCCTCTTTTCTAGTCTTTCTCTTGGCCCTTCCAGGTCCTTGACATTACTGATCATTAGCAGCCTAAGTAAGAATTGTAATGGTTTCGGCAGTACCAGGAAGTTAGGCATTAGGAAGTTAGGAAACAGAGTGAAAGAGTGAAAGACAGTAAGAAAAAAAAAGCATATATGAAAGTTAAATCTTTTAGCCATAGTTGTGTCTGTGTAGGCTTGACTTTCTCATAAAAATTTATCTTAAACCACTAGATGTAATTATCCTAGTTGGGGACAGGAAGAAATGGGGAGGAAGATGATAGATTTAAAATCAAGTAATTGAGTGTTTAGAATAATTACTGGCAAAATTTTAAAAAACCTCCAACCTCAGGCCTAATTTTCAAATCTCACCTTTTACCTTTGAATTTAATATATTGTCTTGGCTACACTTTCTATACACACCTGCTTATGATGGACAGTTTTTTTTTAATTTCCTTTTTTTTAATTTTTATTTTTAGTTTGCAACATACGATTCTACATAATTTTGAGTTCCAGATTTTCTTCCCTCCCTCCCTCCCCCCCCCTCCCCAAGACGGCATGGAATCCCATATAACTTGGCATTGAATTAATTTACGCACTAGTCAAGTTGTGGAGAAGAATTATGACCAATGGAATGAATCACAAGAAAGAAGAAACAGAACCAAAAATAAAACCAAAAATACAACCCAACAACAAATACAAAAGAGAGAAAAAAAAGGGGGGGAGAAAAAGGCGAGCATGAAGTGTGCCTCAATCTGCATTCATACTTCATAATTCCTTCTCTGAATGTAGATAGCACTCTCCATCATGAGTCCCTTGGAGCTATATCTGCATATGTGTTGCTGAGAAGAGCAAAGTCTGTCAGGGTTAGTCATCACAGAATCCATATATCTGTGGTTGTGTATAATGTTCTCCTGGCTCTGCTCCACTCAGCATTATGTCGTGTAGGTTCTTCCAGGTTGTTATGAAGTGTGTATCATCCCCATTTCTTATAGCACAA
>CM053624.1:130265055-130285442 GCA_028646595.1 Phalanger gymnotis
TCTTTGTTGTTCGAGCTGGGTATCTGGCACTTCCCCTAGGGGAGTAAGAGTATGTCTGGGCTCCTGGTGTTGACCCCTGCTGGCTCTGCCCCTCTGGGACTCAGGTAGTCCCACTACTTGGCCACTGAAGCCCTACTTCTATCTCCTCTGTTCCAGCGTTCTTCCCCTGCCCCCCCCCCCCAATTCTCTGGGTGGGGAGGGGAGGGATTAGAGCCGTTTACCTGGCCATTATGTCTCCCGAAAGTTCAAGAAGCGTTTCATACCTTTGGGCTGGAAGCCTCAGGAGTTGGTATCTCACTGTTGGTGGCCTTGCGCTGCCTCTCGTGGCTTCCACAGAGTGCCGTCCTGTGTTGGGAGGCCTGGGGATCTCCGCTGGTTCCGGGTACTGGCTTTCTCCCAGCCTGTCTCCCACGTGGGTTTCCTGGCCAGCTGCTTCCGCTTTGGTCCCATCTGGAGCAGCTCTGCACGCCGAGCGCCCTTCTAGCCTACAGATTCATTCCTTCAGCCTTTCAGACTCTCTTGCCCAGGAAATTTGCCCCAGTCAGACTTCTCGCGGTTTCTAACTCTCTCAAATCTGCTCAAATTCACTTTTTTTTTATAGGAATCTGACAGAACTTGTGAGAGAGCTCCAGTAAGATGCTGTTTTCATTCGGCCATCTTGGCTCCCGGACAGTTTTTGAGATTATTGGTACCTGAATGTTCAGCAAATTTGCTTATGACATTGATGTTCAAAATATCCCGATGGGGAGACAAGGATGGAGAAAGGTGGGCATACACAAGCACCTTTTGAACAAACGTTCAAGTGAAAGATATTTTTATGTATCACAAGTTTAACAAGACAGTATTATTTCCTACTGAGGCATTATTCTTATTTGAAATCTATCATTTGATGAGAATCACAAGGCATTACATCTCTTTTTTTTTAATGTTACAAAAACACTAAGACTCTTTGTGTGAATGAAGAAATGAATTAAAATAGTGGTTATCAGATGACACTATGAGAGAACTGAGAGCTTTAGGGTAGACTGTCACATGTAAATCTCTATAAATGTTCATATATTATTCATTTTGACTAAGAAGGTGACCCTCTCACTTTTCCCTGAATGAAGCCAATGGAGGTGGCTTTTAATATTATATAGATATTACTGTAAATGCAGTAAAAGCCAATGGAAGTAGTTTTTAATATTATATAGATATCACTATAAATGCAACATTTCTAGGATTTAAATTATGCCCAGAAGAAGTTGGCATGGTGAGATTTATCATGTCTGTAATATTTGTAAAAGAAACTAAAACCTTTCCAGTACCACACTATTAGAAGATGGAGGAAAACTTATCGAATATTTAGGTACTTCAAGTACATATTCTGCATCTTTCCCAGCTATTGTTGTTTACCATTAGATACTGAGGTAATTTCATCGATACAGATCTTTTTTGTTTGTTTAGATAATTTCTTTTTTAAAAGTTTAGTTTTAGCTTACTTCTCAGTAATTGACGTAAATATTCTCCTAGTACTATTAAAAAATTAATTCAAAATGAAGCTTTTATATCATCCCTCTTGCCCCCCAATATATTTCTAAGCGTAGGTTAGTACTTTCAGAATTGGAGAGCCTCTGACCTCTGTTCATTTATGTGTGTGTATGGAGTTTGCACCATGGACACATTGGAATAAATACCATTAAGGATCCCTGCTCAAAAATATCCCGTGAACACATTCTACCAAATAGAAATTATTTGGGTTAACAAGCTGTTCTTTTAAATTTGAACTCCCTATGAGAAGGTTGTCCTATTTATTAGTTGTTCACACTTCAGTGTGAATAACTTTAATGCTATTGCTTTCCCCTTGGCTTCTATCTGAAACTAGCTTCAACGAAGGAATAGAAATTTTTGTTTCAGGACAGAGAGGTAATTTTAGAGTTTAGCACTCTGTGAAGAGCAGATCTAGGTGAAGTACCACAGGGGACCTTTAGACAGGCAAAGGGGGTAATATCAGGCTTTAGGCTTACCAGAGAAGTTTCCAGAAGGTAGGCGTGGGGCACATAAAAGGAAACAGGAAAGTACCAAAGAGAAGTTTGCCTACTTTGTAATTTTGCATAAGGATTCCATGGCAAAAACTCCTGCTATTAAAAATTATCTTATAGCTGCTCCCTTATTAGTACACGTGGGTTGTTAATGGTGAACACATAATGAACTGTTTTAGACACATAGTAGAGAGAATTCAAGGGGAACATTAGAAAAATTAAAATTTTTCTGATCTTAAAATATTGAATCTTTGTCAAAGAGAAATAGAAAAGTAATGTCCTTCGTAATATAATTTTAGCATAATTCATTAGAATTAAGGTAGTTTCTGGTAATATTATATAGTATTTTCAAAGAAAAAATAATTTTTTAGTCAATGCGAAATTTGCTACATAAAATACTTTGTTGAATCTGGGATTTCATTTTTATTACCTCTCAAGTGGAACTATTCACAACCTATGCATACTTTTGCTTCCTGTACTGCCCTTGTCTATGTCCTTATAGTTATCCGCAGGGAAAATATCAAATATGGTTGTGATAATCAATGTCTTTGAGTTGTTGCCTTCAACTATATGCTACCTGATTCATTCAGCAAACATTCATTAAGGAATTCACGATGTGTATGACACTGTTAGGAGCTGGGGATACAGAGATAAAAATGAAACAGTTTTACATCCCATTGGGGGAAACCAATATATATACACACATTAGTAAAGACACAATAAAGAAAAATAATTGAGAGGGGGCACTTTGAAACAATCTAGAAATTCTTAGAAGTAGGGGTAAGGAGGGAGTAAGTTATAGTCATGGGAGGGCATCCTGTGTAAAATCAAGGAGCTGGGAGAAAGAATACTGTGCATAGGAAATAGCAAGTGGGCTGGCTTGGCCAGATAGCAGGGGAATAATATATTAATAAACCTGGAGCCAGATTGTGAAAGGTTCTAGATGCCCAACAGAGGAATTTGTGTTTGATTTTAATAAGGAACACCTGAAACTTCTTGAGCAATGGAGTAATATGGTCAGACCAATGCTTTAGGAATATCAATTTGGCTGCTGTGTAAAAGATGGATGGGAGAGGAGAGAAAGTAGAAGCAGGGAGGCCAATTAGGAGGCTATTAAAATAGTTCAGGCAACAAGTATACATGTGAATGAAGAAAAGAAATTGGATTATGAAAAATGGGTGATTGGAAGGATCGTGGTGTTATCAACAGAAATAACATTTGGAAGAAGAGTAGGTTGTAGGGTTGGCACAAAAATATTGATTTAGATATTTCTACTGGGCATTCAGCTTGAAATATTCAATAAGCAGTTGATGATATGGAACTGGCACTCATTTTAATCAATGAACAAATATTTAAGGACCTACTATGTACGATGCACTTTTTTAGGCCTTGGGGAAACAAGTACCATTAATGAAACAACCCCTATTTACAAAGAGCTAACATTCTTATAGGAAGACAAGAGGACATATAAATATAAGGAGAATAAATACAAATATACATTATATATAGATACATATAAAGTAGTTAATGGCAAGGTAATTTTGGGAGGGAAGATATTAGCAGTTTTAGGGATCAGGAAAAGCTTCCTCACTATTTGAGATGTCCCCTTCTTCCAGGGCCTTAGTTTTATAGTGCTTGATACCTGGACAATACAGATGAAGCAAACTAAAAGTGCAGAATCTCATTGGTTGATAAACCTTGCCCTTGATCCTCCAGGAAGGTCTAGAGAATCCCATTGGTTGACAAACAGGCTAATGAGCAGACCTTGACAGACCCATCTTGACCTTTCAGGAGAATACTCAAGGACTGGTAGAAAGGCAAGCTGGCAACCAGGGCCACTTTTGGGTCATCTCCTTGTGTTGGGCAATAGAGGGATGACAAGGGGATAGAGGGGCAACAAAAATAGCTGGGGGACTTTTCATATAATTGAGTCGCTTCTGCCATGCTGGGCTTGGTCATAGTAACAAGGAAAAAGAAGGGTAGAGATCCTCTAGATATCTTCCTTTAATTAAACAAGTGAACTGCAGTTAATAGCTCTGAGACTTAATATCAGAACTTATAATCACTACCCCTATGGAATCATATCAAATTGATTAATACTAATTGGACTAAAATAGGGGTCTAGTTAATCATCTATCACATTTCACAATTTTTTCCTAGTTTATTATCTCCCTCTTTTTCAGATATTTTGAGAATCTGTCCCCTCTCAAAATCGACCCATTGAGTTAATTTCTTAGTAATTTAGTTTTAAATGCATAATTGATTGATATAGGTATGTTATGGTTTATAAGTGAGTACCAGCTTCCATTCTTCTGATGTAGTCAGAAGGATCTGGTAAGGGATCAGCATTTATATTCTTAGAAGACTAGCTAATTACAACATTGTTGTGGCCTATTGCATTTTTATTTTTAAAATTTGTTAGTTAATTTGTTACCTACGTGCTAATATAGTTAATTTTGTTACCTATGTGCTAATGCTTCTAAATTCCAGATAGATTAATTCAGCAGAAAAATTAATACTTTTCTGAGAGTTTGGTATTTGAGGTCTAGTACCTACATAATAGATCATTCTATACACCTGTAACTGGCAATTCTTGTGCCCAGGGAAAATACAAAAGGAACCCTTAAATCAGCTTTCAAAGAGATTTATTTAGGGGTAGTGGTGAAAGAGAAATGGGAAAAGAAATTAGATGTTAGAACACAATGTCTCATGGGTTGAGAGGAAGGAAGCCCTTATCAGGGCAAGGACCAGGGCTGGGCCAAGCCAATGAAGAGTATAGGTGGGTTGTCAGAAGGTCTTGAGGTCCTGTCTCAGCTGATATGCCCTGGTCTTCATCTTTGTTCTGCTGTTAGTTAACCCCTGTTAGTTCAGGTTTGATGTTGGGGTGAAATGAGGCACTTATAAGTAATTGAACAATTAACAGAAGGAGGTTTAAATTACACTAAGCACTTCAAGGAAATGTACCAATCTAGTGGCACTTAGTTTCTCTAGATGGACCCTTCTTGTCTCCACATGGAAACATATCTGCTCAGTAGAACAGGGTATGGTGACACAATTGGTTTTCAGAAATCACCAAGTTGGAGGGAACCTGATTCCATGTAAATGAGTTTTTGTGCCATTAGGTGCCTGAGGAAGCTGCTTCAAGGGAGGCAGGGGCCAATTAAGTCCCAGTGACAGTTTTGTTGCCTTTTAGGGAAAATTAATTGGTTGCAGGAAAATGTGAATGTTAGTCCTTATCACATGTATGGGAGACTCCTGGGTCTGTGTTTCAGGGGTTACTTTGGTAGGTATCACTGTTTAGTCTAGGTGACCCCAATTACCTTTGCCTTCATTACTGTTTTACTACAGAAAGGGGAAATGCTGAGAATGGTCTGCATAGTCAGGTGCAGTTGCAGTAAAGGAGAGGTGGCTTGTGTCTTGGGTATGCACCCAATAGCACTTAAAACCTCTTAAAAAGCACAGAGCAGGGGACATAGCAGTGGGAAAAGGCATGAGGACAGACGGCGGTCTCACTCAACACAAGGTTTCAGGTAGATCATGTCAGACACAGCTCATGAGCTACTTGGATAGTCCATGGTGTCACATAGAGTCAGTTGGACACAACTGAATGACTCTACAACAATCCCAGGCAAGTGAATGGGTATGGCAATGCCACAAATGTAGAGAGCTATGAGATGGTTTCATGGAGGATAACCAGGCCTGCTGGAAGAAGGGGTCAGGTCCCCTAGATGTTGGTTATCCACTTTACCTATCACTTGTTTCTGCTTGCTGGAGTATAAGTTCTGTCAGTGCTCTGGAAGCAAAGTCTTGGTTGCTATGCCCTTGTTATAAGTTCTCTACTGTATTTTTTATGGACTAGATAACTTTTTTTTTAAACATAAAAACAAATAAGAAATTTTCTTAGTATTTTTCTATGATTAGTTTAGAATGATCTTTTCTCTTGCCTGATTGGTAATGCTTTTTGAAGCTAAATTAGAGTCTTTTTGTCTTCCACTTTTAAAAATGCACTGCATTCTTCTTATAAACTGCATTCTCTGATTTTCTTATATGCCTGCTTCAGGGAAACCCATGTGTTTAATATGCTTCCTTGAAGTTTAGCCCATACCAAATGATTATTTAATCCAAATATCTTGGCTGCAAATTTAGCTGCTCCCTCAGGTGAAAGTATAGTTGAACAGCCAAGACCATCAGGCATTTGAAGTGAGGACCATACATCCAGACCTTCTCAATCAGGTGTAAGGGGAGGACAGTTGACTAGTGGATAAGCAGTGTTACCAGACATTGCTGGTACCAAACCATTGCTTCTCCCAGCTCCTCCCACAAATATAGTAGGAGCATCATCTCCTTCATACTCTGCTTTAATCTTTAGAGTTTCATCTGGTGTTTTATGGGCAGATGTTACTCGAAGTTCACAGAGAATTCCTTAGTTTCCACAAGTCTTAATTTTTTCACAGTGACCAAGGTCAGAAGTTGATGGGCTAGATAACTTCTAAGATTCCTTTTAATTCTAATATTCTAGGATACTATTTGGCCAGAATTTTGCTGTGAGGTAACTGATTTCCTGACTAAAGAGTTTTAAGTATTTTTATTATCTACAACTAAATAAATACTTGTAATTTTTATGAGAAATGGGTTGATAGTATTCCCCAGATTTATAATCTAGTATCTCTGGTTAATTATCTTTGTGGGTCAGAGTACATTAATGAGGAGGTCAAAATCATAGGTCTGATTCCAGTGTAAACCAGTTCTACATCTCTGGCTCTTGGTCATTTAATCCATGAGCAGAGGGTAAGAATTTGTGTTTAGATCACTGAATCTATTCTCATTGTTGCAAAAAGAATTTAAAGCTCATGATATATTGATGATGAGCAAATAATGCCCTATTTTGTAACAAAGGGTACTATAACTCAGTGGTAGACAGTTATTGTTTTCCAGATGCTGCTAAGTGACCTGGTCCTTTCTGTACCAACAGTATAAGACATGAATAAAATAATATATATAGTGACATGAATGGGACTAGGTGCAGGATCACTTATTGTGCTATTTTTTGTTGATCTCTTGTATAATACAATAAAGCTAGGTTTCATTGTACTTGTATTTTAGATAATTTATTATTAAATTTAACTTGCCTAGAAGGATCAGGAAAAAAATGTTCCAATCTATATTTTTATCTTCCTTTTATATGTATGTATAACTGAATGGTGTAGATAGGCAGACACAGCATGAAGCCTGAATCACTGAATCACTTTGTTGATGTTTGGGCTTTGTTATGAAGGTTGTAAGTACTCTAGTCCATCCATGTATATATCTTAGACAGGTTCTGCCAAAGGATTGAATGAATATAGCAGGTTAGATTACCTTTGAGCTTTTAGTGAGTAAATGAAAAAGTATTAAGTTCCCACTATGTGCCAACTGAAGTGTTAAGCACTAGAGATACAAAAACAAAGACAGTTCTTGCTCTCAAGGAACTTGCTCTAATTGGGAGAGAAAATACACTTTGCAGAATTGTGTCCAGGGAAGCAAACTTTGGTCTGGAAAAGTCACAGGGGTGGGGTGAATGGGGTCACTGAAGGACTGATTAACATTTCCTTTCTAGAAGCACAATGAGAGAGTTGATTTGAATATGATTCTAGGACTACAGAGTAGCTGCAGAGAGTGGGAAAGATGCTATAAGGTTATAGAAGATGTATGCTTCCTGGTAAGGTAATTCATCAGAATAACTGTAGCTTGGCCGAGGCCTATCAGAGAGAGTGGGACAGATGGGGCAGTAGGACAGATAGAACAGTCATGGCTTAAGAGATTGAGGCCACAGACCAGAAGTTGTAGAAATGAAATGGTTAAAACCAACAAAGAATGGTCTCTGGTCCATTGGCAAGGTAATTGATGAGAATGAGTAGGCATTGACGTAGTACAGGGGGATAGAGTGCTGGACCTGAAGGCAGGAAGACCTAACCTCAAATCTGACCTCAGACACTTACTAGCTGTGTGACACTGGGCAAGTGACTTAACTTTTGTCAGCCTCAGTTTCTTCATATATAAAATGAAGATAATAGGACTTCTGTTACATTTGAAAATTCAGGTAAATTGAGGTACAATGGTCCAAACATGATCAATTTATTAGTTAGGCTAGCCATAACGAATAAATTGGGTCAATAGCCTCTCTAAAAAGACCAAAGATCCTGAGTGAGGGCTGACCAGGTCTTTTAAATCTAGGTGTGTCTTCCTTCTGATTGGCCTGACAGTACATCATTTGGACCTTCCCTTGCAAAGGTAAAACAATCCTTATTGTTAGACATTTTAATGAGGAAAGTTACTTCCTTGGGAGATGGGAATAATTCTCAAGTGATAGGATTAGTCTTCTACTAATCTTCTACAGACCTTCTACTATGATTGAATCAACTTGAATTTGAGTTAAGTGGGTAAGGTTACAAAGGTGAACAATACCAGGGTAGAGATAACAATTAAAGAAATAGAATTGAGACTCCCAGGACTGAAGGCTCCCTGAATAAAGGGTAAAGGTAATTACAGGACAAAAGCTTGACCTTTAGACAATGTTCTCGAGAATTTAAGTGAAGGGTGAAGTTATAAGTATAAGGATTTAGACTTACATGGCATAGGAGAGTATTAAATCTCTGCTAGCTTGATTAAGTCTTAAAAATCAGTTTTCAATTTTACATCTTCTAGAGTTGTTGTGATAACAAAATGAGATAATATTTACAAAGAATACTGCAAACCTTAAAGTGCTATATAAATTTAGCTGCTGCAGCTGTTGTTAATATTATCATTATTGTTGTTATTATATGGGTGAGGATTAGTGAGTAAATTACTTTAATGGCCCTCACCTTCTCCCTGAAACAGGATCCCTCTTTTTAAACAAAAAAAAAATTGTCAACAATGTCAATTTTTATGAATCTCTGAATATCACAGTTTCTGAAGAATTAAATGGTGGATCACCCAAAGGGCAATGAAAAGACTCATTGTGGCATAAGTAAACTGTAACATATTAAGAGCAACCAGTTGTGTAGTATTAAAGCTGTGCAAAGGATGTCTTCAGTAGATGTTCTGAAAAGGCAGCAGGCTGATTATGCAACTTATGTGCTTCATGGGTATCCCTGAAATGTCAGGAGATCTAGCAGAAGGCCCTAAGCACATTGAATGGGTCTCCTTTGAAGGAGTTACAGGAATATCAGTACAAAGATTTCACAGATGAGAAGACAGGGATGAGTTTTTATCTACTGTATTGGAAAGAGTATCTACAGATGTGTGAAAGTCATTACTCTGGGGCTGTATTGTTTTTCAGGGAACAAAGATTTATGTGGACAGTATTTGGTCATACTTTTTTTAATCTAAAGAAATTTGGCTCCTTCCCTGTTAACATGATGTAATCTGTGGAGATGAAGTTGCTAAATATGTATTTTATATCTCAGCAACTATTGCCTCAGAAGACAATAAATCAGTTTTGTGAAACACTACACAGATAAAGAGCACTTGCTAGTCATTTAATCTGTTGTTATAATCAAATACTTTTAAACTTTAGCCTCATGCTTTTCTCTAAGGCATAATTTCTTGTCTGTAGGCTTGTATAGTTTCTACTCTCTGTTTCCCAGTTCTGTTACAACCCTGTCCTCATTCCCTTAACTGTCTCAAGTGATAGGAATAAAAAAACAAAAACAAAAAATGCACTCCTGTATGGCTGTGGGCAACCTGTTGCTTAAACTGGGCCTTCAAAGCAGTCCCTTACTAAGTTAGGAATTTTGGCTTCTTAGCTCTACTGTCCCACAGTACAATTAACATAAGCACTAATTATTTTCCCCATTATATCACTTTAAGTCAGCCTGTAAGAATATAAAAACCCATCTCACATGATGAAGCTGTACTCTGATTTTCATGTGGCCAGTGTTTGTAGAAAGAACACTTTGAGGCGTTTGGATGAAAAGCGCTCTAGAAGCATGAAATATTCTTGTTTTCACTATCATGAAATTGAATATTCTGACTCAACATGCTTTAGGAAGCCCAATCAAAGCATAAAGCCTAATTTTTATTACCTGTCTTTTAGGTATGGTAGCACTGACAAAGCTCCATGGGCTAAAATTAGCTTATAATTAACTGGCTATTACTAGGATTACCAACTGTAAACTGTAAAATAAAATTTAATATATTATTCTGTTTCCTTTGAAAAGTAATTCAATAGAAGACATTTTATCAAACTCCTTCTGTAAGATAAATATGATCCCAAACTAGGGAGGGAGAAAGCAGAGAAAGCAAAGAAAGCAGAGAAATTCTAAAATACTTAGTTAAATTTTAAAACACTTAATAAAGAATTAGCAGAGGTTACAGTAATATGTTCACAGGTACTAGGTTAGATTTATATCAGGAAAGTGGGGTAGGTTAAGAATATTAGGAAAAATGTAAACAAAATAGACTATAAAAATAGAATGATAATTGTAACAATAGAATCAGAAACAATATTTGACAAAATATAGCTCTTATTGATGTTGAAAACTTTAAAAAACTTAGGAATAAGCATTACGTAAAATATAGAAATACTAGAAGCCTTTCCAATAAGACCAGAGGTAAAGCAAGGATGTTTGTTGTCATTGATATTTTTATATAGTTCCAAAAATATTTGTTATGGGAAAATAAGAAAAAATAAACTTAAAAAAATAAACATAGGCAAATCAGAAGTGAACTTATTTCTTTGTAAATGATATAATGGTTTACTTAGAGCAGGAATTCTTAATCAAGAGGTCATGGACCACTTTGGCAATCTGGTGAAACCTATGAATCCCTTCTCAGAATGTTTTAAAATGTATAACAACAACAACTAGCATTTATATAGCACTTTAAAGTTTGCAAAGTGCTTTACATGTTAACTGATTTGGTCTCCATAATAGCTTTGTAAGATAAATGCTATTATTATACCCATTTTTACAGATGAGGAAACTGAGGCAGACAAAGGTTGTCACTTGTTTGGAGTCACACAGCTAGTAAACATCTGAGGTAGGTTTTGAACGCAGTTCTTCCTAATTCTAAGTCCCATGGTCTGTCTGCTACACCACCTAGCTTTCTGAAAGTTTGAAGTATGCATGAAATATACTAAATAGGATTACAAAAGAAACCAGTTATATTGAAATACAGTTCTCAACATATATACGTATGTTCTATATTAAAAAATTTATGGATGCCAAGTTAAGAACCCTAACAGAGAATTGTAGATATTCAATGAAAAAATCAAAACAGTAACTTGATAGTAGAAATAGCATGAAAAACATATAAATCATCAGCTTTTCCTGGTATTACTTTTTAAAAAGGCATGAAGAGACAAAAAATAAATTACATTAAGAATAAGAATAAATATATAAAATACTTGGAGTCAGCTTACCAAGAAATATTTAGGAATTACATGACTATAAAGCCAAAGTATTCTTTACAGAAATATAGGAAGAAAATTGATTGAAACAGTAACTTTAGTAAAAAAAAAAAAAGCAAGATACCAAATAAACCCACAAAAATCATCAGTTATTTCTACTAGTAATAAAAAAAAAACTAGGAGAAAATAATAGAGAAAACTCATTCAAGCCAGCTACAAAATGCAAAAAAAAAAAAAATGCTTAGTCATTACTAAAACATACCCATGACTCAAGTCTCTATTCCCCCTTCTCTTGGCCCCACCCCCCACTAAAGTATGCTTTCATTAGTTTTGACCAGGCAAAATGACTAGTAAAGAAATCAAAGACAAGGGGGAAAGTCCCATATAGAAAAAAAAATATTTATAGTGACAATTTTTGTAGTACAAGAACTAGTGAGGAAGTGGGTGCCCATTAATTAAGGAATGGAAGAACCAAATTATGCTATATTAATGTAATTAAGTGTTATTCCATCTTAAAAAATGATGAATATCAAAAACTCAGAGAAATTTGAGAAGACTTTTTGTAGGATGAATGAAGCAGAACCAAAAGAACTATTTACCCAGTTACCACAATAATGTAAAGTCAAATCACGTACTATTTATTAAACATCTACTGTGTGCCAAGTAGTCCTAAACACTGGGGATATAAAGAAGGGCAAAAACCGGTGCCTGCTCTCAGGAGCTGTGTCACAGTCTAACGAGAGAGATAGCATGCAAACAACTACGTACAAACAAGATAAATAGGACAAATTGGGGATAGTTTCAGAAGAAAGGCACCAAGATTAAAGAAGGACTGGGAAAGGCTTCTTGTGTAAGGTGGGACTTTAGCTGAGAATTGAAGGAAGCCAGGAGGCAGAGTTGACGAAGGAGAGTATTCCACATATTGTGATAGCAATGAAAATGTAGGAGATAGTGCTGTGTCCAAGGAATATCAAAGAAACCAGTGCCACTGGGTCAAAGAGTATGTGGAAGAGAGGACTTGAAAGGTAGGAAGGGGCCAGGTTATGAACTCTGACTAAAACAGTGATCAGTTGACACTTCAGAGGAATGATGGTGAAACACGCCTTTTGGCAGAGAGATGGTAGAGTATAAGTGTGGAATGAGGCATACATTTTCAGACATGGCCAGTGTGATGATTTATTTAGGTTGATTGTATTTATTTGTGTAAAGAGAAGGTTCTTTTGAAGTGAGGAATCATTAGGGTTAGTGATGTAGAAAAGAATATCAATAAAACATCTAGAAAAAAAGAGAATCTATTATAATCAGTTCTACTCTAATGCTTGTTTTCAAAATACAAATTTCTTCTAACACAATTGATACATAGAGGAACAATTTGAGCAGTGTATCTTGAATTTCAAATTTGCTTATGCACCTTTTCCTCCTTGAGAAACAGCAAGAATGCAGAAAATTGTACCACTTCATAAATAACTCACAAGTTGCAGCCCTTCTAATGCCCACTTCTACAAGCAAACTTCAGATCTTTGTTAAGGTAAAGTGCCATATTTATTGTATGTCTTCCAGTACATAAGTACTGTAGTAAGAGGAAGGCTGGACCTCATCCATGAACTTCATCTTTCCCCTACCCCCTACTTTCAGTTCTTACCTTCCCTACCTTGAGTAGCCATGGGTAGCTGTAAACTTTGTCAGTCTAGGCCCAGTGGAAACCAGATCCTGAGTCAAGCAGCTTAAGGCCTCAGATGTAGCCACTATTAATTATAGCAGGGCTGTCCAACCTTAGGTTTTTATTGAAACAGTAGACAGTGGGATTTATGCAGCCAGCCTACAAGCATAGATATCTACATAAATGCTTTAGTAACAGAAGGTGAGCTATCACAGAGCTCTCACTAAAATGGTAAATCAAAATATATTGTCTATTGTTTCACTTGGACAGTCCTGAATTATAGTATTTATGTATTTAAAAAAACACTTAACATGTATAAAACTGCTAAAACTGTGCATTTTAAAGGTTCCTATCTTTTTTTAACATGTTACTGATAAAGTTTTTTAGTGTTGTTCCCTTAACTCCTTTAGTCCCCTAAGCCCCATGGGTTTTGTGTGTGTGTGTGTGTGTGTGTGTGTGTGTGTTTGCACATGCATGCGTGTGGTTGATTTTTAGTAGTGTATGTTAAGTTATGGTAGAAGTTACTTATTTGAAATGGAAAGTACTGGAATTCTACTGTAATGTCCTTAGGGAGCCATGCTTTGAATTGCTTTTGGTACTTTAGAAATTTAATCCTTTGAGGTAGCATTAAGGTTGAAGTGTCAGGAGGAGGGTAGCATACCCAAGAAGAGCATTTTGGAGGGACCAGCAGAACAAGACCTTATAGCTATCCCAATACATTGGGACTCCTGTTTTTCAGTTCTTCACATCTTGTATTTAAACATCATCTTTCAGGCAGTATGTGTTGTATAAAGCAACATTTCCTACCATTTTAACCAAGAGTCATAGAATATTATTTACTGTAATTGGATAGTCATTTTTGTGGATAGTAAATTCCAAATGCTTATTGATTGATTGAGCCTTTCAAAAGTTATCCATAATTTTTTTTAGGATTGTTTTCCACAAATAATAATCATCTATACAATAATCATTTTCCGTGTTGTATTCCTTCATTCCATTTTATGTGCCTGAATAGGGTGAGGACTATTTTTTGGTTTTTATATCAAAAGTCCTTAGAACAATGCCTTTTGGATTGAGGATGAAAGTTGCTTCTCCAAAGTGTGCTGACAAATGGGAAGGAAAGTGCTGTGAGGGAATCCTGTTACATGGGTTGGCAACTGGGGCACACTGTGAATTTGAATCAGAAGTTTTAAAATTATTAGTTATAACTTTCAGTACTTTATTATTATTAATGAATTATTTTTGTGAATTGTCACTTATACAATGCAAAGTTGTTACAATATTGTGAAATATTTCTAGGATTGAAAATAATAAGAATGAGATAGGTAAACATTGAGATTGGAAAGTATTGGAAAAAGTTTTTGAATTTATTTAAGGGGCAGCTGGTATGATGGAAAGATTCCTGGATTTGTAGTTAAAAATCCTAGGTTCAAATTCTGGTTCTGTCACTGGCAACCTTGTGTGATCTTAGACATTTAACCTCTCTGGGACTTAGTTTCCTCATCCGGAAGATGGAATTAGATGATGTATTCTCTAAGGTAGTTCCTGCTACTTCCAAATCTATGATCCTATGATAAATCTGTCCAGGCTTCAACTGTTTTCTCATTAATAATGAGAAACAATTGAAAAATTCTCATTTGTAAAACTGTATGTTTTTATCACATGACTCATAGTGTTTTTGTAAGGAAAGCCCTTTGTAAACTGAAGCGTTATATAAATTTGATATATTGTTAATAAAAACAGTAATTGTTATTAAAATATAGGATATTTTCTGATAGTTAATTCCATAAGCTTTTATTAAGCACTTTACTATGTGTTGGGTATAAGATCACCAGAGACTATTTTCCTAGTGATATGTAGGAAAAAAAGCAATAAAGGAAACTATTGTACAAAGTACAAGAAACAAAGTCTCTATTTGCTAATTGGATTAAAAAAAAACCCAAACCAATACTATTTCAGTTATTTTAGTGATAGGCCAGAGGTTGTTAAACCATGTGAATCATTCAGAGATGACAAATACATAAAACAATGAATATCTTTTCAGTGATTTAAAAAAAGAAATAGTTTTAAAAAATGCAATTATATGCGAATCATTAAAATATACACATCTATAGCTAGTTAGAATATTTTTTATTTTACATTATTTTTTTAAATCACAAGCATTAATTCACTTTATGAGTTATGGGAATGGTACCATATAGTTTTAACTCTTTGGGTGATGTTTTTTTGTCTTTCATACTTAAAGAGGACCAGTGACATCACAATGTTCGGGTTAAGGTACAATGTATTTGACTGTGGCTGATCAATCTAATACGAGCTTGGAAGGCTCTTCCATAGGTCAGGCACAAATAGTCCATTTTGCTATTTGGAGTAGAGATGGCTCTAGATTTGCCTTGCTGGGTGGTCCTATGCCACTGTCTTCTATGTCTCACAATTAATACTAGAGTGTCTTTGTAGGCTTCTTCTGACCTCTGGTATCTTCTGACCTTCGTGGTCACATTTACCTTGTACTCTGTAAAATCCTGCAGGTGATCAGGGCATGTGGCCAGCCCATCAGAGTTAAGCTCTGTGCAGTAGAGTTTGAATGCTTAGCAGTTTAGCTTGAGAGAGGATCTCAGTGTCCGGGACCTTATCTTGCCAAGTAATCTTCAGAATGGAAATGGTTCAATTTTCTGGCATGATGCTGATAGACTCTCTAGGTTTCAGAGGCATACAACAATGAAGTCAGCACTACATACCACACCAAACTGAAGATCTTTGAGTGACGTGTTAATTTTAAAGCTCTTAACAAGAATGAACAGCAATCAGAGGCTAAATGTGTGGAGAAATTATTATGTATTATTGAAGTATTGTATGATTATATGGAAAAAAATAATTTTGACATTAAAAAGCTAATTTTTGTTGGTACCTCAGGGGTATGAAGTAAATAAATAAAGGTTTTGACTCTATTTAAAAAAATTAGAGCATGCAATCTTTTTGCTTCACTGCATAATCCATCAAGAGGTACTATGTCTACCAGTACTACCTGAGGAGGTAGAGAAAGTAATAAAATTTGTCTGGAAGATTGTCAAAAAAATATTGATCAAAGCTCTAAGTCATTGGCAACTTTGCAAATTTCTTTGGGAAGTTTTCTCTTGCATAAAGTGAGTTAGCTTGCCAGAGGTGACATGCTGAACAATTTTCTACTAATCTTAAAGAAGTCGAAGTATTCCTGGTAGAAGAATACTTTGTGCAGAACTGACAGATTATCAATGGTTATAGAAATTCCTTTTTATGTTGAATACAACTTCTCACTTAAGCTTGGTAAATTGAAAGCTACGAAGAAAGGAAAATGCAGCAATTTTGCTTTTGGAAGAAGTGTTTTCATTTGAACAAAAGCCTACTTGCTTTGTAAGAAATGTTGAGAAAAGAACACTGGTACATTTTCAGACCTTGAGGCAGTATTAACAATTAAATAATTGCCATTACTTTCTGATTCCTTGTAATAGCATTTTGATACAAGCTGTATTTGTGGAAAAATTCATTTCAAAAAAGAAAAAAAACGTTAACATTTCTGATTAAATCCTTTGATGCAGACATTTAGGAGTTATGTGTATGTGTGTTTGCTAAAATAAAGCCCAATTTGAACTTGAGTTATAATATCTAAAAGGAAAAGATTTGTGGAATTGAACATTTAGAAACATTTACTTCATCTGAGAATCTAGAAAGGAAGAAATGCATACTGCAAGACAAATAGTCCAAAATTTGCAATCTAAGAAACAAGACCATAGCAGATGCTAGGAATATCTATCAGAAACTTATAGTCAATTAAAAATTATGCAACTTGATTTCCTAATTTTGGGCTCAATGTACTATGGTGAACAAGTATTTCTTAATGTGGATTTTATAAAGCGCAGATTGAGAAGCCAACATATAAGTGAAAGTCTTAAGTCATATTTGGAAATCAAAATTAGCGTATTCACCTAACTGAGCACACTGTTAAAAAACAGTGTGGATAGAAATAGCACGTATTTACCTATTAAGATTATTATTTAATGAAAATATAACAGTCAAGTTATTCTTATATAAGAAATCATGAATTATGTGGTCTTTCTGTTATATTAACTATTATAAATAAAAAATTAATATCCATGTAGTTTGTATAAATCTCTGGCATTATACATATATAAAAATTGTGTAACCTCAGAAAGCTATATCTTTAGAATATTACAAAAATAATTCTAATCTTGTAAATAATTAACCTAGAAGCTTCTGACTTTTTAGCAGTGAGCTATAGCTAATGGGACCAGGACCTCTTATAACTGGCAGGCTGTATAAAACAAGGTAGGGGACAAAAGCACTTTTAGCCTCAGATCAAATTTCAACCCTATTTTCTGGTGCTGTTCTTGGTGACTGCCTGACTTCTCTGAATCTTATCTCTCTAGGTCTATGGTACCATGTACTTCTTCTTGTCACAGTCACATTCCCTAGTCTTGACTTCATTGCCTATATGGTCCTGTGATATCTGTCAGATCTTTTTTGCTTAGCTGCATCATGATAGGACAGTATTGCTCTAATGTTAGGGTTAATTGGTAAACATTTTTTAAGTGCCTCCTATGTGCCAGGCACTGTGCTAAGTTCTAGGCTTAAGGGAAAAGACAATCCTTGCCCTCGAGAAGCTCACAATCTAATGGGGGTGGGGGTGGGGAGAGACCTCAAGCACACATATGTACAAACAAGCTATATATAGGTTAAAAAAGAAATAATTAATGGAGGGGAGACATTTGGATTAAAAGGAATTGAGGAAGGCCTCTTGTAGAAGATGAGATTTCAGAAGGCATTTGAAGGAAGCCAGGGAAGCCAGGAGGTGGAGATGAGAGGGGAGAGCATTTTAGGCATGGGGCATATCCAGAAAAAAAAATGCCTGGATCCCAGAGGTGAAACTCATCCATGGAATCTTGTTGGAAAGTCAAGATGGAATCTTGGTAATGGAATAGCCAGGAGGCTGATGTCACTGACGGAAGAGTAAATTGCAAACCATAGTGTACCTGCTTGGACTGAAGTTTGGAGAAACATAGCAGAGGGGGAAGACAAGACTGGAGTTTACTTTGGTCAATAAGTTCTGACTATGAATAGAGAAAATGGATAAAAAAGAGGTAAGCGGTGATGAGATTCTGATCATATCGCTTATGGTTTGTTTTTTTTTTAAGATGAGTCTTCTCTTTAATCGATCTTGGATGTGGGGTTCCCAGAAAGTGAACTTTATTTCTTGTTATTTTGAGTGCTACTGGGAATAGTCTATGCTTAATAGAACTTTTTGATTGAGAGCTCCAGGTAATTCAGCAGATTCTAGGTACCATAGCTTCTTACCTATGCAATGGCTCAGCACAGACTTGGCCTTCCTACTAGAAAAACAAGTTGTTGTTTCAATAATTTCATCTTCCATACCCAGCCCCCTCCCTATCATTCAGTTATCACTTAGTAAGAACTATATATAATGGATTTAGATTTGTAAGGCGCCCTACAGATCACCTAATCCAACCTACTCATTTTGATTGTGAGGAGATTGAGGCCCAAAGTCACATAATGACCAAGTGGAAAAGATAGGAATTGAATCCAGGTCTTCTGACTTCAAATCCATTACTTTTCCTACTATACCATGTTATTCCGATAAGTCTGTAAGTTTTCTTCTTACTTACTTTTGTTTTTGGGACATCATAAGTTCATAAATCTTTTTTCCCCTTTGTGGTTTGTCCTTTGTTCTTGAAGAGGACCATAATATCAGGGAGATGATGACATGATTTGCAATTGGCTTTGATTTTAGTGAGTGAAGGCTATGCAAAGTCACCAGCCTCACTTTCTCCTCCAGAGCCATCTGGGTCCAGTGGCCAGATATCAAACAGGATGACTGGAGATGGTCAAGGGTGTGGTGGGAGACCTTGGCCCTTTTAAACCTTTAAGGTCTTTCCAGGTTCTCACTTTGAGTGAGGCAATTCCATTCAGTGAATAGGCCTCTTTAAGAAGTGAGTCAAGGGCTGGCTCCTTTAAAAAAAAAATCAAACTGGGAGAGGAAGATCTGTCCTCAGGTTTGCTAACCAAAAGAGAAACAGTTATTATTTACATTCACTCTGAGCTAGGAGGGCCCTAAAAAAACCATTAAGTGGTGCAGGGCCCTGTTGTGGTCCAATCCATGAGTTCCAGAGTGAGTTGGGTTTAAGGCTTGATTTTTAAGAAAGAAATCTAGCTAGTAAACCTCAAGTTAACTAGGTAGATTTTGGCCAAACTAGACAATACTCCTTTGCATAAACTTAGTGCACTCCTCTTTTCCCCTCGTTCACAGAGTATCTCTCAGAGATAGAAGTGTACTTTTTTTTTGTATAATCAGAAATCTTTTAGAAAAATAGACAGCTTTGGGAGTTCCTTTTTCTCTGTTCACTTTGTTGTAGATATCTTTAGAGTTTTATTTACTTCTCTTTTTCCCTAGAAATATAATTTAATTAAAACAAAGTAAAATTCTGTTACCATGATTACCATTTTGGATAATGGTCAGTTGAGTCTGAATAGACCCATAAGAATTATAAACCATTGAACTTTTGAAAGCTAAGAAATGATTGCTTCCATTTTGCAAAGACTATGATAGTTTAGAATTGTATCAAATATGACAAGTTTTTTTCTTTTTCTGTATTTCTTTTAATTTATTATATACACATGTGTTTAACATTCTTTTCTTTATAAAGTTCCAGATTTTCTCCCTCCTTTGCTCCCTTCCTCCATCCATTGAAAAGGCAAACATCAATTATGCATGTTAAATCATGCAAAACTTATTTCCATATTAGCCATATCAGAAAACAAAGAAAAAAATGAAAGTGAGAAAATTATACTTCCTTTTGCACTGAGAGTTCATCAGTTCTCTCTTTGGAGGTGCTTAGCACTTTCTTTCAATTTTTTAAAAAAAATTTTTAAATTTTATTTAATTTATTTAATGTATTTAGTTTTCAGCATTGATTTTCACAAGAGTTTGAATTACAAATTTTCTCCCCATTTCTACCCTCTCGCTCACTCCAAGATGGCGTATATTCTGGTTGCCCCGTTCCCCAGTCAGCCTTCCCTTCTGTCACCCCACTCCCCTCCCATCTGCCTTTCCCTTCTTCTCTTGTAGGGCAAGATAAATTTCTACACCCCATTGCCTGTGTATCTTATTTCCTAGTTGCATGCAAAAACATTTTTTTTTTTTGTTTTTGAATGTCTGTTTTTAAAACTTTTAGCTCCAAATTCTCTCACCTGTTCCCTCCCCACCCACCCTGCCTAAGAAGGCAAGCAATTCAACATAGGCCACATGTGTATCATTATGTAAAAC
>CM053624.1:130285942-130321563 GCA_028646595.1 Phalanger gymnotis
TCTTCTTTGTCACCAAAGAAAGATTCCAAAGTCTGAGTCTGAATCTGAGACCATTTTTGCTGCCTGTTCATGTTCCCAGCCAACTTACTTGACCCTTGAGTTTTTCAGCGGGATATGACTGCTTGTAGAGCAAAGAGTACTTTGTTCCAAGCTTGAGGGGATGTGCTGTTGTTTTCAGAGTTATTTCTATACATCTAGCTCTGCCACACCAGCACTCCTCCTTCCCCAAGAACCGCCAGCCAGGACCTGACTGGGATCTTAAACAGGCTCTGCATTCCTGCTCTGATCTGTCACTTAATTCCTCTCACCAGATGAGCCTGGGGCCAGAAGCAACTGCAGCTGTAGTTCTGTAACAGCACCGCCCGCCACCCCAACCCCACCTGTGGGGTGGTGGCCAAATGGTGAACTCCTTCCACTCTGTCCCACCAGCTTTTCCCACTAACCTTCTTTGTAGTCTTTAGTGTTTGTGGGTTGAGAAGTCTGATAACTGCCACAGCTCACTGATTCAGGGCGCTAGGGCCGTTCTACCCGGCTCCTGGTCTCATTGGTCCTGTGCCCATACTGGGCTCTGCTCCCCTCCACTCCCAGCTCCATGCATGATAGACCTCACCCAGCGACCATCCAGGTTGTCCTGGGCTGGAGCCCCGCTTCTCTCTGCTATTTTGTGGATTATGCAGTTCTAGAATTTGTTTAGAGCCATTTTTATAGGTTTTTGGGGGGACCTGGAGGGGAGCTCACACAAGTCCCTGCTTTCCAGCCACCATCTTGGCTCCACCCCCCCCCCAAATCTAACAGGTTTTAAAATTGGACTTCATTTATCTTTCCCTAAATAGTGGCAATCTTAGATGGTAGTCCTATGCACCTACTTTAAAACAACAGCAACAAACTTATATTCCCAATAGGAAATGATTATTGCAAGATCTGATCGTTCTAACTTTATGCCTCAGACATTTGGTATGTCATGACACTTTTCTGAATCTCAGTTTTTTCGTCTGTAAAATGAGAATAATAACATTTGCAGTCTTTTCCTCAAAGGTTGTTGTAAGGGAAGTGCTATGTAGATCTTAAAGCACTTTAGAATTGTGAACTCTTATTAGTAAATTGCTACAGGGACATCAGTCTGTTAACATTTAAAGTATGAAATATTTTTGTCTTTGTAATTTGTTTGAAATCACTCCCCCCTTCTCTATTTTCTCCTGTTTTGTACCTAAGCAAATCACAATACTGGAAAGCTTTTCTACAGTGATTGTGAGATTGTTTCTGTAATGAACTATTTTATAGAATCCTACGTGATTTGTCTAAAGTGTATTACTCCTCAAATGTGTTGTCAAAAATTGTATAGTGACAGTAATAATATATATGGAAGTTGTACTAATGTATGAAAGTATGGAAGAGGTACTTAAGTCCATAAAAACTATGAAATCAAGATCATATTGGATTTAAAAAGAAGAAATAAACAAACTCCTTTCAGTAATCCTCAGTGCCACCTGGGATAAGAATTTATAAACAGAAACCTTGTTAGTCTTTTAGAATCTAGTATCTTATGATCTAATTAGCAGTCACATGTAATGATCAGCAGACCTCTTTTCTACATAAACTACTTAGCTCATATGATAGAAATCTTTAGTAGTTCTTTTAGTTTCCAACTGCCAAGCATCCCATTATGTTAAGTAACGTTTAGTTGTGGTCTCTTTTTAAGAAAATCCAGTATATAGAAATTTGAATTACAAAATGTGTACATTTGGAGTGACAGCTCATATTGTAAAAATAAAATTTTTATTTTGTAAAGGATGCTTTTCAAATAGTGAACTCCTCCAATATATTTCTTCAAATAGAAGTTCCTCTTGTTTATTATTTTAAATATCAGTTCTTTCTGAGAAGAAATGTGGCATAGTTGATAGCTGGTTTCAGAGTCAGGAATACTTGGTTTCAGTCCTACACCTCCCTATTGGGGTTGATCTTCTTTGGCAGAAGTTCCTCCCTAGGGGTTCCCCATACTGACAAAATCACTGCAAAGATCAGAAAAAAAAATTAAGCTCCTTTAAGTGACAAATCACTAATTCTTTCACCTTCCACTGAAATCTTCCCATCATGGGGTGGAAGTAACCTCTATTTTCAAAGGTTATACCAGTGGAAGGGAAACCCTGGTAGGCCTACCAAACTGAAAAAGCCTACAGTGAATCGTATCTTTCTGAGGGCTAGCCTAGCTAAATTCAGAAAAGTTCATCACCAGGGGATGATTTTTTAGGCCACAGAAATGCCTGAATACAGTCATCTAATTCTCAGTCATGGAAAAAGGAACTGGATGGAGTATTGAGGGAGAAAAGAACCCCAAGGATGTAGGAATCCCAAACCAAAGTTCCCAGGTCACCTGGAATGAATTCGTCGAGCCAAGCATTCTTTAAGCCAAGGAGGCAAAGATTTATTATGCTTTTCGGTGGTCAAAAGTTCTTAGGGAACCTGCAACCATACAGGGCTACAGGGAAAGTTTAAGTACAAGATTTAAGGGTGAAATCTGTCAATTAGATGTTTTGGGGTAGGATTAGGGAGTGGTTAAGTGGTGGTCAGTTCTTAAAGGAACATGCACTTTTTGAATCTACTGTGCAGTTATCTTACCCAGAGTTCACTGGGAAATAGCCCAAGGCGGGGATAGGAGGGCATGTAGTTTTAACTGTGAAATGTCACTAAGTCACCAAAAGTTCACGGCTGAATGGGATTATCCAGGTGGACTCCATCATATGTCTTGTTAGACAAGATTAATTTAAGGGAGTATACATTTGACTATGTCTAGGATGTGTGTTAGACTCAGTGTATCATCCAGAATCAATCTATAATTGGGCATAGCTGCTTACTGAGGAAGAAGCAGAGATAATTTTGGGGCATGCTGCCCTTTAGCTAGAGAGAGACCACTAGGGCCAATGCTTTGAAGCTAGGGAGAGATATGTTTTTAGAACTGGAGTTCAGGCACAGGCATCCAAGCAGAGGCTAAGGGGAAATGTGATGTTAGAATTAGGGTCTAAGCACAAGCACCCCATCAGAAGCACCCAAATCAACCAATCCCTAAACCATGGGAATAGAGTAATTACTTTCAAAAATAGAGAAGAAAAACTTAATACTAAAGCTTTAAAAGCTAATCTTTATTGAAGATTAAGTGGGAAAACATGATTGATTTTAAAAATTGATATCATATAGTTTCTATAAATACTGAAGTTATGAAAAAACTTACCTTTTAAGGTTTACAGAGTACCTTCCTCATCTACAGTACTGTTCCTATTATACAGCTTTTCAGGAACAGATATTGTCTTTAGTATTCTACTCCTCATAACTGAGAGTCCTTGCCTTATTGCTATAGCTAGCATTTCTAGTATAATATTGAATAATAGTGGTGATAATCTTGCTTCACCCCTGTTCTCATTGGGAAGGCTTCTAGCTTGTCTTCATTACAGATAATGCTTGCTGATGGTTTTAGGTGAATGCTACCTATCATTTTAAGAAAAGCTCCATTTATTACTATGCTTTCTAGTATTATGGATAGGAATGAGTCTTTTATTTTGTCAAAAGCTTTTTCTGCATCTATTGATAGTCATATTTTTGTTGTTATTGATGTGGTCAGTTTTGTTGAAAGTTTTCCTAATGTTGAACCATCCTTGCATTTCTGGTATAAATTTTACCTGGTCATGATGTATGATCTTTGTGATAAATTATATAGCATCAGAATTAATTTTTCTTTGAATGTTTGGTAGAATTCAATTGTGAATCTATCTGGTCCTGGAGATTTTTTTTTAGGGAGACTCTTCTGTTCTATTTTTGAAATGTTCTGTGTTGTACGTTTTGGAATCCTTAGCTCCCTTAAAATATGGTCAAGTGTGGTAGTGAAAAACACAAAATTTTTTCTGATTTCCATCCTTTTCTTCCACCCCTTAAAGTTTTTGGTGTTCCTTACTCCTGCTGTCAAAATTACTTTTGTATTTACTTATTTGCATTTATGTTATTTTTCCACAAGGGAATATAAGGTCTTTGATGGCAGGGACTGCTTTTGTATTTTTGCATTTCTTTCTATCCCCAGTATTTAGTAGAATGCCTAGGTATATAGTAGATGTGAGTGTGGATAGTGGGGAATTCATCAACCAGTTCATTCTAAATAGACATATTTAGAAGAAGGAAGTGAAGATGTAACATTATCTCCTATGAAGGGTATCTAGAGCAGTAAAGCTCAGAATAAGCTGAGGCTGGCTATTAAATTCTAAGGACAAAAAAAAAAAATCCTAGGATGAGGGCAAGGACTAAGAAATAGAAATGAGTGGTGGAAGGACTATGTTTAGGGAATAGATGAATGAGGAATGTCTAGGTATGGTCCTGGCCACAAGATGTCCTCTCCCTGTACTTTAAAAAATGTAAATTATTTCTATTGCCTACTTTTTCACTGCTTCCAAAATCAGTGCCACTTCTATCCTTACATTTTTGAGGATTGGTAGGTTACTTAATTTCAACAAACAAGTATTTGAGTGCCTATCAACAAACAAGCATTTATTAAACACTAGATTTCCTTCTAGTCCTCTACTGCTAAACTTCTCAAATGGGTAGCTTGTGACTGTTGAATTGATTTTTTTCTACTCCCTACCTCCCCCACCCCTTTCAGTCTAAGTGCTTACTATATGTGAAATACTGTGTTCTTTTATTCCATAGAATAGAAACTACTTTCTGAGGTCACCAATGGCTTTCTTCTAGCCAAATATGATACAAGTTGGCATTATATTATTAATCAAGAAGCATTTATTAAGCACTTGCAATTGCCAAGGACTATGCTAAATGCTGGGGAGACGGATAAAATGAAATGCTTTCTGCCCTCTGGGAGGTTATATTCTAATGGAAGAGATGTCACAAACATATATGAGTATATGTAGGATATATATATATATACACATATATACATATATGCATATATATGTATATTGGTAGGGGGAGGGGCATAACAGCTGGTAGAGGTAGGACCGAGAAAGCTTTCATGAAGCAGGGGACACATGAACTGAGTGTTGAAAGAAATCAGGGATTTCAATAGGCTTAGGTGAGGAGAAAGCACATTTCAGGCATGGAGGAAAGGCTACAAAAGATGGTTGGCAGCAGATGGCATGTTGTATGTGCACATGGAACAGTGATTAGGTCAGCACAAGAATATGAAGAGAGCAATAAAGGTAAAAAGATTGGAAAGAAAGGAAGAGGACAGATTGTGATGAGCTTTAACTGCCCAACAGATGAGATAATATTTGATTCAAGGGCCAATAAGGAGCCATTTGAATTTGTCGAGTAGGGAGGTGATATGATCATACCTGCATTTTAGTAAAATCACTTTGGCTGTTCTGTGGAGAATAGATTGGAATGGGAAGAGGCTTGAACCAAGGAGGTCAAAAGGACTACCATTTTAGTAGTCAAATTGAGAGATGAGGCTAAACTAGAGAGAAGGGAAAGTAGGATATATGTGGATAAGATATTATGGAGAGAGAAATGATAAGATCTGGCCACTGATTGAGTATGTGGGGTGAGTTGAGAACGAGGAGTCAAGGATGACCTTGACTGCCTATGGATACGCCTAGAGGTCTTTGGGATAGACAACTAGGGAATTTGCTAGGTATGACTGAGACTAGAGTTTTCCATGCCGTTGGCAATAATTTAATGTTTTAGTTCCAGTCAAAATGAGGACTAGAAACCAGGTATTCTGACCCCTACTATCTAGCTAAAATGGATCTGGGATCTCACATGGATATTCCCTACAATGACCTAGACTGCAAGCCTGTCCATATCTGCCCATACTTTGTGAATCTTGGCCATGGCCTTTTATAAGCTTGCCTCCAGTGGTACACACAACATCCAGGGAGCCTTCTTCAGTTTCTCTTAACATTGTTAAAATAATCATGGAGCACATGGATTGTCCACTGGTTATCTCTTTTTGTAAAAAAATTAAATTAATTTTTTTTAAATTAAGATTTTTTATTTTTAGTTCACAGCACTCAATTCTGCATGTTTTTGAGTTCCAGATTTTCTTCCCTTCTCTCCCCCTCCCCTTCTCCCCAAGATGACATGGACTCCTATATATCTAATACATATACTTTCACATTGAACTTATTTACACAGTACTCAAGTTATAAAGAAGAATTATGACCAATGGAAGGAATCATTGAAAAAGAAACAAACCCAAAATAAAAGAGAAAAAAAAGGAAAAAAAAGAGCAAATAGTTTGCTTCAATCTGCGTTCAGACTCTATAGTTCTTTCTCTGGATGTAGATAGCTCTTTCCATCATGAGTCCTTTGGAGTTGTCTTTGAACCTTGTATTGCTGAGAAGAGCCAAGTCTATCGAAGTTAGTCATCAGAGAATCAATGCATCTGTAGTTGTGTACAATGTTCTCCTGTTTCTGCTCCGCTCACTCAGCATCATATGATATAGATCTTTCCAGGTCATTATAAAGTCTGTATCTTCCCTATTTCTTATAGCACATTCATTACATAATGTCCATTACATTCATATACCACAACTTGTTTAGCCATTTTCCAATTGATGGGCATCTCCTTGATTTCCAATTCTCTGCTACCAAAAAAAGAGCTGTTATCAATATTTTTGTACATATGGGTCCCTTTCCCACTTGTGTGATCTCTGTGGGATACAGCCCTAGAAGTGGTATTTCTGGGTCAAAGGGTATGCACATTTTTATAGCCTTTTGGGCATAGTTCCAAATTGTTCTCCAGAATGGCTGGATCTGTTCACAACTCTACCAACAATGTAATAGTGTTCCAATTTTCCTACATCCTCTCCAGCATTTATCATTTTCCTGTTTTGTCATTTTAGCTAATCTGACAGGAGAGATGTGGTGCCTAAGAGTTGTTTTGATTTGCATTTCTCTAATCAATAGTGATTTAGAGCATTTTTTCATATGTCTGTAGATTTCTTTAATTTCTTCCTCTGAAAACTGCCTGTTCATTTCCTTTGACCATTTCTCAATCGAGGAATAACTTGATTTCCTATAAATTTGGCTCAGTTCTCTGTATATGTTAGATATGAACGCTTTATCAGAGACACTGGTTGTAAAGATTTTCTCCCAGTTTTCTGCATCCCACCTAATCTTTGTTGCATTGGCTTTTTTATACAAAAACTTTTCAATTTAACATAATCAAAATTATCCATTTTGCATTTTGTAATGCTCTCTATCTCTTGTTGTGCCATGAATTCTTTCCTTTCCCATGAATCTGATAGGTAAACTATTCTTTGCTCTCCCAAATTGCTTGTAGTATCAGCCTTTATATCTAAATCATGTACCCATTTTGACTTTATTTTAGTATACCCTGTAGGATATCGGTCTGTGCCCAGTTTCTGCCCTACCATTTTCCAATTTCCCCAGTAGTTTTTGTGAAATAGTGAATTCTTAGTCCAGAAGCTAAATTCTTTGGGTTTATCAAAGAGTACATTGCTATAGTCATTGACTACTGCATCTTGTGTACCTAACCTATTCCACTGATCCACCACTCTTTTTTTTAGCCACTACCGAGTAGTTTTGATGATTGCTGCTTTATAGTACTATATAGTATAATATGAATTTTGTTATTATTTTGTCTAGCTCTGTAAAATAATTTTTGGTGGTTCGATTGGTATGGCACTGAATAAGTAAATTAATTTAAGTAAAATTGTCATTTTTATCATGTTAGCTCGGCCTAACCATGAGCAACTGATGTTTTTCCATTTATTTAGATCTGTCTTTATTTCTGTGAAAAGTGTTTCATAATTATCTTCATATAGACCCTGGGTTTGTCTTGGCAGGTAGACTCCCAAATATTTTATAGTGTCTACAATAAATTTAAATGGAATTTCTCTTTCTTTCTCTTGCTGTTGGTCTTTGTTGTTAATGTATAGGAATACTGAGGATTTATGCGGGTTTATTTTATATCCTGCAACTTTGCTAAAGTTGTTTATTATTTCAAGTAGTTTTTTACTTGATTCTCTAGGATTCCCTAAGTAAATCATCATATCATCTGCAAAAAGTGATAATTTAGTTTCTTCTTTGCCTATTCTAATTCTTTCAATTTCTTTTTCTTCTCTTATTGCTACAGCTAACATTTCTAGCATCAAATTGAATAATAGAGGTGATAATGGACATCCTTATTTCACCCCTGATCTTATTGGGAATGCATCTAGCTTATTCTCATTACATATAATGCTTGCTGATAGTTTTAGGTAGATGCTATTTATAATTTTAAGTAAGGCCGTATTTATTCCTATGCTTTCTAGTGTTTTTAATAGTGATTTATAGTATTGTATTTTGTCAAAGGCTTTTCCTGCATATATTGAGATGATCATATGGTTTCTGCTAGAGTTGTTGTTGATATAATAAATTATTCTGATAGTTTTCCTAATATTGAACCAGCCTTGCATTCCTGGAATAAATTCTACCTAGTCATAGTATGTTATTCTCATGGTAAGTTGCTGCAATCTTTTTGCTAATATTTTATTTAAAATTTTTGCATCAATATTGTTTCCACAATCTGGCTAGCAGCTTCTGTGGGGGTGAAAGATCCACCCACAGCCAGCACCCAGAAAGCTACCGGACAGCACAGGTTCTTTTGATCTGCCTTAATGAAGAAAGCAAGGTAAAGGGGTTGTCAAGCTTACTTTAATTCAGCACACAAATATCATTCACTTAGTTCAGGGGAAAAAGCCAGCCCCCTGAACTTCAGAGCAAAATACAAGCAAATTACAAACATCAACAGACAGACCTTGTCTGATTCAAATCCCAATACATAGTAACCAGAGTTCAACAAAGTCTCAGCATCCGGGTTTACAAGCTGGAGGGCTCCTTAGCTACAGCTGCCCGGAGTCTCCTCATCAACACTATCTCGAGCCCTTAAACAAATTACAGACAGACAGACCTGATACAATTCGTAGTTACCAACATCTAGGTTCAGCCTGAAAGCTCAGAACAAGGACTGGCCCAGAGTCATGCGCCACCACTGCTTTGGCAAAGAGCTCCAAGGAAGCTGAGGCCAACCCCTGATTTTTATATCTTTTTCAGCATCAGGGGTGAGTCACACATGTGACTCACCCATGTGACCTAAAATTGTCACAAAGAGGCAGACTTAAACCCACATGGTCTAAGAGCCTCTGCTGTCCTAGACATGTAAATTAGACCCTCCCTGGAGTTGGCCCCATCTTGGGCCCCACCTTAGTTGCCAGTCCACACCCATATAGGTTTTACATCTAATAGGGGTTTGGGCCTGGGGCTTAGCACTTAGTAAGACTCAATGAAATACACTGAATTACTCAACAAAAAACAAAAGCCAAACTCTTCAAGGGCAGTTGTTGAACTAAGTGCTAAGGAGCCTATTTTGCTTACCAACACAAATATTCATTAGGGAAATTGGTCTGTAATTTTCTTTCTCTGTTTTGAGTCTTCCTGGTTTGGGCATTAGTACCATATTTGTGTCATAAAACGAATTTGGTAGGACTCTTTCTTCATCTATTTTCCCAAATAGTCTATAAAGTATAGGAATTAGTTGTTCTTTGGATGTTTGATAGAATTCATATGTAAAATCATCTGGCCCTGGAGATATTTTCCTAGGGAGTTGATTTTTTTCCTAGGGAGATGGCTTGCTCAATTTCATTTTGTGAGATGGGGTTATTTAGGTATTTTACTTCCTCTTCTGTTAACCTGGACAGTTTATATTTTTGTAAATATTCATCCATCTCCCTAAGGCTGTCAAGTTTATGGGCATACAATTGGGCAAAATAATTCCTAATTATTGTTTTAATTTCTTCTTCATTGGAGTGAATTCCCCCTTTTCATTTTTTAATACTGGTAATTTGGTTTTCTTTTTTTAATCAAATTGGCCATAGGTTTATAAATTTTATTGTTTTTTTTTTCATAAAACCAGCTCTTAGTTTTATTTATTATTTAACAATCAATCAATTAATTAATTTATATTATATTAAATTAATTAATTTATTAAATAGTTATACTTAATTTCACTTTTATTAATCTCTCCTTTGATTTTCAGCATTTTTAATTTGTCATTTAATTGGAGATTTTCAATTTGTTCTTTTTCTAGATTTTTCAGTTACATGCCCAATTCATTGATCTCCTTTTTATCTATTTTATTCAAGTAAGCATTTAGAGATATAAAACTTCCCCTAAGAACTGCTTTTGCTGCATCTTGTAAGTTTGGTATGTTGTCTCATTATTGTCATCCTCTCGAATGAAGTTATTAATTGTTTCTATGACTTGTTCTTTGGCCCATTCATTCTTTAGGATTAGATCATTTAGTTTCCAATTAATTTTTAGTTTATTTTTCCATGGTCCTTTATTACAAATAATTTTTATTGCATCACGATCTGAAAAGGATGCGTTGACTACTTCTGCCTTTCTGCACTGGATTGTGAGGTTTTTGAGTATGTGCCATGTACCGCTGAGAAAAACAGTATATTCCTTTTTATCCCCATTCAGTTTTCTCCAGAGGTCTATCATATTTGCCTTTTCTAAAATTCTGTTTACCTCCTTAACTTCTTTCTTGTTTGTTTTGAGGTTAGATTTATCAAGTTGAGAGAGGGGAGAGGTTGAGGTCCCCCATGCATATAGTTTTGCTGTCTATTTCTTCCTGTAACTCCCTTAACCTCTCCTCTAAGAATCTGCATGCTATACCACTTGGTGCATATATGTTAAATAATGATATTGCTTCATTGTCTATGGTGCCTTTTAGCAAGATATAGTGTCCTTCCTTATCTCTTTTAATTAGATCTATCTTTGCTTTTGCTTTCTCTAAGATTAGGATTGCTACCCCTGCTTTTTTTACTTTAGCTGAAGCACAATATATTCTACTCCAGCCTTTTACCTTTACCCTGTGTGTATCCCCGTGTTTCAAATGTGTTTCTTGTAGACAACATATTGTAGGATTATGGTTTTTAATCCATTCTGCTATCTGCTTCTGTTTTGTGGGAGAGTTCATCCCATTCATGTTCATAGTTATGATTTCTATCTGTGTCTTTTTCTCCATCCTATTTCCCCCCATTTATGCTTTTATTTCTCCCTTCTCCCTTCCACTCCTCAAAAGAGTTTTGCTTTTGACTGTTGCCTTTTGCAGTTTACCCTCCCTCTTGATTTCCCTCCTTTATCTTACCTTTTTCCGCTTGCTACTTCTTCTCTCCCTTCTGACCACCCCTCCCTTTTCTTTCCTCTTTCCCCTCCTACTGCCTGTAGTACTACTGACAAGTTTAATTTCTATACTTATCTCAGAGTATGTTATTTCCTTCTTGAACCAAATCCAATGAGAGTAAAATTCAAATACTGCTCTTCTCCCTCCCTTCTTTCCCTCTACTATAATATGTTTTTGTGCATCTTCATGTGATGTAATTTACCCTTTTCTACTACCTCCTTATCTCTTCTCCCAGAACCGTCCCTTTATATGTCTTGATTTTTTTTATCATTATATCAGTTATTTTATACTGACACCCATAGTCTATGTATATCCCTTTCAATCATCATAATAACTGTACTAGTCTCAAGATTGACATACATATAAAACATATATAAAACAATATAATCCTATATAAGGATGTAAATAATTTGCCTTATTGATTAACAAGGGTTTTCCCCCCCTTGTTTACCTTTTTATGTGTCTCTTGAATTTTGTATTTGAAGATCAGATTTTCCACTGAGCTCTGGCCTTTTCATCAGGAAGGTCTGGAATTCCTTTATTTCGTTGAATCTCTATCTCCTTGGCTGAAAAATTATGCTCAGTTTTGCTGGGTAGTTGATCCTTGGTTGTAGTCCAAGCTCTTTTGCCTTTCAGAATGTCATTTAATGTAGAAGCTGAAAGATCCTGCATGATTCTGACTGTAGTTCTGTGATTTTTGAATTGTTTCTTTCTGGCTGCTTGTAGTATTTTCTCCTTGACCTGATATTTCTGGAATTTGGCTATAATATTTCTTAGAGTTTTCAATTTGGGATCTCTTTCAGGGGGTGATTGATGGATTCTTCTGATGACTATTTTACCCCCAGGTTCTAGGACCTTGGAGGAGTTATCCTTGATGATTTCTTGGAAGATAACTGTTTAGGTACTTTTTTTTTTCGTCATGGCTTTCTGGTAGACCAATAGTTCTTAGATTGTCTCTCCTGGATCTATTTTCCAGGTCAGTTGTTTTTCCAATCAGATATTTCATGTTTTCTTTTATTTTTTCATTCTTTAGATTTTGTTTGACTGATTCTTGATATCTCATAGACATTAGCTTCTACTTGCCCAATTTTAATTTTTAATGTATTGTTTTCTTCCTTTAGCTTTTCTATCTCCTTTTCCATTAGGTTGATTTTACTTTTCAATGAGATATTTTCTCCATTTATATTCTGAATCTCCTTAACCATTTTGCCAATTTTACTTTTTAAAGATTTGTTTTCATCAGTCAATTTTTTTTCCATTTTTTCTTTTACCTCTCTAATCTGGTTTTTAAAGTCTTCCTTGAGTTCTTCCTGGAATGCTTTTTGGGCTGGGACCAGTTCACATTCCCTTTTGATGTTTCAGATGTGGCTATAGTGTCCATACCGTCCTCTTCTGAATTGGTATTTTGATCTTCCCTGTCTCCATAATAGGAATCAATGGTCATGGGCTTTTTAGTTTAGTTTTTTCATGGCGGTTTTTGTTAAATGTTCCTCTTGGCTTCTAAGGTGGATCTCTGCTTCTGGGGCTCAGGGGGCTTTGTCCTAAGCTTCTTGTGTTGGGATCTGTGGGCCTGTTAACTGGCTTTGTGTGCTATGGCCTCTGGTTTTGTGAGGTGTGGGGGAGGGGTGGTCCGACTGCTGGAGTTCTCCTCTTCCCCAGGACTGCTCTACAGCACGAGTGGTCTCAACTGTTTTCTGTGCTGGTGTCTGCCCCTTCCCCTGGCTGTGCAAAGGCACATCTGGGAACCTAGTGTTGACACTTGCTAGCTCCACCTCCCTGGGGCTCTGTAATTCTCCTTGTCTTGGTGAGGTGGAGCCTACTGGGACACCTGTCTTCCTGCACTAGTCTTCTTCCACCATCACAGGAAGGGTGCCCTCCCCAACCTCTCTTGCTAAAAGGCTATTGAAGCCCCACTTCTGGCTCCTCTGTTTCTCCTCAGGTAGTTTTATCTGGGTTTATTCAGAAGAGGGATGAGAGCTGTTTTACTTGGCTATCATGGCTCCCAGAAGTTCAAGAAGGCAAGTTTCAAACCTTTAGGCTGTGGGCTAGAGTCCTCTGGGGTAGTTGCTCTGGCAGCTGCAGGCTCTGTGCTGGTGTCTCCTGTAGCTCCCATAGACTCCTGTCCTGGGCTGAGAGCCCTGGGGACTTGATGGCTGTGGTAGCCGGTACTTCTGCCCTGGGCCTGCTCTTGCTGCCATGTTTCGCTCCCCCAGAGCTCTCCCAGACCTGCATGCTGGCTGGGTTCCTCTGCTGTTCCCAGTTGGTATGGTCTGGTGCTGTTCCACGTGTCCAGTGCTCCTGCCCTTCTTAGTCTACTAGTGGCTTCTAACTCTCTCACATATGCTCAGATGCACATTTTTAGACATATCTGACAGAATTGTGAGAGAGCTCAAGTAGTACCCTCCTTTCGCAGTGTCATCTTGGCTCCAGCTCTCCCCACCCCACCCCACTGCTTATCTCTTGCTCTCACCATATACCTAGTCCATCTTTTTTTTCATTGTTACCATGTCACTATTTATAATACTATATGTATTTTTCTTTCTATTCAGAAGGAATTATATAGTACACAAAGGGAGCAGTGTGATGTATTGGAAAGAGTTCTGGACTGGTAATCAGGAGACCTAGGCTCTAGTCCTGTTTTTGCCACAGTTATGACTGCGTTGCATTTTGTATCCTTGGATAATCCACTCCACTGTAGTTTCTTTACTGCCAGTCACCATACTTCACATATATTAAGCACTTAAATACTTTCAAAATAATTTCATTTATTCACCTGGACCTCTAAAATTTTGTCCAGCTCATAAAATTTTGGGGTCTTAAATTTCAGAATACTAATACTAGGGACATGAAAAGGACAGATTTTGTTCCATTATTTTTTCTTCCGACTTTGGGTATGTTGTACAGTCTTTGGGATTTTTAGATTAGTAGTTTTGAAAATAATTTCATTCCTTCCTCTGTATTCCTTCTACCTTGCTGTGGCCTCTCAGAGTTGATTGCTTTTTTCTTTTAATTATGGAGATCATTTTAAAAACTAAAATATTAATCTATTAATATCTCTCATTCCTAGTTGACTTATGCCCTTTTCCCCCCTCATGTTTATTGGTCCTCTGTTATTTAGTTTAGCATTGCACTTGTGGGACCATGACTCATAAACTATGAAGGCAGCTTTTAGTGATCTGAGGTTAAAAAAAATGAAAAGAACATTGGTTACTATAGAAACAAAAGAAAATCTCTAAGTGCTTTGAGATATAATCTATAATATAGTAATTCCAGCAAGGAAGCCATCAAGCTATGGAAGAAAAGTACCAATTCAGCTAGCAATATCCCCTGGAACACTGTTACTGGAAAACCTTGAAACCTTTAAATACACTCAAGATTTTAAAAAATGAATGTTGAGATTTTTTAAAAATGCAATTGGGAAATATATAACAAAAACAAAAATAAGGAACCCTTAAAGTACTTAAAAATATGAGTTATGATTAATAAGTATTCATGGTATAATGGCACAAAGGAAAAAACACAGAAACAATATTATTTTGCTAAGTTAATTGATCTTTTATTTAATTTATGGTGGTGGATGCATCAGCTGTAGGTGGTTTCCTGATGTGCTCAAATGCTGACTGATCTGCTGCTACTACTACTACTACTACCACCACCACCATCACCACTACTATCACTACTAATCCTTTTCCTCCTAACTAGCTAGTATTTCTATAATGCTTTAAAGTTTACAGAATGCTTTACAAATATTATTTCTTTATGTCCTTACAACAACCCTAGGAGGTAGGGGCTGTTATAATCCCCATTTTATAGATGAAGAAATTTAGCTAAACAGAGGTTTAGGCCAGGGTTAAACGGAAGAGTTGATTAGAGCCACCATTAAATACTGAAGCTAGGGACTATAGGCTAAAGGCAATGAATGAATGTCCTTGCCAGGAAATGCCAGATCATCAGAAGTGCCAGACACCCTGCTCCACTTCCCCTGGTTTGCCTCACCAACACTCCAGCTGCCTTTGCATCATGAGGACAACTCCACCCTGGAGCTGACTAGATGGTTGCTTAATCCTTTTCTGGAAATATCATATTATCAGAAGTTCCAACCATTATGCTTACTCTGCCCTCTCTTTCCCCTGTTTACACTTCCCCTTTTATATGTTGTCTTCCACCAACAAAATAAAAACTTCTTAGGAGGAAGGAGACTGTCTTTGTTTGTTTGTTTATCTATCTTGTTATCGCTAGCACTTAGCATAGTGCCTGGTACATAATAAATGCACTTTCTCGGTCTCTCAATCTTAGGCCTGGTTGAAGAAGGATGATTTCTAAAGCCATTTCCAGTTCTAAAATGTCATATTTCATGATATTTAGTCACCAATAATATCCAAAAGTTAGAATTTTTCTTAATTTCGCTGATACTTTGTGAGTAAAATTTTAAAATATAAACAGATCAACTTGTAGATGAGATAGCTGAAACTGAGTTTTAGCCAAAGACTCTGCTGTATGCTATCCGGGTTTCCATAGTGATTAGAATTTGATTTTCATGTGTGAAGGAAGGAATATGAGAATTTAACTAAAAATGACATGGGATATTAAAGATAACGTTTTCTTATCTTTTCATAATCACTGCTCATTTTTGACAACAGCTCTGTGATTGATATAGAAATGCCAAATAATGTTTGTTCCATACATTTTAAAGTCACTATAGTTTATTGTAGAATTTGACATCTATATTTGTATGCACATGTACCTGCCACATATTGCTGTGGCAAAATGCTAGAGGCAGAACAAAAGGATTAATAAATATTTCTTGAAATAAAGGATCCCAGAGTTCACAACCAGTCATTTTTCAAATTAAAGTACATGATTGACTATAACTTAAAAGGTACAATCCAGGGCACTAAAGAGGATTTCCTCCTTTAAATTTTGATCTTTGAATTGAAACCTTCCTTCTTATTCCTATTCAATGTACTTTTTCTTAGCGAGTCATCTGCATTTATCTTGTCCATTTACAGTGAAAGAATCACTTGACTATGGTGTGAGGAATTTGCTTATATGAACTATTTGCAGGTAAACAAATTATGAGTACATAGCTTAGTTAATAAAGCTTTATTTGTACTTAAATTTTGCCTAAATCCTTGTTCGATTTAATTTCATTGATAGCTGACTCCTTCTGGCAGGTATTGGGCATAAACCTTAGGTACTGTTCAAAATTGTCCTTTCAGAGGGCATCCCTAACTGATTATTCTATCTTCTAGCCATACTCCCTGCTTCATTGGCCTAAAATCTTTTATTCACTTTCCCTTCCTAGGCATTAGTACAAAATTAACTTCACAAGCTATTGCCCTCTATCCCTCTTAATTCTAGTATGTATATTCTTCACTTCTCTTCCCCTCCCCACCTCCCAGTTTTAGGGAAGCCACTTTGCATTTAAACAAAAATCAAACATTGTACCTCAGTTTCTTCCTTCTTCATCTTGGAATAACTGCTTATCCAAAATAAATTTTATGTTTATAGAGCAACTCTATTTACTTAAGATAAAGCCTACTAAAAAATTAAATGTATTCACATTTTTTTAGGCATAATAGGTACTTTCCAACAAACACTCAAATAATCCTCCCTACAAAGTTTATTTTACCAAAACAGTTAAGCAAAGTTACCTGGCATTTTCCACTCTAGTAGGTTACTGGTTGTTTATTATGGTACCAACATTGTCTATAATGTATGACCTGAGATTTGTGGCCTCTGAATGCTGTTTCTATTTGTATTGTTGTAGCCCATGTGTATGTTGTTTTTGGCTCTGCTTTCTTTACTTTGTATCACTTCTTGTAAATCTTACTGTATCTCATTCCTTAGGGCATAATCTTCCATTATATTAACATAGCCTAGTTTATATAGCCATTTCTTCCATCATTTCACATGTATTTTATTTCTAGAATTCTGTTATTACAAATAATGCCACTAAGATTTTTTTTTAACATATAAGTCTTTTCTTGTGGTCAGCAACATCCTTGGGGTATAGTCCCAGTTTTGGAATCTCTGAGTCAAATGATGTTTAGCTCACTTTTCTCATATAAATCCACTTTTGTTTCCAAACATTAGTCCAACATTAGTCCAATATAGTCCAACATTAAGAAAGTTCTAGGGAGATGTTATTGAAATGTGATTGATAGAAGTACAGAAAAGTTTCAAAGAAGGATTGCTAATTGTGACACATGTACAGATTCCATTGAGTTGACCTGTTTATCACTACCACATTGTTCTTAAAGTAAATGGGGAAGTGGGTTGGAAGGATCAGTGTATGGTTTTAGTGAGAACCATTTCATCAGTATTTTGTTAGAATGTTATAGAAATTTTTTCCCCTGGTAGGTGATATTATCTTAAATTATGTTTAATACAAATAACTGCTTTGAGAAATTCTGTACCATAAGAATTCATATGTCCTCTTGGCCTACTAGTTTTCTGCTTGTTGCTTTGATGGATAATATGGTTTATAAAACTTGTTATAGAAAAAACTAAAATTTTAATGACTTTTTTTTTTGGAAAAGCAAGATGTTTTGTAATCTTTGTATTTAGCTTAAAAAAAGACATTTGCTCATTGGTTGAGACTAATGAGTTGACCTCACAATTAGTTACTACATTTTGGGTCCAATCATTCAGTCAGCATAAATACATCTATTTTATTGTCTAGCCAGAAACTCTTTACTTATAGAGCAAGGAAAATCCCTTCGGTGGGGAAAAATGAAATATTTCCCAGTCTCTCCCTAAATTACTCTACATTCAGTCATTCCCTTTTTAAAAGTATCATGATATTATAACCCATAGCCAAGCAATCTATGCTTACATAAATTGAACTCAGTCTTGGTAGAAGCCTCAAATTCCATAAAAATGCATGACATTAGGTTCAAGACAGCCTTTATTCAACACCATAGAAAATACAGGAAACAAATATGACCCACAGTAGCCCATAAACAAACAATCCAGTTCTCTCTGCCTCCAGTGAAACACACTTTGGGCTTAGACTTCTACTTAGTTTTGCAGTGTGGATAGGCTATTTTAATGCAATAAAAGTCAAAGAGGAGTAGAAGAGACATTATATGAGGAAAACATTACTCTTGGTCTTTCTCAGTCATAGGAAGAATGACATATTGATGACATAGTTTAATGCAAACATACTTACTCATTTCCCCTCTCTATTATTCTGTCACTACAGTCCATTAGATCCTGAGTTCCTTGAAGGCAAAGGCTGTCTTTTGCCTCTTTGTGTATCTCCAGAGCTTAGCACACTATCTGAAGCACAGCAGATATTTTACAAATGTTTATTGATTGACTGATTGATTCCAATACTTCTGCATGACAGACATGTGGAAGTTTTGAATATTAAAGCTTATCTTATATTTGCTTCCTTTTACATGAATACCTTCCTTTCAAAGAATATTAGGTGCTGTGATTCAGGAAGCACTCTCTCACCTTTTAAAACAGTGCCTACTAAGCTATTCAATTTAATTAGTATTAAGTTTCTACTCAGTATAGAACACTTGGAGGAGCTACAAGATTTAGGTAAGACCTGGTAATTCTCCTCATGGATCTAACAGTATTATTAAGCAGCTAAGAAACACATAGACAATATACAATATTATCTCAGTGAATTACAGAAGTACAAAACTAAAATGCTATGTATAACCTGAGCAAGGAAGGTCATTGTTGACAAGGAGAATATGAAAAAGCTTCATGAAGAAGATAGAATTTTAGTTGAGAAGGGATAAGAATTCAGTAGGCAAAGAAGCTATCTGGGCACACCAAACAAAATGACCAAAAGGGTGGAGGCAGAAAATCATTGTTGCTAGAGCAAGGTGCATATGGTAAAGGGCTGGAAAGGTTCAGTGAGGCTGCCAGGTAAGGAAGAGCTTCAAATGTGAGGAATTTGAACTTGATTTGGTAGATAATAGGGAGCCATTTGAACAGAAGAGTTATCTGAACAGATTTTGAATAAAGAAGATTAGTCTGGTAGTAGTATAAAGACTAGATTGGAACAAGGAGAGAGTGGAGCCTATTAGGAAGACTCATTAGGAAGCTATTCTGATGGTTTAGGTAGGTAGTAACAAATGTCTTACTAAGAGCTGGCAATGGGAATAAAGTGGAAAGGATGGTTAGAAGAGTTATTGAGAAGGTAAAATCAAAAGGATTTGGCATGATTGATTGTATATGATAGATTACAGGAAGATGAAAGAGTCAAAGAGAGTACTGGATTTGTTATCACAGGACTTAGAATGAAATCCTGAATTTGCTATTTACTGCCTTGTTTGTTGAACAAATGACTTGGGCCCCAGTGTCCTCAAATCTTATATAGGATGGGCTCAGGAAGAACCTAGTGAGGCCCTCCAGAATCCCCTTTCTTTGTCCTTAACCTTGTCAAAAAAATCTCACACTCAACTAATAAGGTATGAACTTGTCCTGGTACTCATTGACTCAGTGATGCTGTTCCCATCATAGCTAGTCATGTAGATATACCATGCCCTTTGACTTGGTCTTTAAAAGAAGTGGTAGAGAACTAGACAGAGACATTCAAAAAGGAGAGGAACTACACAGATTTGGACTTGCAGAGGATGCACAGATGAGCGTCTGTGAGAACCCTCTTTAGGGAGTCACATGGTCTCAGATATGGCACTAGATGAAGGCTGTGGTACAGAGGGAAAGAATTCTTGGACCAAGACAGGTACAAAACAGCAGCAGTGGCAGAGCAATGGGAGAGTTCTTAGACTAAAGGGAACTAGAGAAGGGACAAGAGCCATAATGTGGAGCAGCAAACCTACATTTTGTCCTTTATTAATATTGTTGGTTAGGTGGACTCTTTAGGTCTGGAAAACATTTTTATCAGTGACTTAGATAAAAACATAGATGTCATGTATATAAAATTTTTAGATAACACAAAGTTGGGAAGTTCAGCTAATATGCTAGATGATATTCAAAAGTCTTGACAGACTAGAACAATGAGCTAAATCTAATAAGATGCAACTCAATAGGGATAAAGTCTTATACTCTTATACCACCTTTTCAAGTATAGAATGAGAGATTTGGCTAGACAGGAGTTTGTCTGAAAAAGAAATGAAGGTTTCAGTAGACTGAAATTTCAATTTGTTTCAATAGTGTGATATGGCAACTAAGAGTTAGCAAGGGTCTTAAGCTGCATTAAGAGAACCAGAGTGTTCAGATCCCATGGTACTTTCTCCTACTTAGGTCACAGCTAGAATATTGTATTTGTTTATGAGTATAACATTTTTCAAAATAAAATACATTAATGCATCTTGTTTGTATATCATAGTAATCTTAGAGCGAAAGGCTATCTCCTCTACTTCCCCTGACCACCCCAGAATGAACCCTTCCTAGCACATAGTAGGTGCTTAATAAATGCTTATTCCCCGTCAATACTTTCCATTTTCTTGTGGAGAGAGCAATAACTAAGCAAAAACATGTGTTATGTGACCAACCACATCTGAGAACAATATTCTAGGAAAGACATTGATAAGCTAGAGGGTCCAAGAGGAGAGCAACCCATGATGGTGGAGGTCTTCAGGTTTTTGCCATATAAAGATGAATTGAAGGAAAAGAAGATTTGATAGCCATGTTCAAAATGGCTAATCTGTAAGAAGTCTAAAAGTGTTCTGCTTTGTCCTGGAGGATGGAACATGAACAATGGTCAGAAGTTCCAAAGAGACTGATTTAGGTGTAATGTTAGGGAAAATTTCCTGACAACTAAGGCTATACAAAAGTGGAATGGATCTCTTGGGAAGAAAGAGGGTTTGATTCCCTCTCACTGCAGGTCTTGGAGTAAAGGCTAAATAATTGTTTCAGCACCTTTGGTGTCCGCCTTTCCCTCAACTTTGACTTATGGCTCCAAGAAGCTGTAGCATGTGCAGTGGCCACACCCCCCAGTAAAACTGTCTCAGGAGACAGGTTGAGAATAACCTACAGGCCTCAAACTGATTGTTGAATTATGGGGGATGTCTATCCCAAGTATTTGAAGATTTCTTTCAGCAGAATGGATGGATGAGAACTATTTGTTCCAATGGCCGTGAAGGTTGCTAAAGCAAGTGCCAAGGTTATCTACTGTATCGCAGGCCATTGCCGGTTGTCTTGATTTTTCTCCTGCCACTGGACTTCAGTAGCATTGGAAGAGAGAGGGAGTCTGACAACTTTGTGTAACTCTGCCTCACTTAAATATAATTCATGCACAAGTCAAAAAAGGACAAATGATAGAGGAAATTCTTATTTAAGTATGAATTAGACTAATGACATCTGAGTCCCTTCCACATCTGTGATTCTGTGATTTTGTCAACATCATAGGAGCCACCAAGCCCAAATTCCTCATTTTATAGGTGAGGAAACAGTCTCATAGAGGTGAAGTGACTTTCCCAGGGTCATACAGGGAGTTAATTGGCAGAGCCAGACTTTGATGCTTTGACTCTACATCAGAGTACTTTTCACCATACCATGCCTCCTCTCAAATAGATAACAAGCTTACTAGAGAAATTTAAGTATCTACCTTCCCCTTTTTGAAAATTGAAGCAAGATTTCCAACAGCTTTAAACCTATCTGATTTTTCAAGATTCTTCAAATATTATTGACTGTTGTTCAACAACTCTAATCCCGGATTTTCATTTCACACTCTGACATTTAGTTCACCAGACCAGATGATTTAAACTCATTGAGAGGAATTAGGTGCCATCATTCCACTTATTTTCAATTTCAATTCCCTATAGATCAATTTCATTCTGTCTTTCTTAGTGTGAAGGTAATTTTCCTTGATAGAAAATCAAAAGCAAAATAGGAACCTTTTCTTACATGCTCATTTAGGCATTTCATCAAACCCAAGAAGAAGTTTTATTCTTTCCTTGCTCTTCTTCTGACTTCCAACATAGCCAGAAACAAAAAGCTTTTTTCATATTCTTAGAATTTATTATAAGTCTTAGTTCACACCGGACATTAGTTTTGTGGACGCTATAATCCATTATAGGCTATTAGCAACAAAGGATATTATAAGCATTATGTAAAGAAAAATTATAAATTTTCTTTATTCTAGTCATCCAACAAATTTCTGAAGGGGAGGATTATTTTAGCTCCTTTAATGCTAGTTTTGGCAGCAGTTCTGAAGACATCTGCAAAGGTGTTAAGCACTTATTAACACCCTGTCAGTAGTACTAGATTTAAAAAAAAAGTTATGCACTTCTATCTGGGTTTGTAGGCATTTAATCTACATGAAAATTTCCTTTTCAGAGCAAATTTCATAAGTGATAGTTATTAGGAATTATTGAGGAATGAAATTTTAATGTAATCTTAAATTGAAAATTTCAATTTAGTTTCAAGTAATGAAAATTTGTAAGAACTGAGAATACAAGCAACTTGGGAAAATAATATATTTGGGTACACAAGATAAAGTTGTAGGGAAATGTAAATTTCAGTAAGGATTTGGTTAGTCAAATTCTGACTTATGTAGGGCTTAGTTTTTCTGTAAAACAAGCTGTAACATGAAACTATGCAATTGGAGGCATCTACATATATGGTGCTTAGAACATTGGATTTGAAATCAGAGGCACTGAATTTAGATCACAGCTCTACTAATTATGAATGTGTGACTTTGGGCAGCTCACAGAATCTCTCTGGGCCTTTGTTTCTTCATCTGTAAAATGAAGAGTTAAGCTTGGATGACCTCTGAGTTTCCTTTAAGCTCTAAATCTATGGTCCTTCAAGCCTCTTTTAGATTTAAAACCATATAATGTTATGAAATAAATATGAAATAAAGTCTTCCTAGTAAGGACCTGGGTAGTAAGGCATACATATAATCAACACCTTTAGCAAACACATGTCCATTCTAGCAAATGTTTTGTTTTTTCTGCGTCTAAGAATATGACAGGATAGGGGAACCATTAGTTCCCAAATTCCCTCTATGTCTCAAATGAACACAACTTACTTTGTATATACTTAGCTGTATATGTAGTATTTTCCCTTAATAGACTAAAAATATCTTGAAAATAAGGACTATTTTTTGTTTTTGTACCTCTGGTCCCAGACCCAGCACTGTACCTGGCATCTAGGAAATGCTTAGTAAATATTGGATGAATTGATTTGAATTTTAGTACTTTATCTTGTCAGAAAAGGTATCAATCCCTAGCCACCTTTTCAGCCATAGTTAGGAAATGTTTTAAAAGAAACTTCAGTGGAAATAGGCCTTTTTTTAACATGTTCAGGTTGAAGCTTTGTGCCTATTGAGTAAGACCTACTTCCAAAAATAGTCTTTATAGGAATATTAAGGAACCACAATATCTAAAAATACTCATCTCATAGCTCTGCTGCCTCACATAAAACTCTTGAAAAAGAAATAGTTTTTGCTACTTTATGGTGATATAACACTTCCATCAGTTAATTTGCAGGCTATTTTCTTCATAAACTAAAAATAACTGCAGTATCAGATTGAAGATTTGAACTGTTTACTTTTAAACCTATTTAGTGCACAGTATATGCAAGCAATATTTGGGTTCTTAAAAATTTATTCTTTAATTTTTTTCCTCTGTCTCTGGGCAAATTTCATTATTACTAGGGCAGAGATGGGGCTTATCACTTTTTAAATTATATGAAAGGCTCTTTCATCTTTAAAGCCCTTTTGAAGGAGATCCTCATTCTAGAGTTAGAACAATTTGGTATATTGAATAACTAGTACAGTGCCTGGCACACATTAGATGCTTAATAATGCTTATTGATTGATTGATTTCCTGAGAGTATGATGCATATAACCAAGTGAGACATAATTGAGCTTCTCCAGAAGAGATTGTAGGCTCTTAAATAACTTCTAATTAATATCTGCTTAATTTTTCAGCAATGCCTTGATAAATGAATTCTCTAAGAATAAATCTTCATGGTGAAATTGTATGGTTTTTCTTTTTAAAAAATTGTGAATTATGTGAAACAACATTGGCCTGAATTTGAGGGTTCAGTAGCATTATTCTTATTAAGGTGCATGTAAGTGCAAGACAAAACTATCTCTGCTTCCAGTGGTTCTCACAGAAAAGAAGTGAAGTGGCTGAAATTTGCTCTTGAAATTTTTATCCTTTGTGTCTTTTATGCCTTTTTTCTTAATTAACTTAACTAACTAGTTAATTAATTAAGCCTTTCCTACTTCTCCAAGCACCATGACCTCCTGTCCCATACCTCTCATCCCAATTAAAACATGAAATGATCTAATATAACTACATAATATATATTTACTAATTGACTGTTGAATGAGTTTCAGTGCTAAATGGACCTATGTACATGGCTATTTTAGGCTGTTTTAGCCAAAGGGATTCCTAAATTTTTAACTATTTTACATTCATGATGTTCCATGAATAATTCTCTGTGTAAGAGTGTAGGAATTTGAGAATGAATGTCTAGATAAGACCCTCAGTGACACTACCAGACATTTTTGTGACTCCAGAAAGTTCCTATCACTAACCATTTCTCAAGGTTACCTGGGTTGAACACATTAACTAACGTATTAATCTTAGTACAAACATATCTCAGAGCTTTCTATTTTCTGGAGTTAGCTATCTTGGACTCTTGGGAGCAGGCATAGAGAATTAGTATGAAACTAATTTTTATTAAAAAAAACAAACAAAAGGATAATAAGCATTGTTACTGTAGTGCTAGCATTTTATGATAGATTTTCTTTAGCAGTTTGTAAAATCAAAGCTCAAGGGTACTTTAGAAGATCACGTGGTCTATGTTTTCAGCCAGGTAAATGGCCCAACCACTTAGGCCATACAGTTGGTTATTGTTTTCCTGCAAATATCCTAGGAATGGAGACTCTTCAGCCTTCCTTGATAACTAATTATGTATTTTTTGTTGCTGTTAAGTTTTCCCTCCTAAGTACAAGTAAAGTCTCTTTATTTCAAGACCATGTCTTAAAAAACAAGAACAACTTGATGAATGCATTTTCATAACACATTTATTTTTAAATATACTTCTCTTTCCTTTAACTGCCCAGGGAGCTTTACCTTGGAACAAGTATTTTAAAAGCAAACTGTACTTCCATAAACCAACATGCTGATGGTGTTTACAATATTCCACACCAATAGTCCTCCCTCACCCCACCCCACCCCCATTTCTATGAAAGGAAGGAGGTGCATTTTCTCCAGGGCCCAGCTTAGTTATAATTATACAAAATTTAATTTTGTTTTATTATTTTTTCCATTTATGTTGTTGTAATCATTATGTATATTTTTCTGGCTGCTTACTTCATCCTACTTGAGTTCATAACTTTTCTCATGTTTCTCTCAATTATTTGTTTGTGGTTTCTTATAGCACAGTAGTATTCCATTACAGTCATGTGCAACAATTTGTTTAGCCATTCCCCAATTAATGCAAGCCCATTTCTTGTTTGGTTTTCTATGGACAAAATGAACAACTGTTTATCTTCATAAAAATTTTTTTCACACGCTTGAAGATAATATTTGTTGTTCAGTTGTGTTCAACTCTACGTGAACCCATGGACTTTGTTCATGGGCTTTTCTTAGCAATCATACTAGAGTGGTTTGCCATTAGAGTGACTTGCCCAGGATCACATAACCAGTAAGTATCAGAGGCTGGATTTGAACTCAGATCTTCCTGACTCCGGGCCTAGTGCTGTATTCACTGCATCATGTAGGTGCCTTGTAGATAGTATTACTGCCTATATAACCTTCAGCAAGTTACTTAAACTTTCTTTTCATCATTTCTAAAATGAGTGCTGTGAAATCAAATTGGAATAGATGATCTCCAACATTTATTTTATTTCTAAATCTTATGGTGCTATGTCATTTTTTCTTTTCATACATTAAATGACTCCAGGTCTTTTTTCTTTTTAAATAAACTGTGCCCTATACAGACTATAGCCCTAAAATGAGACCACTTTGAAAGGAAGAAAATAACTAGATACCAGAAAATACCTCTAATAATAGGCCATATTCTGGGTTTGTACAAACCAACGGTTGTTTTGTTTTGCAGGGGAGTTAGTGTGGTTTTTTAGGGGGAAGAAGGAAAAGACAGAATAGATTTTATATTTAGATAAATGATTATTTTTCTTTCCAATTGATCATTACTGTTAGTTTTCTCTGGACATTTTTTAGTCTTTTTAAGCAGTAGCAAAACTGGTCACAGTATTCTAATAAGACCCTTATTAGCTTATATTCCTTTAAATAAATTCAGTGGTCTAGTGTAGTCAGTGGCTTTCTTACGATATCATGGCACTGCTGATTCTTATTCAGCTTATGCTCAACTATAGGACTTTGAGTCCTAGATCTTTTGATTAATTCCTGTCTTTGCCTGTTATTTTGTGGTGGTGTTTTTTGATCTGTAATTATCCTTATTATAATTTTCCCTTGTTCTTATAGGTGTATATGATAGTTTCAGTTTAAATTTTCTTCTGTAGTCCATAGTATTTTGAAATTCTGTCTTAATTTATAGTTGCCTCAGTTTTCAAGTTCACTTTGAATGTATAGCCTAAACCCGTGATATCTTGTGCTTTATTTCTTTGATTCTCCAGTTCTGGATGTTTTCTAAACATCTTGGCTCTGCGCCTTTTTAGGACCCTTTTGTCTTTCTCAGGCAGAACCTTCTTTTTTTTTTTTTTAGTGGGCCAGAATTTTCATGCTTCTGCAAATGAGGTTTATAGAGGTGGAGCTTCCAAGAGCAAGGTTCCAAATAATTTGTTTTATCCCAAACTTTGTAATTAGATAGCCTTGCCTTTTATTGTGTTCTCAAAAGCTCTCTCACCACCCATTTACCTTTCCTATTTCAAGTTTCTTGACTTTACTTAAATTGACAATCTTTCCCTCTCTCCTTCCCTTCCTCTTTCCTTCCTTCATCTCCTACTTTTGACCCATTTCTTTCCATATCCAGTAAGTATGTTGTTTAAAATCTTTCCTTTTTCTCTTTGACCTCTTTTTTGGTATCCTTTTTATTTTAAAAATCTTTAGTTTTTATTGATATCTTTTGTTTTTATATCACTTTTATTTTTAATATTTCTTTATCCTTGCTCCTACCATCAGGCCAACAAAGCATCAAAAAGAGGGGGAAAAGCTTTTCAACAAATTAACCAACGTATTAAGTGAGGCCGACAGTGCATTCAGTTTGCATTCCTATAGCTTTTTACTTCTTTAAGGAAGGGAAGAAGTACATTTTCTTATGCATACATTTTTATCAACTCCCAGGGAGAATAAAAGTATGAAAAAAGATTAAAATGTTGCAAAAAAAAGCTAAAAAGCGTGTCCAAAAGTCTGATTATTACATACAGGGTCCATAGTCCTCTGTTTGTTTCTACAAAGGGATTGGGGAAAAGGCTTCTCATATCTATTCTTTAGGGTCAACCTCCATCATCATAATTTTGATTGTTTTCTTGTTGTTCCTTCAGTTTACATTATCATATGAAGTATGCATATTAGCTTCCTGTTTCTACTTATTTCATGCCAATCAGTTCATCTAAGTCTTCTCATGTTTCTCTGTATTCAACATATCCATTGTTTCAGCACAGTAATAATCCATTGCATTCATGCACCACCTTTTTTAGCCATTCTCCTTTGGAAGGCTGTCTCCTTTATTTCTACTTCTTTGGTACCACAAAAGTCCTAGAATGAATATATTGGTATGTTTGTGTTCTGTCTTTGACCTCTTTGGGGTTTATACCTAACAGTCAGATCTTTAGGTCTGTGAGTATGAACATTTTAGTCACTTTCTTATAAATATTTCAAATTGTTTTTCTGAGTGCTTGAACCAATTCATTGCTCTACCAACAATATTATTATGCCTGTCATTTGGTAGGCACTTCAACACTGATTATTCCCATCATTTATCATTTTTTTTCCAATTTCCTGAGTATGAGGTGAAACCTCAGAGATGTTCTGATTTGCATTTCTCTTATTTTTATGATTCAGAGTAAATATTTATATGTTTGTTGATTATTTGCAATTCTTTTGAGAACTGTTGGTTCACAGGATCACAGTCTGAACTTGGAAAACCAACTATAGTAGTTTTAATTGACTAAGTACCTAATCCTGGGGCCCCCTGACAAAATCGTAAATTAGAGAATCATTGTCTCTTCAGTAACTATTTTTAACCCCCTTTTCGTGTATTTTCTCCTGTTGCCCTGCAGATGTCAAAAATCAATCTGTGTTGCCTACTTCTTACTCTTAAGAACTTCCTTTTTCCTACCATCCAGTAATAACTGAGTTCTTCCTGTCTCAACTAGGTGTTGATTTGATTTTCTCATTAATATTATTCACACTTAGGTGTGAATGAGGCTTAACATTCACAGAAGAATGTGGAAGAAGAGCTCTTCAAATCAACAAAATATCTGATTGGTGAAATATATTATGGAAGATATTTTTGGGCTAGAGGCGTTCTCTGTAATTCTTACTTATTCTGCATCTTCTTTCTCTTCTCAGTGACTTCTACGAGGCTCAGAAAATTAAAGAATTTGACTATCTGGAAATATTTAAAACCCAAACATAAGTCTTGGGATATAGGGGGATCTCCTGAGGGTTAACACTGAAATAAAATAAACTGATAGGTTCTCTCTATTCTGTAGCTCCAACCACTCAATCCAATGTATCAGACATTTGTTAAGTATCTACTGTGTGCATGGCATTGTGTATTAGGAAAACAAAGATAAAATGAAATTGTTCCTACTTTCAAGGTGCTTGCATTCTCCTTGAGGTGGAGGAACAGATGAAAAAACATACACAAATAAATAAGCATAAGGTAGTGTAAGGATAGCAAAGGCATTTGTAATTGGAATCTTATAAAAGGCACCTCTTAACTTATAAAGGAGACCCTGAAGGTTTCACAAAGGAGGTGTGAGGTGAGCAGAACCTTGAAAGAAAGAGAAAGTGGGTGTTGAGGGAGTTTATTTGAAGCTTAGGAGTTTGTGAGATAATGGCTTGATTTAATGCTGGGAGGATGGAGCCAGAATTTTGAATATGAAGAATGGTTTGGCAGGAATAGAATATGTGAAAGGGAATATTGTGAAAGTTTGTGAAAAGGCAGGAAAAATGAATTGGAGTCAGATTGTGGTGGGTCTTAATGCTCAGCAAAGAAATTTGTATTTCACACCAAGAGGCAATAAGGGATTCAGTGAAGGTTTTTGAGCTGGAGATCGACATGGTCATACCTGTGACTTTGCAATATTATTTTGGCAGCTGTGTTGAAACTGGAGAAGACGAAAGTTGAAAACAGAGAAATCAAGTATTCCAGGCAAGAAGTGATAAAAGACTTAATTTGAATAGTAGCCATGTGAATGGAGAGAAGAGAACATGCAGGAGAGAAGAGATATTGTGGAAATAGAATCAATAGGACATAGCAACTATCAGTTATGAGGATTCAAGGAGAAGGAAGAATCAAAGATGGCTCTTAGGTTACAAATGTGAGAGAATAGAAAGATAATGGTGACCTGAACCAAAATTAGCCAAATTTTGAGGGGAAGAAGATTTAGGGACAATGATTACTACTGTCTTGAATATATTGAATTTAGGATTCGAGTAGGAATGGAAATGTCCAGCAGGCGATGTGGGGCTGGATTTAAAGAATTAGGGCCATACGTGTAGATTTGTAAGTCATGGATGGGATCATGAAGGGAAAAACTATAAAGAGAGAAAGGAGTTTGGGATAGAATGTTTGAAAGTAGACTTGGGGAATTCAACAAAATAGTGTCTCTTAAGCCTAGGGAGGAGGGGGGATTGGTCAAATAGTGTCAAAAGCAGTACAGAGGTCCACCTGGATGAAGACTGTGAAAACATTATTGGATTTAGTTGTTAACCTACTTACAATTGCTTTTTTGTCCAGGAATAACTACTGTAGTCTGCTGAGCTAAACCATTGCAAGCCAAGCTAAATGGAGAATGCTTGAATGCTAACTAAGATAGTCTATCTGCTTTGCTTCCTGGCCATAGTCCTAGAGCAATATGAAAACAAAGGGCTTAGAACAGTTGCTTTTAAATTGATTTTTCTTTATTCAAATAATTGTCCATTTACCAAGAGACATAATATCAATTATATAATTATATATAACAATACTAGAACATAGACTTTTTACACAGGCCAGTACTAAATTGTAGTGGGTCTTAGGTGTCATTTATTTGGCTTCCCTCCCCCCTCTCCACCTCCCCATGTAGCCACATTAACACATTTAATTGCATTTTGCCATAGACAGTGTGAATTACTACTAGGAGTTAGTGCAAAATGAAAAGGCTATACCAAATCCATTCCCTTTACTCTTGTTCACACATCTTGCCTGTGCTCTTGTCCAGAGTTGGAAGCAAACTATGCAACAGTAAACTCCTTGCCTCCTTAAAGATAGACTAAAAATCACAAAAGTCCTGTAGTACAGTGGAAAGAACACTGATTCAAGAGGAGTAAAGGACAAGGGTCCAAATCCCACTTTTGCCACTTATCATCTATGTGACTGTGGGCAAAGCACTAAACTTCCCTGGAGCTCAGTCTTCTCATATTTAAAATGAAGGAGTTGGGGCAGCTAAGTGGTACAGTGAGTAGAGCACCGGCCCTGAAGTCAGGAGGACCTGAGTTCAAATCCGACCTCAGACACTTGACATCTGTACTAGCTGTGTGACCTTGGGCAAGTTACTTAATCCCAATTGCCTTGCCTTGCCAAAAAACAAAACACAAACAGACTTGGGTGGTTTCGTTGCAGCTCTAGATCTGTGGTTCTATCTTTCCAGGTGTCAAATGTACTAATTAACTTGTAGGGCCCTGTCTTTCTAGTGCAATATCAGAGAAATAGGAGGCATCTAAGTGCCTGAGTGGATAGAGCACTCACCCTGGAATCAGGAAGATCTGAGTTCTAGTCCAGCCCCAGACACTTAGTAGCTGTGTGACCCTGGGCAAGTCACTTAACCTCTGTTTGGGTTAATCCTCTGGAGGAGGAAATGGCAAACCACTTTAGTATTTGTGCCAAGAAAACTCCATGGACAGTATGGTCCATGAAGTCACGAAGAGTCACATATTACTGACCAATAACTTCCTTTGTACCTGTCAGTTCCAGTTGATTAGATTTTGTGAGAAATAACCAAACAATACTGCTAGAGCTACAAAATTAAACTATTATTTAGGGGCAGATGATTTATTTCATTTGCAAGATAACTTGTATTTATACTAGCATTTTCACCCAGAGTATGAATTTTAGCATGGCAAATCATCCTCCAATTTTACATGCTTTTCTAATCAGGTGAGTCCTTTGTATTGTCACAGTTTTTTTTGTGTGTTTTTTGAATCTGTTTACATTTCACTCCTTTTAATTTTTTCAAGTCATTAATATCCTTTTATGATTTATGGTCTTTTTCTTTTTTCTAGTCATGGTATCCTCAAACCTTATTTTTTTTCTCTTTTAAAGTTACACTGTGTTATTCTTCCTTATCAATTTCTTGAATCTTCACTTTCTGAGGCCCTGAGCCCTTTTGTTTTAAGAGCCCTCCCAGTCTCCTAGGTGAAAGCCTGGCCTGTGCCATCATTCACTGCAGGGTCCCAAGGAAAGCAAAGGTGTTCCTTGTATTGTGCCGCTCCCATTCCTTCTCATTTTTTTTCTTCTCTATTTCTGTTGTAAATCAAGTTAAAAATATTCAATGATTACTATTATATTTAAGGAAAGATTAATGTAAAATATTTTAACATTATAATTTATTTATAAGAATCTTCTGTCTTTGTCTTACTTAAGAAGTTCCAAAAGCTCTTTTGCTTATAAGGTAAAATATAAACTCCGTTTGCCATTTAAAGCCTTTCACAGTCTGGCTTCAGCCTACATTTCAAGGCTCATTATATATTATTCCCTTTCCCACATTCTAAACTCCAGCCAAACTGGTCTACTTGCCATTCCCCACAAGTGACATTAAATCTCTTACTTCTGTACTTTAGTACAAGTTATTTTCCATGCTATGCTATGCATGTTCTTCCTCCTTGTTTCTGCCTCTTGGAATTCATAACCCCCTTAAAGGCTTAGCTCAAGTGCTACCTTCTTTGTGAGACCTTTTTTAAAATTCCCTCAGTTGCTAGTTTTTCTCCTCCCAATCACTTCATATTTATTATGTTCTTTATTTAATGATATGTGAACATATTGCATCCCTTAGGTAGAATGGAAACTTCTTGAAGGTAAGGGCAGTCTTATTTTTATCTTTGTGTCCCTAGTTACTACTTAGCAAATAGTAGAGACTTAAGGTATTCTTGTCACTTGACTGTTATATTTTATAAGTCCTGTGTCTCATCTTCGAATGGAAGCAATCCAGGATTCTTGAGGACTTTCCTGTGGAGCACAAGCCCTGGCAGGTCCTAGCAAGCTAGAAAGGTCTCAGATGGGGACCTGCTGATGGACTGCATGTAAGTTGTCTGAGGATCACCTTACCTAAATTCAGAGAATCTCATTACCAGGTTGAACTAAGATTTACAAATTTTTTGACCACAGAAACTCTTTCCTGATTGTCTCCTAAGATTTATAGGGATTACAATCTCCATTCATTGAGAGAATACCCACAATAATGAAATTATCAATCCTTGAGGTACATATATGATAATCACAGAATTTAGGGTTGGATGGGACTTGATTTGCCATCTAGTCTCAGCCCAAACCCAAAAAGAATCCTCACTATCACATATCCAGTAAGTGGTCATCTAGTTTCTGCTTGAAGTTAGTAGTTAGAGGAAACTCTTTTTGTAGGAAAGGGAGCTAAGGCAGCCTATTCTAATTTTGGACAGCTCTAATTGGTAGGAAATTTTCCTTGACACCAAGCCTAAATTTTCCACTTTGTAAATTCTACATATTGTTCGTTCTGCCCCTGGGAGTAGCAGAAAAAGCCTAATCCCTCTTCCACATGAAGGACTTTTAGAACTTGAAGAAATGTATGTAATGTATCTCTCCTTAATGTTGTCTTATTCGGGTTAAACAATCCCACTTCTTAAACTGATCTCCATATGACATGAACCCAAGGTTTTGTCCCATTCAGGTTGTCCTGACAGCTCATCAATATTAACCAACAGACTTGCAACTGAACACTATACTCCAAATATGGCCTAAGGCATAAGTACTATTCTGATGCTTCATTATGAAATGGAGGTAACCTTGGGTTCTTAAAGACCATATCAGCAGAATCAATGAATGCAAGACAACTTGAGGACTTGTTTCCTCCCAAACTAGAAAGACTTCAGGTATGGGCCAGTGTCAGATGTGAGCTTATCTCCTGGCAACTAACTTAGCTAAGTTTAAAGAGCATTTGTCACTGGCTTGGCCAAAGGGTGATTTTTTTTTAAAATGGTAATTCATAAAGACAGTATGCTAAGATAAGGAGGATTTGTGATCTGCACTGACTGAGACAGTGCCTTCACATATGAAGTCATTAATACTTGGAGTATTATAATAATGAGGCACACTTTTATAGTACGTTAAGTTTTATAAAGCACTTTTTTCATTAAATATTTCCCAGCTACATGAAAAAAAAGTTTTTTCGCAATCGTTTAAAACATTTTAAATTACACATTCTCTCCTCCCTCCTATCCCTTTCCCCTCCTTAAGAAGGCAGGCACTTGATTTTGCTTATACATATGAGGTCCTGCCAAAGATATTTCCATAGTAGACATGTTGCAAAACAAAATAAAACAAAAAAAAAAGAATAAAAAAACATGCTCAATCTGCATTCAGAGTTCATCAGTTCTCTCTCTGGAGATGAACAGCATTTTTTTTATCATGGGTTCTTTGGAATTATCTTGTGTGATTGTCTTGATCAGGGTAGCTAAGTCTTTCACAGTTGATCATCCTTACAATATTGCTATTACTGTGTATAATATCTTCCTGGTTCTGCTTTGCATTGGTTTATACAAGTCTTCCCAGGTTTCTCTGAAACCATCCTGCTTATCATTTCTTATAGCACAATAGTATTCCATCACAATCATGTCCCAACTTGTTCAGCCATCCCCCAATTGATGGGCATGTCCTCAATTTCCAATTCTTTGTCACCACAAAAAGGGCTGCTACAAATATTTTTTGGAAAAAATAGCTCCTTTTCCTTTTTAAAAAAATCTCTGAGATACAGATCTAGTTGTGGTATTGCTGAGTCAAAGGATATTACGCACAGTTTTATAGCCCTTTAGGCATAGTTCTAAATTGTTTTCCAGAATAGTTGGACCAGTCCACAACTCCAACAGTGAATTAGGTGTCCCAAATTTTCCACATCACCTCCAGCATTTGTCATTTTTCTTTTGTGTCATGTTAGCCAGTCTGGCAAGGGTGTGTTGGTATCTCAAAGTTGTTTTAATTTGCATTTCTCTATTCAGTAGTGATTTAGAGCATTTTTTTCAAGTGACAATTGGTAGCTTTGACTTCTTCTTCTGAAAACTACCTGTTCATACCCTTTGACAACTTGGGGAATGACTTGTATTCTTATAAATTTGACCTAGTTCTTATATATTTGAGAAATGAGGCCTTTATCAGAGAAGGTTGCTGTGAATTTTCCCTCCCATTTTCCTTTTTTTCTTCTAATTTCGGCTGCATTGGTTTTGTTTGTGCAAAAAGTTTTAAATTTCATGGAATCGAAATTATCTGTTTTACTTCCCATGATCTCCTCAATCTTTTGTTTGGTCGTGAACTCTTCCATTATTCATAGATTTGACATTTTCCTATACTCCCCTGGTTGACTTATGACATCACCCTGTATGTTTAAATCATATATCCATGTTGACCTTATTTTGGTATGTAGTGTGAGATATTGGTCTATGTCTAGTTTCTGCCAAACTGCTTTCCAGTTTTCCAAGCAATTTTTGTCAGATGTTGAGTTCTTATCCCAAAGGATTGGATCTTTGGGTTTATCAAGCACTAGATTGCTATGGTCATTTACTATTATGTATTGTGCACATAATCCAATCTATTCCACTAATTCACCACTATGTTTCTTAACCAATACTGTATTGTTTTGATGATTAGCACTTTGCAATACAGTTTGAAATCTGGAACTGCTAGGCTGCTTTACTTAACATTTTTTTTCATTGATTGTCTTGATATTCTTGATCTTTTGTTCTCCTAGATGAATTTTGTTACTAATTTTTCTAGCTCTATAAGATAAATCTTTGGTAGTTTGATTGGTGTGGAACTGAATTAACTTTGGTAGAACTGTCATTTTTATTATATTGGCTTGGCCTACTTATAAACAACTAACATTTCTCCAGTTGTTTAAATCTGTCTTTATTTGTGTGAAGTGTGTTGTAATTGCATTTATATTATCCCTGGGTTTGTCTTGGCAGGTAGACTCTCAAGTGTTTTATATTGTATGCAGTTATTTTATTTTTTTTTAATTAATTAATTTATTTAATTTATTTTTGACATGTTTGGTTTTCAGCATTGATTTTCACAGGCATTTGAATTACAAATTTTCTCCCCATTTCCT
>CM053624.1:130322063-130339323 GCA_028646595.1 Phalanger gymnotis
GCCATCTTGGTTCCGCCCCCCTATGCAGTTATTTTAAATGGGGTTTCTCTTTCTATCTCTTCATGGTGGGTTTTGTTGGTAATAAAATAAAATACTTATGGTTTATATAGGTTTATTTTATATCCTGCGACTTTAGCAAAGTTGTTGTTTCAACTAGTTTTTTAGTTGATTCCCTAGGGTTCTCTAAGTATACCGTCATATTATGTGCAGAATTGTAGTTTTGTTTCCTTATTGCCCATTTTTATTCCTTCAATTACTTTTTCTTGTCTTATCGCTATAGATATGTTTCAACAATCTGGCTAACAGCTGTTGTGGGGCCAACATAAGCCCAACAACAAGCATGCTACCAGCACACTGCAAAAGCACAGGTTCTTTTGATCTGCTTTAGTAAGGAAAGTAACATTAAGGGGTTGACAAGCTTACTGTAACTTCAGCATACAAATACCATTCACTTAGTTCAGGGGAAAAACCCAGCACCCTGAACTTCAGAACAAATACAAACAAATTACAAACATCAACAGATATACCTTGTCTGATTCAAATCCCAATACATAGTTACCAGAGTATAACAAAGTCCCAACATCTGGGTTTACAAGCTGGAGGGCTCTTAGCTACAGCTGCCTGGAGTCTCCACAATATCTCGTGCCACCAAGAGTGAGAGCCCTGTGCAAATGGCTCTGTCTTCTCGTCTTAAAGCATTTCAGACATCATCAAACATCATCTGAATGACCAGAACTTAGGCTCCTATGATTGGCTCTGGAGTTAGCACCTCGCCTTAGTTAGCTCCACCTTGGGTCTTACCTTAGTTACCAATCCACACCCACATAGGTTTTATACCTAATAGGGGTTTGGGCCTGGGGCTTAGCACCTAGTAAGACTCAATGAAATACGCTGAATTACTCAAAGGAAACAAAAGCCAAACTCTTCAAGGGCACTTGGTTGAACTGAGTTCTAAGAGCCATTTTGCTTACCAATACAAGATAGCATTCCTAGTACAGTATTGAATAATACTGGTGACAATGGACATCCTTGCTTCACTCCTGATCTTATTGGAAGGCTTCTAGCTCATCATCATTATGGATAATGCTTGCTGATGCTTTCAGATAGATGGTACTTAGAATTTTAAGAAAAATTTCATTGATTCCTTTGTTTTCTAGTGTTTTTAATAGGAATGAGTGTTATATTTTGCCAAAGGTTTTTCTGCATTTATTGCTATAATCATTTGATTTTTATTGTTATTGGTGTGATCAATTTTGCTGATAGTTTTCCTAATATTGAATTCCTGGTATTAATCCCATTTGGTCATAGTATATGATCTTTGTGATATATTGCTGTAATCTCCTTGCTTGTATTTTACTTAAAATTTTTATATCAATATTCATTAAGGAAATTGGTCTGTAGTTTTCTTTCTTTGCTCTCCTTGATTTATGTATCAAAATTCTATTTGTGTCATAAAAGAAATTTAGTAGGACTTCTTAACTATTTTTTCAAATAGTTTATATAGTGTTGGGATTAATTGTCCCTTAAATGTTTGATAGAATTCACTTTTGATTCCATCTGGTCCTTGGGATTTTTTCTTAGGTAGGTCATTGATGGCTTGTTCAATTTTTTTTTTTTTGCTACTAAGATAGGTTATTTATAGGGCAGTTTACATTTTTGTGAATATTCATCCATTTCTCTTAGATTGTTGGTCTTACTAGTGTGTAATTGAGAAAAACAACTCCTAATAATTGATAAAGCACTTTTTTTTGCAACATCCCTTTGAGGCATACAGTACAAGTATTATAATATATATTGCACAATATATATTATATATTAACAAACTCAGAAACTCAGAAAGGTTGTTGTTTGCCCAAGGTCACACAGCTAGTAAGTGTTATAGCTGGAACTCTGATTCCAAATCTCATGTAATTACTACAGAATTTTATCATAACTAAATATTTATTTATTTGTACCTTTGTTGCTTTAAAAAAAACACTATAACATGCTGAGAAGACAGCACAGCAGATGGGAGGAAAGGGCAAAGGGAGAGTAGTGATTCTTTGTCACTTTACTTGGATAATCCCAACCCAGAAGAATTCTACAAGACATTTTTGATACTAAGCAGAATCTAAAAATTCTATTTTCTCTTCCTCTCCCTTTGCAAGTTGGAAAATTTTAAATCTTTAGGGGTTCTGTCCATGGGAGGCTTTGAGACTCTACTGTAACACGTACCATTTGATTTAGTACAAAATAAATACATAAGTGAAATGAAAAGCAAAATATTTGGCTGATAGAAATTCACCTCTGAAAAGGAGTTGTAAAAGTGCCCTCACATCACAGCATTGAGTGTTTCATTCTGAGTCACTCCATACCTTGTCTATGCTTAATTTAATCTCTACAACATAGCCATATTTTTTTTTCCATCTGTATACCTAGAAATGTATTGTATAGTATTTTTGTCCTAACCTCCTAATTGCTGTCTTTGGCTTGGGCCAGTTTTGCAAGTTCTGTGGTCTCCCCTTGCCAGCTAGATCTGGCATGCTATGAATGCCCCTGAAGTAGCACAGTGGGCCATGTGTCATGTTTACTTACCTTATCTTTCCAGCTTCCATCCTCTTGAATAAAACTCTGCCTTGATTCTGTTTGGCTTTTACTGCTAGCTCTCACTTCTGGTATTAGCATCTTCTTATCTTGGAGAATTATTTTGATGATTTCTTTCACATAGTCCTGCTGGTAGATATATATGGAAGAGATGGAAATTTTGTCCTTCAGGGTTGTGTTGGCATGACGTATATCATATGTCACATGTCTTGGTATGGTAACAGGAGTGGAGAACCTATAGCTTTGAGGCCACATGTGGCCCTCTAGGTCCTTGGGTGAAGCCTTTTGACTGAGTCCTTTGATTTAAGGGGATTTGTTCCGTGAAGTTTGGATTCAGTCAGAAGGCTGCATTTGAGAACCTAGAGGGCCACATGTGGCCTTGTGGCCGCAGGTTCCCCACCCCTGTACTAGGTCAATAATACAGTTGAAGGCAAGTATATTTGTATTGCAGGGTTGGGTTAGCAGGGTAAAATCAGATGGATAACATATGTTAAGTTCTTTGAAAACCTTAAAACAGTATGTATAATGATCCATCTAGGGCTTTGTAATTTCAGTTTTGGTGGTGGTCATTAGATTGTAACCCAAAAGTTCTTAACTTGGGAGTGTGTGAACTTTTTTTAAAAAATATTTTGATAACTGTATTTCAATCAAATTGGCTTCCTTTGTAATTTCATGTGTTTGGTTTTATGCATTTAAAAACATTTAGAGAAGGGGTCCACAGGCTACACTTGACTGCTAAAAGTGTTCATGATACAAAAAAATTTAACCTGTTCCTAGATTGAAATAAAAAATGCTGTATATCGCTATTTAGAGGACTTTTAAAATTAGTCTTTGTTAAATTTAAAGTAACAGGTATTTTTATTTTATATAAACTCATTTTATAGTTCTTAAATTTATATAATTAAGTATAATTAATTTATTTCATGAACTTGTAGCTTCAAACTTGAATATTTAGATTTATTTTTTATCATAAGGCATGTATTAATAAAGTACAGAACAGTTTGGCATAACTAGATTAGACATTGTAAATACCCAGACAATATGATTTAATGTGCAAGTTTTTATTTTACATGCAACATTTTAGTAATACATATAATGGATAAAATAAAGTCAAGCTATTTAATCTTAGACTTAACAAATCTAATGGATAAAGTAAGATCAAACTAATTTTAAAAGTTACTGTTATGTGAAAGCACCATTTTAATAACATTCATGAAGGATGGTACCACCATTAGAGGCAAAAATTTGATTTCAGCACTTGAAAAATTAAAGTTGATATTGACTGGATCTCAAATATTAATTGTAAATTATAATCTAGTTATGTTGCCTTTTCAAAGAAATTAGCTTAATTATTGTTTTGTCTTATAGTTTGCCAGGGTTTGGATACCTGATCCTGAGGAAGTCTGGAAATCAGCAGAGTTGCTCAAAGATTATAAACCAGGAGATAAAGTGCTTCAGCTTCGCCTTGAGGGAGGCAAGGTAAAGTTTTCTGTCTTCACCAGTCTACAGGCTTTGAGTACTCTGATGTTTATTACTGTGTTACATTGGGTAAGTCACTTTCTCTGAATCATTCTTCCTCCTCACCTGTGAATTGAGTGGGTTGGACTACAGATGATCTTAAGAGACCTTCTTAGCTATAAATTCCAAAATATGTCGAAGAGGAGAAATATCAGAAACTAAAGGTTGCCATAAGCTTGGAGAGACTACAGTGTGCTTAGCTTGGGTTTGGAGTTTCACTTTTTATTCCAATGTTATTTTTTTGCCTTCTAGATTGATATATAGTCAGCAAACTATCCATGCAAATGAAGTGCACACGTACTATGAATAATCCAAAATAGCAGGAAATCAAAAGTATCATATTGGCTTGGGATACCTTATGTTAATTTTACCATCCCCCATCCCAAATTTGTCTATTTGATTTTTGCTTAAGCTGATGTTAAAATTAACATATACTGAACTACCTAAAGCTGGGTGACTGGAGGAAACCAGCCCAGAATTTGATATTTAAGTCAATGAACCTACAAATATTTATTGAGGATTCACTATGTGAAAGGCATTGTAGAAAAAAGAAAACATTTAATGTCATGATTCCTGCATTTAAAGAACATGTAATGTTGGGGAAATAAAACAAAGACATGAAAAAATAACTAATGGCAAAAGAGATTTCAAAAAGCAGAAGTATACAGTTAATTGCCCATTGAATTTTATAAAGCTTATCAGCACTATGGAAATTCATGGAGAGGAAAAAGCTGTGGACTTAAGAGGTCTTGAAAAGGTCTTAGTCTTAGAAGTTGGGTAATATTTACATAGATAAAGAGGACTATGTTCTTGGCAGATAAAATGATTTGAACAAAAACATGGAAGGCAGGAAGCCACAAGATGCATTTGGCTTCATGGCTTACCAGTTCTACTAACTTTCTGTCATGTCAGAAGGTGGCAGGAATTAGAAATCTCAAGTTAGAAGTAAATAAAAAATTGGAAACAGTAGACGAGATCTATCAACAGTAATGAGTTAGAAATAAGAACATATTTTGTTTTTATTTGAATAATCTGTACAAGTATTATCTTTTCAATTTTTAGGATTTGGAATATTGCCTAGATCCAAAGACAAAGGAGCTGCCTCATTTACGAAATCCTGATATCCTTGTGGGTGAAAATGACCTCACAGCTCTCAGCTATCTTCACGAACCTGCTGTGCTCCATAATCTCAGAGTTCGTTTTATTGATTCCAAACTTATTTATACCTATTGTGGTAAGTGTGTATCCCAGATTGTTTCATAGTGAAATACCTTCTTTGTTGTCATAAAACTGTGGGACATGTTAGGCATTAAGAAGATAAGTTAGAGATTATTTTTAGGGAGCAAAATAAAGTGACATACAGCATTATCAGGCAGTTTTAATGGTTTTCTTCAGTCATATTGCAGCTTATGGTGAATAGCTTCTTGAAGTTACATAATTTGTACAGAATAATACAAGGTATCCCAAAAGTCTCAGTGTAGTTTTAAACTTTAATAGTTTAAATAAACTATTGCTAGATGGGGGGAAATGGTATTGTGAAATAACTTAAATAAACTACAAAAACTTAAAGCTTAAATTAAGTTTTGATAGCTAAAACTGCACTAAGACTTTTGCAACATCCTGTGCAGAAGTATGGAAGTATGACATTGTCTTCAGCCAAGTAAATGCCAATGTTCTGTTGTAAGGAGAATCTATTGCATTAGACAACATAATGTATATATGTACTAAGGTTCTCATGCCCAACTTTTGAGATTCATGGATACTGATAGTGTTCTTTTTCTCCATGGTTTTTAACCATGACTGAAATAATTGTAAGGCTAAATGTTTTCCTTGTTCCTTAATTTGTTCAGTTCCTTATTATCACTGTGACTTAAGCTGACTTAAGCATTCTCTTCCTTTACCACAAACATGAACACCTACATGCTTTGTCACTCTGATCCATAATATCTAGCTCTGATTATCTTTGTCTCTCTCTTCAGCAACTATGTATGTATTGTTTCTATCTATTGCTAACTTTTTGTCTACTACTTTCCTATGGCCTCTCCCCCATTAATTTTCATAGAATCTTAAAATATAGTCCTAGAATCTGCGTTCTCTTCTCTTTGTGTCCACTGCATTAGTGAACTTTTTTCAGCTTTCATCCTTAATAAGGGAGATTAATAATTCCCCTGTACCATCTGGTACTATGAGCCACTCAGAGCCTTAGCTAGACATGTTCATGCCAGGGACAGGCAGAATGAAATATGTCCACAAATGAACTTTTGACAATGCATTCTGTGAAAATAATACAAGAACCAGTTAAGACAAATTCAGTTGTACAGAAGGAGGAATTAGTTATTATAGTGGATGGGTATTAATAATATAATCTATCTAGTTTTTTCCTGTTTTATATAATTATCCTTGCTAGTCAGGTGCTAACCTTGGTTGTTTCTAGTGGTTGGAGGGGTGCAAGTTGAATTTTGATGGTCAGGGTCTAAAACCTAGTCATCCTATCCTAGTTATGACTCTGGGCTACCCTTTCTTCTTCATTCTCTTTACACCCTTGGATTTCATGATGCCATTTTACCCCCATCTATCAACCACCAAAAGGATGGAAATGAAGGCCTGTATTGTGGTGGTCACAATGGAAATAGAGAAGAGGTGTTGAATTTAGAAGATATTACTGAGTTAGAATTGACTTACTCTGGTTATTGATTAGATACGAGAAGGCAGAGAAGAGGAAGAGTCAAAGATGGAACAATATAGTACAAACCATAATTAAGCAAGAATAGATCTTATCTACAATATTCCTATTATGCAGTCATCAAGGTCTATATGAAGACCTCCAACGAAGGGAAACGCACTGCCTACTACTTGAGCGACAGAAGAACAAGATTTTGTTTTGTGATTATCATGTACCAAGTACAGTCTTTAAAGATAGGAATACAAATGTAAAATTAAGACAGACCCTGCCCACAAAGAGCTTACATTCTACTAGGTAGATGTGACATATTCGCAGTTAAAAGAGGCTACATACAAAATATATGGGTTGATGGGTGATGGGTTGAGGGAAGGGGGGATGTGGGAGGACTACCAACTTGCAGGAATCAGGAAAAAGCCTTTGGTTATAAGTGAAATTCTTGAGCCTTCAAGGGAGCTTTGAAGAGAACGTGGAGTTTCAAGAGTCAGAGGTGATGAAGAAGAGCATTCTATGCCTGTACAAAGGCCCAGAGGCAATCGAGAGAATGTCACATATGGGTAATTTTGAGTAGGTAAGTTTGGCTGGAGTGTAGAATGAGTGAGGAAGAATAATATGTAATCACCTTGAAAAGATGGGCCGGGGCTAGATTGTGAAGGAATTTAAATGCCAGACAAGGGGAGGAAATGGGAAGTCATTGGAGCTTCTTGCACAGAGCACTCACATGGTCAGACTTGCATTGTAGAAATGTCAGTTTAGTAGCTTTGTAAAAGACAGATGATGGAAAAGTCTGTATGGATGAAGACCAATTAAGGAACTACCTTAGTAGTTCAGATCAGACATGATGAGCTCATTAACTAGGGTGGTTATGATGTGAGGGGAGAAAAAGTGGTGTATTGGAGAGGTGTTCAGGAGGTAGAATGTTCAACGGGGTTTCACAACAGATTGGACATAGGGCATGAGTGAAGGTGAAGAGTCACGGCTGACTGCTGGGTTTCAAACCTTCAAGGAAGAATGGTGTTGTCCTTGATAGAAATAAGGAAATTAGGAGGAGGAGTAGCAGCTTTTGGATAGTGCTAATTATTAGGAAATTTGCTTTTATCATAACAAACTCTGCTTCTCTCCTTTTTCTATCCATTGCTCCTAGTTCTGCCTTTTGTTAACAAGCAGATTGTCTGATTCCTCTTCTGTATCATCAGCCTTCAAATACTGAAAGATAGCTAGCTTGTCTCCTCCTAAGTCTTCTCTTTTCTAGATAAACATCTCCATTCCTTCAGGCAATTTCCAAATGACATATTTTTCAGTTCTCTATCCTTTTCTGCATGTAGCTGATCAGCAGACAAAATAAATAAATATGGTTTCCAGAAGTGGACAACACTCCAGCTGTGGTCTGACCAGGGAATTTTACAATGCCACTCTAACCTCCTTTGTTTTTCACATGGCTTCTATAAATACAACTTTAGGTCACGTAATTATTTGGCTGTCATGTCACATGATTGACTCATATTGAGTATGTAGCACACTCGATACTACAGGGTCTTTTTTATGTAAAGTTTTGTCTACCAGGTCTCTCTCTCATAATGTACTAATATTGTGTATTTGGGCAATTCATTTTCTTTTGTGCTTGCTTTCTGTATCACACAATCAGCACTCTGTTATATCAATATATAATACTATCTTGATCTTTATTTTTTTCATATGTGTATGCCTTATTTTGTCACCATAGTGTATTATAAATTCCCTGGGGCCAAGGATAATGTCTTATTCCATTTTTTTTTAAAGGAAGAAGCAGTGTGGTATAGTAGAAAGGGTGCTGAGGTTGGGGTAAGGAACAACCTAAGTTTGAATCCTATCTCTGACTCTTACTAAGTTATATGACCATAGACAAGTCCCATGACCTCTGCGGGCCTCAATTTCCTTATCTTTAAAATTGAATTAGTAATACCTGTAGTACTTAACGCATAAGTTGCTGAAAGGATAAGATGAGGTGGTGGTGGTGGTGGTGGTGGTGGTGGTGGTGGTGTGTGTGTGTGTGTTTGTGTGTGTGTGTTTGTGTGTGTGTGTGTGGGTGCAAGCATAGTACTTTTTAAACCTTGAAATGCTTATGCCAGGTACTGTTATTATTATAACGACCCTTAGTGCCTAAGACCGGTCTCTGGGCACATAGTAATGTGGTCATTGTAAACTTGTTAGTTAATTATTATCCCTTTATCTTCTATATACTAAGGAAAACTTGTTACAAGAATATATTATAGAGAAATGGTCAGTGGGAGGGAGAACTCCTGGAAATTATTTCCATCCCAGGTGTCTGTAATATACTGGTATCTAAGAGAGGGAAGTTGCTTAGGAATTCTCAGAGTAAATGCAGCCCCAATATTGCCAGTTCCTAAGAACCTGATAACACTAATGGGTACTTTTAACTCTGTTGCCTATGCATCAATAACTCAGTCAACAAGCATTTATTACGTTCCTACTATGCATTCGGTACTGTGTTAAGCATTAGTGATAGAAATACAAAGAATAAAACAATTACTACTGTCACATCCTAAAGGGGCAGGCAACAAGTACATACATATATAGATATAGATATAGCCACACAGTAAATATATATTTTTATTTTTTATTTTATTTATTTTTTAATTTATATTTTATTATTTATTTAATATTTTTAGTTTTCAGCATTGATTTCTACAAGATTTTGGATTAAAAATTTTCTCCCCATTTCTACCTTCCCCCCACTCCAAGATGGCATATATTCTGATTGCCCCATTTGACACCCTCCCTTCTGTCACCCCACTCCTTGCCCCTTTTCCCTTACTTTCTTGTAGGGCAAGATAGATTTCTATGGCCCATTACCTGTACATCTTATTTCCCAGTTGCATGCAAAAGCAATTTTTGTTTTTTGAACATCTGCTTTTAAAACTTTGAGTTCCAAATTCTCTCCCCTCTTCCCTCCCCACCCACCCTCCCTAAGAAGGCAAGCAATTCAACATAGGTCACACGTGTATCATTATGCAAAACCCTTCCACAATACTCATGTTGTGAAAGACTAACTATATTTTGCTTCCTCCTATCCAGTCTCCCTTTATTCAATTTTCTCCCTTGATCTTGCCCCTTTTCAAAGTGTTTGCTTTTGATTACCTCCTCCCCCTATCTGCCCTCTCATCTATCGTCCCCCCTTTTTTATCCCCTTCCTCCTCCTTTCTTGTGGGGTAAGATACCCAATTGAGCCACACAGTAAATATAAAGAGAACAAAAACAAATTAATAGAAAGTAATTAAATATAAAGTAGTTTGGGAGAAGGCCATGAGCGATAGGGTAAAGCTTGAGCTGAATCTTGAAGTAAGAGGGATTCTCTAAGGCAGAAGTGAGGAGGGAATATAGCCAGACATGAAATGACTTACATGACAGACAATGTAAAGACACAGTGACAGGGGGTTGAATGTTGTATGTAAGGATCAGACAGAAGGCCAGTTTGGATAAATCAAACAAAACTCTGTTGCGTATGACATAACAGAGAGGTTGGGACCAGGTTGTGAGGTCAGGCAGTCATTAAGCATTTATTAAGCATTTGACATGGGTTCCAGGCATTATGCTGAGCACTGGATACAAAGAAAGGAAAAATATGATCCTTGCCCTCATGGAGTACACATTCTAATCGGTGAGACAACATGCAAATAACTTTGTACTTACTGTATGTGTGTATGTGTATACTTTATATCTATATCTGTATAATGTATTACTATATATACATGTATGAATATGCTGTATACACACGGAGTATATACATTGTAAATGAAAATTAATATCAGAAGGAAAGGACTGGTGTGTGTGTGTGTGTGTGTGTGCGTGTGTATAACAGGAATGGCCTCTTACAGAAGATAGGATTTGGGCTGAATCTTGAAGGAAATTAGGAAAGCTGGAAGATGGAAGTAATAAAGGAGAATTATAGTTATGGGGGAAACAGCCAGTAAAGGCCGCACAGTATGTACGGCTGAAATGGAGTGAAGGAATAGGTTATACTATTTAAGGAAATTGCGGGATTGGGAGATGAAGGAATTTGAGAGAGCATCAGTATAGCTGATGAAGTGCTCTAGTATCAATCAAAACAGAATGTGGAAAATAAAGAAAGATAGTAAATCACGTACTGAACTCTTTGAGTAAGGAGGAAGAGTAGACCTGGGAGCTGGTCTATAACAATTATCATGATCTAGATTGGGTAGAAAATTTTAATTGATTAAACTTCAAAGGAGAAAAGGTTGTTGAGTGATGATGGTAAAGGAGAATCTGAAAGGCAGTACAGAGCAAGGAGTATTTCAACTCTGGTGATATAAGCTACATAGGAATATAGAATTTTGTCATAAACTATATAATTTAAGGAATCATTCAGGAGTCAGAAGATCCCCCAATACTGGACATTCTCTAGAGTTCCTTCTTTTTTTTTTAGGCTTTAAATGTGCATTTTCCATCTCTTTCCAAGTAATTTATATTACTCAGTCTTTCTGTTTGTTGCTTTATTTCTGCATTTCATTTTCTCATTTGTTTCTGTGACCATCAATTTGTTCAGATGTGTTTGATTCTTGTAGGAAGTGCAGTGAGCTAGGAAAGGCATGAAACAGACCCATTTATAAATGGAGGAAATGTAGATCAGTTCAGACCATTTGGCAATAAGGCTAGATGTCAGGGAACAAGATCTAGTTTTGTGCTTGGCCCCTTAATTTTTAAGCCCAGTAGTGGTTGAAATTAAAATAAGACTGGATTATTTGTGATTCTCACTATGTTTATCAGTTGCGTGACTGATCATATTTAAGAAATTGCTTTCAGCCCTGGAAGGCTCATTTAGATTCTTTTGGCTGCCAAACATCGTGAAATTCAATTGTAATCTTTGTACAAATAGTACAGGAATCAGTGTTACTGTTGATCTTTCTTCTACCAGCCTTCCTCAAAATCTACCAGTATTATTCTGTGCTATATGCTTTATTTTCTTTTTCAGGTATTGTTTTAGTAGCTATAAATCCATATGAACAGCTGCCTATCTATGGCGAAGATATCATTAATGCATATAGTGGCCAGAACATGGGAGATATGGATCCTCACATCTTTGCTGTGGCAGAAGAGGCTTATAAGCAGATGGCCAGGTGAGGGAAAGATGGATTTATCCTTGTTTCATTTGGTGTAATAATTTCCTTCATTCCCAGAAGGCAATGCAGTGTAAAGGAAAGAGCACCAGACTGGGAGTCAGAAGATCTAGGAAGATGATTTGAAAATGTCTGGACTTAGAGAGTTTTAGGTCAAAAAGTTCTTCAGATATCACTGAGCCCAGACAACTCATTTTACAAATGAAGAAATTGAGGTTTGAAAAGATGAAGGGACTTTCCTCATATACAAAATGAGAGAATTGAACTAAATTAACCCTGACATTCCACATAGCTCTAGAATTCTCTGGTTAGGTCCAAATATTTTCAAATTATCTCTTAGGTTTTTTTAATCTTGATGCTTCAGTTCAGGGGATGGAAATCCATGATGTGACTGAGTCTATACTGTGTATGAGTTTTAAATGTCCAAGAATTAGTATCTAGTCATTAGAATATGTAAACAGTAGCTGTGTTTCCAGCTCCATTCCCATAGATCTATAAAGGGTTCAGTAAAAGCACTAAGCCCTGAATGACTCCATTCCACATTCCAAAACCATTTCTTTATCAAGTGCGTATCACATGACAGACACTAGACACTAGAGATACAAAGACAAATTCAAAAACAATCCTTAGCTGTTTTCAAGTAGCTTTTATTTTCATGATTACATGTGCTTTAATAAACATTTATTCCTCAATATCAACCTTCTCTACCTTGGATTGTCCCATAACCCCTCTGGTACACTTTGAATTAGAAGTCCATAGGTAGAGAAAATCTTGAGTTAGTCTTTTTAGCTATGAAAGGAATTACCTCATTATCTAAAAGTTTAGAGATTATGTTTTAATAAATCTGTGCCAAATTAGCACCTGAATGAATGAAAAAAGTGTTTATTAAGCACCAACTATGCAATAGGCACTGTGCTAGGCACCAGGACGGAATCAGCTGTATAAATTGGGTACTTACAAGGTCACAGGCTTCGGACTGGATGAAGAGAAAAAGCTACACAAGAGAACAAATTTTAATAATGATGCTATGCTTCTTTTAGCTATCAATGCATAAGTCCAATATCTTTTTAAATAGGTTAAATAGAGAGGTATCAATAAAAATTGTGGGGAGATAAAAAAGGGGGGAGGAGAAAACTATTTGTGCTACCAGATTATACCCTTAAAAAAGGATATAATAATGAATGATCAAATCAAAAACAGAGCAGTATAGTAGTAGACTGCTAAGTTTGGAGTCAGGAAGTCCTGCCTTCCAAGTACTGCCTCTGACACATGCCTGCAGTAGGACCATGGGCAAATTATTTCATTTTCTCAGTGCCTATAAGACTGTAAGACTACAAGTTACAGATGAGTAGCTAATTTGCATTGATGGCGGGGGGTAAGGGGGAGTTTCCACACCACAATTTCCCTGAACCAAAAAAATCACAAATTCTGATCCTCTCCCACTTCTTCCCCCAAGAATGATCAATTTTTGCATGTGCAGCTCTGTTCTACAACCCACAAATCCAAGCTCTCATATGGGTTAGAGAATTTCCATCCATCCATAGAGGGTTTTTGGTCCTTCAAGCCAAGGTGGTGAGTACCTTGTATATCAAGGAGGCAAAAGAGTACTGGGTTTGTTGGCATTTTATGTTGTGAAGAGGAATTTGGAGCAAAAGACTCCCACAAAAGAGACTTTTGAAAAATGTTTACTTAAAGCAATGAAAGACTTCTTTCAATATATAGGTGTTTAAGTTGAAATTTTATCCTTAGCATCATTATTACTGGTGGTCTATTGATAGTCATATTTTTCAGTTTTCTTTCCTTTTACCCGTAGATGTTTATTTTGGTTATATTCAATAACTTATTTTGTATAGCTCCTCTGAGACTCCATCTAAGTCTCATGTATTGTGTATTTCCTTCATTTTCTCAATTTGTTTTTCAAAAACAGGCTTCTTTTGTTTTTCAGTCAGTTATTTCTTGTAGAAACCCCTACCTATAACATGGGCAGAAAATTTTAAAATTTATGCATGCTTAGTTAGGCTCAGAACATCCAGATGATGTTGCTAGATTATTACCTACATCTTTTTTCTGTTTATAAATGTACTTTCTATTTAAAAATTTAAAAAATTCATTTTGAATTAAGATACAAAAAGACAAAAAAGGAGAACATGTAACAGTGCAACATTAAAAAGAGGATTTAATATAAAACCATGAATTTCCATTTCATACTGTTGATTTAAAAAAAAAACCTATGTAATAAATACTACACATAATTTTCAAAACTACCCTGCTTCTCTGTGCTTCTTTCTAAGTTTTCTTTTGTTCTCTACTGTGCACTTTTAGTTTTTTTCTTCCCTCCCTCCCCTCCCTTAGAGAAGGCTACCATTAGATACACACACACACACACACACACATATGTAAAAGTGTACTATACATACACTTCTATTTATCAGTTCTTTCTCTGGAGGTGAATGGTATTTTCCTTCATTGGTCCTTTGTAGTTGATTTGAGTATAATACTCAAAATGACTTGGTTGTTCAAAGTTATTCTTGGAACAATATTGCTGTTACTGTGTACAACATTCTCTTGATTTTGCTCATTTCACTCAGCATTATTTCATGCAAGTCGTTCCATATTTTTCTAAAATCAACCAGCGCATCATTTCTTAGTACAGTAGTATTCCATCACAGTCATATACCACTTATATTCTTATAAATTTTATATATAACTTTATATATTTGAGGTATAAGACCTTAATCTGGGAAACTGTCTATAAAATTTTTCTCTTAATTTTCTGTTTTCCTTCTAATCTTGACTACATCGGTTTTATTTATACAAAACCTCATAAGTTTAATTAATAAAAATTATCATTTTACATGTTTAAGACATGGTACTGCTAAACCTCTTTCCTTTACATTTTTCATTGCATATTTTTCTTGTTAGTTGTGAAAGTAACATACTTTTCTGATAGAAGTAAAATTATCTTTCATTAAGTTCACAGTTAGGAGCTGTTTGAAAGTTCTTGCTGCTACAGAATTAGATTCAGGGAACTCTCAGCTTCATCTCTTGCAGTAAGGATGATACCAATGATTTCTATAGGTAGATATAAGCCCCACGGTTGTAGCAGCTAAGGTAATCATAAGACAATGCATGGTTTAATGGGAAAAGCCCCTGATTAGTAGTCTAGGCCTATCTCTCTGCTACTGATAGCCGTGTGCCCTTGAACAGTATACTCATCACAGTTTTCCTTATTGCATTCTTGTGCAGGTATAGTGTGTTATAATTCTGCATGTGAGTATGTAACTCATATTTCAAAAGCACTTTAAAATTTCCAGTGAGCTTCTTTTACACCAACTTTGCAAAGTAATGTGACTACTATTATTCCTATTTAACAAGTGAAGAAACTGGGTGTCAGAGAGGTTCATTTGCTTGTCCCCAGACACAAAGAACGTGTCCGAAGTAAGACTCAGATTCTGATCTAGCTGCTACTACTACTAATTATAGTATCAATAGCTATTATTTATAGAGCACCTTAAGATCTTTGCAAATTTGATTCTATTTGACATGCATTTGAATGATGCATCTTTGGAACAGCTGTTTAACTTGAGTAAATACCCCATGTTCTGATTACTTGTGCCTGTAACTTGAAGATGTGGCATAACGTTGATATTAATCCTTGAAATATATGTTTCCTTCCTAGATCATGGTAACAATAGAATGAGCGTTTTATAATCCAATAAGAGATGGTATAGTCTCTTAGAGTCTCTAGAGAAAAGCCCTGGAGTATGTGGCTAGTCCCAGATCTGCTACTAAAGAGCTCTATAACCATGAACAAGACACTTAACCTCTTTGTCACAATTTTATCATTTATCATTGTGATATAGGATAATTACAGAAATGAGAGCACATTGAAAAGCATGATGTGGCATTCAGTAGTATTGTTGAAGTCTCCTTCCGATCACCTTTGGTCCATTGTTGTTTTTCATTTAACTTAACTGCTGTTGACTTTATTTATTTATGGGATTGGTTTGTGGAGATGTGCCATATTTTGTTTTGTTATATAGTTCTTCTGTATATTCTCATGTACTTCTACTTGGTTGTTTGTGTTAATGCTGCCAATTACACAATTATACAATTAACCCTTTATGGTGGGGCTATAGTTTTTATCCTGTGTATTATGATAAAAAACAGATCCATTCCCATTTTTATACAAGTGGGCATTTAATTATAAATACAAGATAACAGTCATAATGTGTTTGTCACTAAAAACTACATGGCACATGCCAAGTCTTCTGGTTGTGAAAAGGTTAAATACTGACATCATTGGAAATTAGTATTTAAATTCAGATGTCAATCTTAGAGCTATGTAGTGAGTTTCCCTTTACTTAACACAATGACCTAATCTTTAATCTCTAGAGAATTTTCGTTTCCATTTACTGACTATTCTTTATGGCTCTTTAGAGCACAATTTGTCACAATTAACAGTTTGTACCAAGTGTCATATTTCTCTTTATATTGCATATTCATTTGTCCCCGACAAAAAGACCACCCAACAAATGTAGTATATATTATTTTTGTCCAGTGTAATTTTGAGGCTTTATTTGAGGCTTTGTTTTCTGGACTTGATTGAGCAGTTTAACCAAACTAACTGCAGGGAAAGCTAAAGCCCCTCTAACAGGAAGAGAGAATGAGGTTGAGAATGACAAAACTTCTCCCCCAAAAGGACCCAATTTTAATGCACTACCTCTGGAAATTGTCACCACTTATAAGTCACAATTTTCAAAGAAGGGCACACCAAAATCAGATTTCCTCAACACCGTAAGAAATTTATTTGAATCATAATCATTCTGTATTAACATCACAGACATATAACGTAGTAAAGCAGGACTATCCAAAATATGTCCTGCCTACAAGCATAGAAATTTACATAAATGCTTTAGTAAAGGAAGCTGAGCTACCACAGAGCTCACACTAAAATGGCAAACCAAAGTATATTGTCTGTTGTTTCAATAAAAACCTAAGGTTGGACAGCCCTGTAGTAAAGCATTAAGATGTATAAGGAAGGCAGACTCTTTGGATGCTCTTCATTAGTGACATTTCCCTACATTTAACATAACAGTGAACTCCTCTATGTTGCCTAGGTTCAGCTTTCTAGCACATTAATTCTACCTTGGAAGTTAATAAAAATAAATAATAATAATAGTACTTAACAATAATATAGCACTTACTTTGTACCAGGCACTGTGCTAAGAAGTTTACAATAATTATCTCATTGGGTTTTCTTTTTTTTTTTTTACTTTTGAACATCTATTTTTTTAAAACCTTGAGTTCCAAATTCTCTCCCCTCTTCCCTTCCCATCCACCC
>CM053624.1:130339823-130362297 GCA_028646595.1 Phalanger gymnotis
TCCTGCTCTGATCAGCCACTTAATTCCTTCCACCAGGTGGGCCTGGGACCAGAAGCAACTGCAGCTGTAGTTCTAAAGCTGCCCCACCTCTGCTGCCCCAGGGGCGGTGGCTGAACCGCAAACTCAGTCCCGCAGCTTTTCCCACTAACCTTCTCTGTTGTCTTTGCTCTTTGTGGGTTGAGAGGTCTGGTAGATGCCACAGCTCAATAATTCAGGACTGTAGGGCACTCTCTGCTCAGCTGCTGGTCTGGTTGGGGTTGGTCCGCGCCGTGCATGCTGGGCTCTGCTGGGCTCAGCTCCGCTCCCCTCAGCTGGGAGCTGGGAGCTCCGTGCGGGACAGACCTTACCCAGAGACCATCCAGGCTGTCCTGGGCTGGAGCCCTGCTTCCGTCTGCCACTTTGTGGGTTCTGCAGCTCTAGAATTGGTTCAGAGCCATTTTTTTATAGGTTTTTGGAGGGACTTGGTGGGGAGCTCACGCCAGTCACTGCTTCCCAGCTGCCATCTTGGCTCCACCCCCACCCCCCATCTCATTTGGTTTTCACAACAAACCTGAGAGGTAGGTGTTAATATTAAACCCATTTTAAAGATGAGGAAACCAAGGCAAGCAGGTTAAGTGACTTACTCAGAGTCACACAGCTAGTAAGTATCTGAGGCTGAATTTGACCTCAGGTCCTTCAGACTCCAGAATAAGTGCTCTCTCTCGTGTGCCACCTAGGTGCCTATTAGTTACCTTTTGTCAGACCAGGTACTGATGGATAGATGCTAATTAGCTAAAAAGTATTTGAGTACAGAACAGTGTATTAAGTACACAAAAGACAGAAAATATAGTTCCCACCCTTTGGGAATCTTGTAGTACTAATCAAACAAGTATAATCATTCAAAGACAAATAATGGACATAGTGTCTGGCACATAGTAGGCACTTACATGCATGTTGGGTAAAACATGGCTTTTGAAGACAAATTTATATATTGCTTTAATGAAAATTTCATCCTCCAAAAAGTAGAAGGGAAAATGCTATTTTGTACCTGATTCTCACCAGGAAAGATTGATTGTTATGGTAGAAATCACAGGAATCTTGGAGACAAGTCATTGCTCCATCTGTGTGTTCTGCAGAAAAAATGAAAAGTGACTATGGTCTAAATTATACAGATATGACATGGCAGACTTTTTAGATGATTCCATTAGATATTAGGACATCAGATTTTAAAATTCCCAGAATAATTATTGGTAGACCCAATAATATAATATTTTGCAGGGAGAAAGGCCCAAGAGAGATGGGAAATGCTCAAGAATGAAATTCTGAAGACTTGAGCAGAACTGATTCCAGTGAGGAGGAAGAAAGGGACCTGCCTAAAGAGACCAATGTGCATGCACAGGGAATTCATTAATTCAGATTTTTGTACAGAAGATGGAAGCAAGGGCAAGTAACTAAGGATAAATACAGAAGAGTAGCGCAGTCCTCTCAGAATTATCAGGAGCACTGAAACCCTGATGTTGTCAATGCATGCTAAGGATGCCCAAAAGTGTGTTTTTAGTTAAATGGGCAATACAAGAAGGATTAATGAAGGGAGATAAGATCCCTGCTCAGGGTGTATGGGGTGATGAAATGGCTGATGGTGAGAAGGCTGAGCTCCTGAACTCTTATTTCACTAATGTTTCCTCTTCCAAGAAGAATGAACTTTGGGCAGAGAAGGTGTGAACAGAAATGGTTAGCAAAGAGTGGAAAGACAAGATAGGGGAGGATTTAGGCACCATCTACCTACTCTTAATAAGTTCATGTGACCTAGACAAAATATATCCTAGGAGTTAACTGACATGTGTAATCATTATATTAGAATTGATGAATATGTGTATATATATGTATGTATGTGTGCACATAAACATACACATACCCAGATGTATATATGTAGACATTTGTTTATGTGTATATGTGTCGCATATCATAAATGAATATGAGCCATAGTTTCCCCCTTGAACATCAATTCCATTTGCCTATTGAACATTTTAAACCATATATCCTAGAGATATAATATTTTAACATGTCTGAAAGTGGACTTAATATCTTTTACCCAAACTCTCCCTTTTCTAAACTTCCCTATTTCTGTTGAAGGTACCACAACCCTTCCAATATCCTCAGTTTTTAACCATGGTATTATTTTAGCCTCCTTATTCTCCTTTACCCCATATATCCAGTAAGTTACCAGATCTTCAGTGGCTTGCTAATTCGTCTTTTTGATTCAAGTCTCTTCCCACTCCACTACATCCTGTACATTGCGGCCAAAGTAGTTTTACTTCTTCACAGAGATCTGACTTTGCCGCTTCCCTGAAAAGCCAACGTCTCAGTTGTCTTTTGGACAAAATAAATAAACTTCTCTGCTTAGCTTTTAAAGCCCTCCACATGTGATCCCAGCCTATCTCCCTAGCTTCATTTTACAGTATTCCCTGCTCCTGTATTCTGTGATCCAACCAAATTGACCTTCTTTTGGTTCTTCATGTGACTGTCCTATCTCTTCTCTCTCCGTGCCTTTGCACTGGCTGTGCCACATGCTTGGAATTCACCACCTCCTTATCTCTGCCTCATAGAATCCTTTCTTTTAGGATGGAATGTAAATGCCTTCCACTGAATACAGTCTTTCTTGATACCACCCGACTATTAGTGCTTTCTACCTAACTGTTAATTCCTGTGTTTGAATTTCCCTGGGATACATACAACGCTAACTGATTGCTAGATCTTTGTTCTTTCTGAATTCAGGGCTATCTCTTTTCTACACAATCTGAAACTGTTGATCTGGAGGTAGTCTGGTGTGGTGGAAACAGCCCTGGGTAGAAGATCAGATTGCCTAGATTCTAGTTTCAGCTTTGTCACTAAACTAGAAGTAATATATTGCCTTGTGCAATTGATCAACAAGCCTTTTGTTTTTGGTTGCTAAACAGTGAAATTACTATATTTGCACCCACTACATTTCCATTTAAATTTTATGAATATTGCAAATTATAACCTTCACATTGTAACCTCTAAAGGGGCTAATTTATAAAAGCAGTGTCTATCAATTATAAATTTTCCATGACATTAATAAAATGGCAAGAAGTAATTATGATTTCAGAAATGAAGAAGCCTTGGACAAATCATTAATATGTTGAAATGATATTTTTTAAAACATAGCAGGTTCTAATTGTGACTGAAATGAGATAATGAAAATAATCATAGTAAGGACATTAACTTGGTGAGCTTCACCATTTCAGAGTACATGGTGTATGGAGATTTTGCTTCCAATGAGTCCTGCTCTATTGCATTGCAACAAGTATTTATTAAGTGATCACTGTTTGCCAGTCACTGGGTTAAGTGTTAGTGAGACAAAGAAAAAGCAAAAAAAACCCTTCCTTTAAGGCGTTTATATCCTAATGGGCAAGACTACATTTATTTAAGTACAGAGAAGAGAAGATGGAAGATAGTTTTAGAGGGGAAGGCTATCTATAGGAGGAAGCCTTGGAGTCAAATCTTAAAGAAAGCCAGAAGTCCTAAGAATTGCAAGTTAGGAGGCAGAGCATACCAGGCACAGAGAGGACAGTCCATGTAAAAGCATGAAGATGGACTATAGAATGCTGGGGATAAGGCCAAGCAAGCAGGCCAAGAAGACAGGACATGGGTTCAAGTCTTATATCTGCTATATACTGCCTGTATGACCCTGTCAGGTCATGTTAATCGGTACATTTCAGAACAGATGCTGATTTGCAAAGAAAGAAGGAGCTTCCTCATGTGGGAGTTCCTTATACCTATGAAAATCACAAGTCTAATCCCCTTCTCTGTCCCCGCCTCTCCCCACAAAAATCCTTTGGCACATATCCTTTGGTTATCAGTTGATATTCCTAAAGCTCAGGAGATATGTCATTTCCTTGCTCAAAGAGCTCTTGCTTCCAATTGCTTCTGGGACAAAATAACAGATTCATTTGGTATTTTAAGCCTATTATCGTCTAGTCTAACCTCCTTTTCCAACCTTTTACATTGCTCCCTTTCACTCCGCCCTGCATTTTAGCCAAACGGACCTTCTAGATGTTCTTCACGCACAAAATTCCTTATCCTTTCTCCACGTCTCTGCACAGACTGTCCCCCAGGCCTGGAATCCCCTCCTTCCTCACATCCCCATGGTAGAATTCCTAGATTCCTTCGAAGCTCTGCTTAAGTGCCTGTTCCTCCCGCGTCTTTTCCTCATCATCTCTAGTTACAAGTTCTAACTTATTACATTTATTTTGTATACATTTTTTTTTTACTTTGTGTGTGTGTGTGTGTGTGTGTGTGTGTGTGTATGTGTATGTTATTTCCCCTCAATAAAATGTCAGTTCTTTAGGGTAAGGACTTTAGTTCTTGCCTCTATCCATTTGTACCTAGCCAAACTGCCTGCCACAGATGAAGGAGGGGCTTAAAAAAATGTTCATTGAATGAATGAATTCATGCATGAATCATTGACCACTTTGTAGAGCTGCTGATTTGTTTTGAGTGTTTGTCTTTTCTCTATAGCCAGGTGGTGAGCCACTTTGAAGGCAGGGACTATGTTTTATGTCTTTGTATACTCCTCAGTACCTACCTCTGCAGTGTCCAAATGGAACTAGCTATTCAATAGATGGTTGTTGATTGATCTTTGCCGTTTGAAGAACTCTGAGACAAAAGTGTGGGAAAGAAAACTATTGTTACCTAGGAAAGTTTTGAAAGCTATGTTTAGCTATAAATATTCAAAGTAATTAAACATCATTGAATGTACTCAGTCTTACAATCCAGAGTGTTCAAATAATATGTAGAAAGGTAAGAAAAAGCACCTCCCTCAGACCCTTTCCTGCAATTTAATTTTGAGATATCAAAAAAACTCCACAGAATTTACCCCAAATATGTATCATTTCTTTTAAATAAGTGTACTTCACGTTCAGGGGCACATATAACTAATTCATCATGCCCTTAATTATGAAAAAATACCTTTGATGCTTGCCCAATATGTAATAGCCGATGATGATGATGATAATGATAGCTAACATTTATATGGTGCTTACTATGTTCCAGTCACTATGCTAAGAGCTTTACAATTGTTATCTCATTTGAGCCTTACAACAACACTGGGAAGTAGGTATGGTTATTATCCCCATTTTATAGATGAGGAAACCAACAAACAGAGGTTACCAGTTACACACAGCTTATAAGTATCTGAGGCCAGATTTGAATCTGGGCCATCCTTACTTCACACCCAGTGCTCTGTCCATTGAGCTACCTAGTTGCCCCTGATATAACTAATCTACTAATATTCTAAAGAACTAACTAATTTACTAACATTGCCTTATTGGGGGTGGGAGGGAGGAGGTAAAATCTCTATTATACAATTTTAAGAAAAATAAGTCAACAAGACTAGAATTTTTAATAAAGTGTGCTTCAGTTACAACCAAAAAATTTTTAAGATAAATATCTTGAAATCCTCTCATTTCCTTTTCTTGGCACAGAAAACTCTAAATTTTCTAATCTGGAAATTAAGGAGTGCTACATCTCACTTTTTTTAAAAGGGTCATCCACTTCCATGGAAAGCATCTCCAACTTTTGGCCTTTTAGAGTATTGCCACTAAAGACTTTTCAAAGGCAAATTGCATTTTTGCAAATATAGGTATAAATGATACTGTTTCTTGGTACCCTATGGTCTGGGTGAAAGTTTGCCTCTCTTTTCTGGGGATCAACCACAGTCAGAAAGGGGAGTCCCCAATGAACCAAGAGTGTTCATTGAAACAAGTTCTGAATTAAGTCATTGTGTGAGTGAATGGAAGGTAGGAGAGTAACTGAACTGTGATTAATACTCTGTTAATGGTATATAATATTCTATTGTTTTTTTGAACCAATCTAGCCAGTATCTGAATCATTTTCCTCCCTGCTTGTATAGCCAAGAGAGTTTAAAATGTAGACTCATTCTTCAGCAGCTATGAGTATACAAGTAAATGACTCAAACATTTTCAGTAATGCAGACTTTTCCTATCAATTTCTCTGCTAAAGTACCAGAGGAACAACTCCTACCTTTTTTTTATTGGTGGCCATATTATTTGTTTGGCACAGAATAACATGCACATACTTTGAGGCATGTGTGCAACCATTCAAAGAGCCTCTGTCTAGACCCATTTACTCATGGGAGGCCATGACAGATGTTTATTCATTTCAGTACAGTGCTGGTGGTTGTTATTAAGGAATAGACTGGCCTCATTCATTCTTATGTGTCTCAACATGAATAAACTTGTAAAAGTGTGGTGTTTTCACTTGGCTAGAAAATAATACTGCCTACAATCAGGCTTGAGAAGCAGCTGGTGATTAACAATCTTTGTATTTCAGGGATGAACGCAATCAGTCCATCATTGTAAGTGGAGAGTCTGGTGCAGGAAAGACAGTCTCTGCTAAGTATGCCATGAGATACTTTGCAACTGTGAGTGGTTCTGCTAGTGAGGCCAATGTTGAAGAGAAAGTACTGGCCTCTAATCCAATTATGGAGGTAAGGAAGCAGCATCCGCAGCCTTTACTGCTGAACATGTTACTGCTCTTCTTAACTATGCCTAAGATAAATGTGAAGTATATAAATAATGTAGCACTTTGGGATAAAATAAGTAATAAAATCTGGGATCTATTTTTTATTTTTTGGGCAATGAAATTATGTACATAGGGAGGCATAGAGGAAATCAATGAAAATTCTTATAGGCAGACATTTTCAGTAAGGCTAATGCAGCTACAATGAGCTTAAGAAATGTTCATATATACTTAGTTTAGGTTAGAGATGTCCAAATTTATCACTAATAGGCCACAACATTAGAAATTAGTGTGCGTTTGGACCACATGCATTTAATTATAAAATTAGTTGCATTCAGCTGTCCAAGTGTACTAGTGTGACAACTAATGGCAGTCATTTACATGGTAATAGAATCAGGCACATGGTTATATCTTCTAGTTAAATGGGTTAAAACATTTTTATTTTGCTAAAAATCTCAGGTAAGTTGTACCTGAGGTTATAGTAGAAACTTATGCCACACACTATATTCCCCATGAATTTCATCCCAAATTCATTCATTTCCTATAAATAGAAAGGAGTGATGACTCATCTGGTTAAAGCTTTTATTTTTCTAAACAAATTCATTGTCACATCTAATTTACAGTATCCTGGGAGCCTAAGCCTTTGGATTCACTGAAGTTTTCCCCAGCTGACATTAAATGAATGAAATGTATTTTGTACTATTTTATGGTGTTGTCTATTCTTACTTATAGCTTTGCCAATATACTGGATTCACTACTACTGCTTATAAATTAATGAGTTACAGGAGGGTCTTGCTTTTATTGATTGCTTCTGAGGTATCTAGTTAGAGTGATTCCTGACTTTATCTCCTGAAAATATTATTTCTTACAATAAATGTTGAACTCAGGTTTCACCGCCATGCTTGTTATATTACAATAATTAAAACTTTTATCTTTCCACTTTTTTGACACTTCAGCTAATGTTGTTTTCTTGTCTAATATCATGATTTTAGCTTAGAGAAGGAAATAAGACAATACTATTCTTTTCAAAACTTTTAAATTATCAGATGAGTAACAATATGAGACTTAATAAGAGGAAGAATTTTTACAAAAGAGGATCTTTTAAATAAGAAATACTTATGTGAAGTAAAAATGTATGCACCAGTGAAGACAGTACTTATTTTGTAGGTAAGAGAACTTAAAACATTTCAACCTTAGTGTTTCCAGAGTTATTAATTTGGTAATGTGTTTATAAGAAAAATGAATATTTTGGAAGAAGCACAATTAAATGAAGAAAAATAGTACTCATTTGGATACAGAGAAGTGAATGCTCCCAATTAGAATTTCATGCTGATATTTTTTATCCCTTCTTTCTTCATCAAGCCTTTCTTGTTACCCAAAGGACAAATGAAGTTAAAACTGGTCTAACACAACTGGGGCCCAAGGGGTTTTTGCAGTAGTCTTTTCCAAGGTAATTGTGCCTGGTTTGCAGTGCTGTGTGGAATTTGAAAATAATGATATGTCCTAGTCACCCCTAGGATTGTCCCTTGGCCCAGCCTGATTGACACTTTTGTTGTGATGTAAAGACATAGATTTGTGGGGAGAGTTGAACAGCTGCCTGTGAGAAATGGAAATGTGGTTGAAAATAGCATGCAAATGGAAGAAAGCAAAAAATGCACATTTCAAAAGAGAATGATCAAGAATCTTAGATATCTTGAAGTTTTTGAAGCAGATGTTCTTATTCATTTTCTCATTTCAAATTTTGAATGAATACTGGTAGATTGTACTTTTACTAACATTGGTGAAATAGTGACTGTAAAACTAACTAATTGTTGGTTTGGATTAAGAAAAAACAAAGCTATATTTTGCTTCCTCTCAGTTGTCATACCTATTTCTAGCTTAATTTTTAAAAATTTCATCTTGACACCTAGAATGGCTTGCCATGAGTGGATTTGCATATCGTTCAGGCTGCTGGTCCTAATATGAGAAATCTCACCTATAACTACAGCAAGAAACATTGTCCAGTCTAGTTGTATACCAATCAAATTTCTTGTGTTAATGTTGAGTGGGAACTAGGCAAGAGCTCCTATCAGGGCCTCCTGGCATTTGAGAGAACATTGTGAACATTACAGGGGCTAGACGTTACAGCTGATGTCAGTGATATGTTATGAAACATCAGAAACCATGTTCATTTTCCTTTCATTTCAATTGTTTTCCTGTTGGTAGGGATGCTATAAAGCTTTAGGATGGCCATAGGGATTGCTCAGAGAGAGGAAGGAGGAAAAGAGGGAAAGGGTTTAGGTAACTTCAGTCTTTTAGTTGGGATAATAAATATTCAACAGATCAGTTACTGAAGGAATTTATCCTGTTGCTCATAATTATAGGGATTGTAGTTGTAAAGCTGGCAGGGACCTCAGAGGTCACCTAGTTGAACCTCTTCATTTTGTAGATGAGGAAAGAGGCTGAAAATGACTTGCCAGGGTCACACAGCTATTAAGTATCTGAGGCGAGATTTGAACTTGGGTCTTCCTGGCTATAAACCTAGGACTTAATCTACCATGACTTTGGTTCTTACTATATACTGTTTACTTAGATAATAATGAACAAAGACATGTCTGATGACCCTGTTCTCTCACATTATTTTTTTCTTTCCCAAACTTTAACTTCTGACTTTTTTCCATTCAGAAATGGATGTAGTAGAAAATCATGGGAGTATTTGAACTCTATTTCCCCATCATTGCAGCAGTCTTGTTTAATCTGAGAGATTAATTGTAGAGATTTTTATCTTCATTTACTTTAGAATGTAGGCTCATGGAGGATGAGGTTGTTGATACATTCTTTTTGTATCTCCAACACTTCACAAGACTGGTGTCAAAATTTTAAAGAGGAGTGATTGAAAGGTGATGTTTACATTTGCGATTTCCTTTTAATCCAAATGTTCAGATTTGGGCATTTAAAATCATGAAATTCTGTAGCTTGAAGAAGATCTTAAAGATCACTAATTTCAAATTCCATATTTTTAAAATGAGGAAATGGAAGCACAAGAAGCTGAGAATTGCTAGAGGTGGAGATCTTATAGCCAGATTCTAACCAGAGCTAGTATCACAATTTGGAGTTCCTTACTCCCATTTATTGTCCTTGGCCCTACATAAGTCTAAATTTTGAAAGTGCCTTCATCCATAGGGAAAAAGGACTAGGTATAAGCTAAAGCCACCTATATTCCCCACAAGGTTAGATGCAGATCTTATTCCAATGACGAAGATTGTGACAAAAATAGAGCACTAAGCTTTGTTGAATTTGTAGATTTTGATCCATGAAATTTCCTGAGTAAAACGATTTATGTGGTGGCCAAATTACTTTGTACTGTTTCTTCATTATTTTTTTCCCTTGTTTTAAAAGAAAAAAATTATAGATATATTTTCTTCACCAAGGAGCAAAATGTACATAACTTTAATTTCTAAAATTATATTGTAATTTGGAAGAAAATTATATTCTCTGCAACTTTCTAGTAGAGATAAGATGATGCTTTTCACGATAGATATAAATTACCATGCTTATAGACGGACTTTTTTTCCTTTTTTTATTAGTTATATAGACAGACTTTTAAGCCAAATTTTATATAAACTTTATTTAATGATGAGTGATTATTTGCAAGTAACTACATGAGTCTATGAGCTCTTGGGGATTAGTAATGATAGTTTACAAGAAAACTTGTAGCCCAATAAAATGTGTTTATTTAAAATAAAACATTTAGATAAACTATTAGGTTCTTCAACATATACAGTAGCTGAGAGAAACCTGCTGTATGCGCCAAGAAGACTGAAACCCAATAGCCAAGATGCTCTGGTGACTTCTGCCCTCTCTCAACCTCCTTTTATGTAGAAAAACTTTCTGGTTTTTATAGATGTTATGGTTAAATGCTCTTTGACAATTATTCAATTGTTATCCACAAGTTTTTCTCTGAGAAGTAACTTGTTAGATACAGTCTTGTATAGTAAGTGAAATTGGGAAACCATAGGCAATGATATTTGGAGGTACAAAAATGGTGCTCCTCCAAAAGGTGAAGGTGCCTTTTCAAAAGCTGAGTCCTCTTGTCTTCTTATAAATCTTATAAATGCCAAAAATTCTTGATATACTTAAGCCATTAAGTCCTTGTTCTCTTTTACCTCCTAGTCCATTGGAAATGCTAAAACCACAAGGAATGATAATAGCAGCCGTTTTGGGAAATACATTGAGATTGGTTTTGATAAGAGATATCGAATTATTGGTGCCAACATGAGAACTTATCTTTTAGAGAAATCCAGAGTGGTGTTCCAGGTAAGATGGGTTGTGTGGATATTATTAGTTTAATATGTGGGGATAGAAAATTAGTTCATTTTTATGTGCTATTAACATATTATGAGAGGCTTTGTGCTGTAAGGTTAGAGCTTGTCTCGGAGTAAGAAAAACCTAGGTTTAAGTCCCATCTCTGACATATAAAGGCCGCAAGACCTTGATTAAGTAATTTAACTTCTAATTATTTAGGCAGCTCTCTAAGACCATAAGTTACAGAGCAGATGATGATCTGTCATCTGATGTTAAGGGGAGTTTCCTCAGTGAAGTTCCGTATATCAATGAAATCAAAAGTTTCTCCCCTTAACTCCCCAAAAGCACACGCACACACGTGCGCACACACACACACACACACACACACACAGAAATATGTATTTATATATGCATATGTTTGTGAGTTTATGTAAAAATAATAGATAACATTTATATAACACTTTAATGTTTGAGTATAATAATATTATCTCACTGGATCATCCCAAGAACTCTATGAAGTAGATACTCTTAAAATCCACATTTTATAGATAAACAAACTAAAGCTAAGAAAGGTTAAGGTACCGGCCTAAGTTCATATAGCTAAATTTTCTCATATGTCTGTAAATATATACACACGAATGCTTCTATGCATGTATATATGTACACATGTATGAAAACGTGTATGTATATATGTACATATTACTGATTTGGAGCATTTTGGGGGGAAATTTTAATATATTTTTCTATTTACATGTAAAAACAATTTTTAACACATATTTTTTAAAAGTTTGAGTTCCAAATTCTCTTCTTCTTATTCCCCCCTGCTTTAGAAGGTAAGCAATTTTATATAGATTATACATGTGTACTCATGCAAAATATATTTCCATATTAGCCATGTTGTCAAAGAAAACAGAACAAAAAGAAACCAAGAAAAATAAAGTAAGAACAAGTATGCTTCAATTTGCATTCAAGCTCCGTTAGTTCTTTCTCTGAAATCTATAATATTTTTCATCATAAGCTCTTCAGAATTGTCTTAGATCATTGTTTTGCTGAGAATAGCTAAGTCATTCACAGTTGATCATAATACAATATTGCTGTTACTGTGTACAATATTCTCCTGCTTCTGCTCCATTCACTTTGCATCAGTTCATGTAAGTCTTTCCAAGTTTTCCTGAAAGCGTCCTGCTCATCGTTTCTTTTTATTTTTCCCAGGAGGAAAGGCAGGGCAATTGGGGTTAAGTGACTTGCCCAAGGTCACACAGCTAGTAAATGTGTCAAGTGTCTGAGGCCGGATTTGAACTCAGGTAGTCCTGACTCCAGGGCCGGTGCTCTACTCACTGTGGCATCTAGCTGCCCCATGCTTATTATTTCTTATAGCACAATAGTATTCCTTCACAGTCTCATACTACAACTTGTTTAGCCATTCCCCAATTGATGGGCATCCCTTCAATTTCCATTTCTTTGCCACTACAGAGAGCTGCTATAAATATTTTGTACATATAGATCTTTTTCCTTTTTTCTTTGTTCTCTTTGGTCTGCAGACCTAGTAGTGGTATTGCTGGATGGAATTTTGTAGCCTTTTGGGCATGGTTCCAAATTGTTCTTCAGAATGATTGGATCAGTTCACAACTCCACCAACAGTCATTAGTATCTTAATTTTTCACAACTCCTTGGAGCATTCTTTCATGTGGTTGTGAATAATTTGCAATTCTTTTGAGAACCATTTGTTCATATCCTTTGACCACTTATTTATTGGGGAATGTCTGTTAGTGTTATACATGTTTATTAACTGTTTAAATATTTTGGACACCAAACCATTATCAGAGAAATTTGACAGCCCATGCCCTCAAGGAGCTCCCAGTCTAATGGGGGAGAAAACAAGCAAACAAATATGTACAACCAAGCCATATATAGATAAATTGGAAATAAAGAGAGGAAAAGACACTAGAAATAAAAATTTCAACCATAGCATTGTCCTTCTTCCAATCCATCCTTTATCCTACTACAAGAATAATTTTTCTTGTATTTCTCCCATTAGAATGTAAGCTCCTTGAGAGTAGGGACTGTTTCATTTTTGTCTTTGTATTCCTAGTATCTGGCACATAGTGGGTGTCTATATGGATTTATTGACTTATGTACAAATACAGACATGTCAGTCTTTTGCTCAAACATCTTCAGTATCTTCCTAGAGCATCCTAAGTGATGTTCAGACTTCTTCACCTGACTTTCAAATCCCTTCGTCACCTGGTGCTATCCCCTTGTATCAATCATATGATCTTACAGGCCTTTTGTCTTTGCTCACATTATTCCTTATGCTTTCAATGCCTTTCCTTCTCTCTCTTTGCCTGTTGAATTCCTACCTGTCCTTTTAAGTTTAGTCAAATGCCAGCTCTTCCATAAAATCCTCATTGATACTAAGTTTCCTGACCTTCTCTCAGTTGCTAATGAACATCCACTTCAAATCACATATGGAATTGTATAGCTCTCTAATACGTTTTAATATTCACTTCTATATGTTTGTGTCTTATCTTACTATAAACTCTGTGAGGGTAGGAATCATGTCTTATCTAAATTTTGTATGTCCCCTTGTACCTGGTCACTTATAGAATTCTATACCAGTAAACATTAGCCTTGAATGAATAAATAGTTGTGGCTTTAAGCCAAAACGTAGTTATTCCTTTTTTTTTTTAAATTGCATATCAAAGTTTTTCTCTAATCAGCACGAACAAAATATCACAGTCAAAAGTATAGTATTTTTACAGGAAGGGTAATGATACTTAAATTAAAAGTGGAGACGTTGAATTTTTATGATGTAAATGAAATTCAGAGGTTAGGAATGGCCTATGTTCATTTGACCAAATCATGAAATTTAAAAAATACTCATCATTCAGTTTTCTGAGTTTAATTACTGTAATCGAAAAATCTTTTCTTTTTTTTCAAAGGCAGAAGAGGAGAGAAACTATCATATCTTCTACCAGCTGTGTGCCTCAGCAAAGTTACCTGAATTTAAAATGCTACGATTAGGTATGAAAGTGACATTTGGGGGGGCTGATATTATTTTTCACTTGTATCTGGGTTAATTAATTGATTTCTCAAACAGGAAGCTGTTTACGTGATAGCCACCAGGAGGAAGCAAAGATTTTTTAAGTAGAAGAAAGACATTTTTGAAACAGTACTTGAAGAAAATTATCCTAGTACCTACTTATAAGACAGATTAAAGTGAAGAGTGAATAGGGGCAGGGAAATCAACCAGGAAACTATTGTAAAAATCCAGGTAGGAGGTGTTAAGAAAGGAATGTACTAGGGTAGTGGCTATGGAAATGGAAATGAAAAGAAAGGGCAGATCTAACAGACACCTGGGAACTAGAGTTATCAAGGCTTAAGGATGAGCTAGTGGCTATGAATATTCTTTAAGAATCTACATAAAGATTAAAATGTTTACCTAAAGCAAATAGTAGCATTTAAGAAATTAAAAACAATGTGTGGGGGAGGGGTGGGAAGGAGAGAATCTGGAAATCAAAAAATTTTTAAGTGAATGTTAAAAATAAAAAACAAGCTAAAAGGCACAATTTTTAAAAAAAGAATGTGTCATGGTAAATAGACCTTATTTCCTTTTTTTTTTTTGACAGGGGAGTGCTATAGATGTAATTTGCTTATATTTAAACAAAGTATTTGATAAATTTTTCATATTGTTCTCATGGACAGATGTGCCTAGAGTAGTAGTACAGTTACTACTGGTGGATTCATGAGTTGATTGGACCTAAATATTAGTCATTAATGATTTGGTGCCACCTTGCAAAATCTGCAGTGAAATTCCTCGAGGAACTAGGCTTGGCTTTGTACTGGCTAATATCATCTGTGATTGAGAGGCATCCATGGTATGCTTATAAAATTTTTAAGTGACACAAAACTGGAAGGGTTCATTAACACTGGGTAAAAGGCAGGATCCAAATGATCTTAGAAGGTTAGTGTTGTGGTAAATGTATTAAGTTAAATTGGGATAAAGGTAAAACCCTACATTTGGGTTCAAAAAGTCTACTTTACAGGTATAAAATGTGGGCATGAGAGATAGATGTGACCAGACAGTTCTTCTGAAAATGATCTGGGAGTTCTAGTGGACTACAAACCCAATATGTGTTAACAATGTGATATAGAACCCAAGAATACCAATAGAATCTTAGGTTGCATGAAGAGATGTATCATGTCCAATACTGTTGAAGGGCTGCCATGGGAAAGAAAGATTAGATTTCTTCTGGATGGCCCCAGAGGTCAAAGTAGGAATAATGGGTAGAAGTTGCAAAGAGGAATATTTAAAGCTTGATGTAAGGGGGGGAATAACTTCCTAACCTTGAGAACTATTTCATAAAAATGGCTTCCTTGAGAGGTAGTAGCAGTGGGTTCCTTCTCAGTAGAGGTCTTCAGAGAAAAGCTGGATGACCATTTGTCAGGCATGTTGTAATGGGAATTCTTATTCAGGTATTCATTGCACTAGATGGCCTCTGAGGTCACTTTTGACTCTGAAGTGCTGTGATTCTAGTTTATTCTGTGTTTCTCTGACCCTAAGGGATTAACCTATTTTGTCTATACCTCTGCTTAGGACTAGTGATTTCTATAAGTCTATTATGTACCTTGACATCCTTCAAGTAGAGCACAGAGTAGCCTGAACTAAGGAAAGTATTATAAGGCAGTCTGTTTATATGTGGCAGAGGGCAAGGTTGACGGAGAGAATCCAAGGAACTTTAAGATAGGATTTGGGGTGCCTCTTTCAACATTATTAAAATAATTTAGAAAATTGTACTAGGTAATTCATTAGCATTTTTTCCAGTATTTAAATTGTGGGCTTAGGAACAAACCAGATAGGGAGATAGTTAATCAGTTATCATTTATTGAGCATCTACAATATGCCAGGTACTGTTCTAAGTACACAAAGAAAGGAAAAAGAGGTAGACCCTGTTCTCAAAGAGCTTTTATTTTGATGAGGAATGCAACATGCAAACAAATATGTACAAACGAGATACATCAAGCATGAATTGGACAGAGGGAAGACACTAAAATTAAGAGGGAGCAGGAAAGGCTTCTTATAGCAGGTGGGACATTAGCTGAGACTTGATGGAAGCCATGGAAGCTAGGAGATGAAGAGGGAGAGAGTTTCAGGCACAGGAGACAGCTAGTGACAATACTTTGAACTAGGAGACTGAGGGTATTATGTGAGGAACAGTAAGGCAGCTAATGTTACTGGGTTGCAGAGTATGTGGGAGGGGAGAGGATATAAAGTATGCAAAGAGTGGGAATAGGGGGTAGGATAGGGAGAGCTTTATAAGCCAGAGAACTATGTATTTGATCTGGAAAACAATATGTAGTCAAATGCCAGTGGAGATTACATGGTGAGAGAAATGGTTATTTCTCTTTTATATTAATAATCAATTATTGAATTAGGACCAGGTTTTTTTTCAGAAACCTGTAGGTCATTCAATCTTTGAAGGACATTGTTGATGGATGAGATTGCCCATGGTGTTCTCTTCAGGCAGGCTTAGGAGAGAGGCATAGATCCTTTGTCTGAGATCAGCACTTTTTAAACTGTGGGTTCCAACCACTTATGGGGTCATGAAAAATTTGGCAACAGTAAAAGGTTTCTGAGTCCTCAACAACAAAAAATTAATTCAAAATCAAATGTGTAATGAATCTAAGGTGTTTCTGTTATCTCCTGCCCTTGCTGCATTGCACAACTTCACTGCAACCTTGGTTCTGAACACAGAGCATGTGCACTGCACTGCCAAAACAGGAGAAGGAGCTGCAAGTGGAAAAGTTTGAGAAACTCTGGTCCAGATTGCCCACAGGCTGGGGGTGGTCTGGCAGTGAGAGCGATTGGAGCCAGTTCTCCAGGCCCCTCATTAAAATAGGTCCACTGCTCATTATGATGGTCATTCTTCTCATTAATTGTTAACCAATCAGAGTTGATTGCCACCCTCAGGATCACCCATTCTTCTAAGGGCATATAAGCATTGGGTGGGTTCCATGAAGGATCTTTGGCATTTGAGAGTGCCACTCACCCCTTTTATTAATTGTCTGTTAGCAAATTAATAAAATGACTAATTACTCAGCAACTACGTCTCTTGAACTTTTTATATAGTGCACTGGCTAGTTAGAATTATACTGTGCATTGATTAGATTTTTACTTTTGTTTAAAACACAACATTTATGTTACTTTACTTGTATTTGTATTTCACTTGAAGCCTATTATAGAGTAGGACAGAAATCGATTCTATAAATATTTGTTGAGAAACTTTCTGGTTCTCATGCTAGGGACTGGGCAAGGGACTAGAGCGTGACAAAAAAGTTGAGCAGAACCATCAGTATGTCTCTAGCTTGAGGAGGCTTCATACAAGTTATTGCCAAATGAATGGCACAAAGAGGTGCTTTATGAGAATGAGGTCATTGGGCCAATCTAAGGGTGGACTCTGGAATAGGAGAGATCAGAGCTAAACCTTGGAGGACAAGTAGGATTTGAACTTGTAGAGAAGAGGTAGCAGGACAAGGTATGAGCAAAAACACTGAAGCCAAAAAAACACAAAATAAATAATCTAATTTGCCAGGTAAGTGGGAGATAAGTATGTTAGCAACAACCAGAATGTAGAAGACCTGGAATCGTTCTTGATCCTGTAGGCCAGAAGTCCCTAACTAGTACACTAGAATCTACTGTTTGTAAAGTTTTACCTGACTTCTCTCTTAAGCTGATTGGCCAGACTCTTCCACACTGTAGTTTTTTAGGATTTCCATGAGGAGAAGATCATACCTAGCAACAGTAAAGCCTTAATTCCTGTCCCCTGCTTTTCTCAGAAATTTTGCTGTCATTGCTCATGTCTCTACCCTTCATGAGTGTGAAGCTTCAGGGAAAGGAATTAAATTTAATTCAGCAAATGTGTATTAATTACCTACTGTGTTCAAAGCACTGTGATAAGAACTGAGGAAAATATAAAATTTTGATAAGACACAATCCCCTGTGAGGCTTAGAGTTATGTGGGAAGATACGACACCTACAGCTCTAATACACGATATTAAATTATAGTAGTTTCTTTCTTACAAAAAATGGCTGTAGGTCAAGTCATTAAGCATTTATTGTAATAAGCTCTTATTATGTTCCAGACTGTGGCTAAGTATGGCTTACTGTGCTAAGTGCTTCATATACAAGAAGAAGTGAAGACAATCCCTGTTCTCAAAGAACTTAAATTATAATGAGGGAAGACCTCAAAGACCTTTCAGAAAGCTGCAAAGGGCTTGAGGGGGAAAGGGAGGAAACGGAAGGGACCCAGAACATAGTTGAGAAAGTCCAGTGGAGATGAGTCAATAGCACAGCCTGTGGAGGAATGAAGACAGGGTCGGTCTGGGCTTCCTCCTTAAAAATGGAGGTTCTGGGAGGAATCAGCCAGCAAAAGGAGAGGCTGCAGGGGTATAGGTACTGCCAATGTGAGAGAGAGCCCAGAGGAGAATGAGTTTCCAGGGTGAAGAGGTTTCTATGGCACGATAGAGAAAGTCCTGTGGAGATGAGCCAGCAGGGCAGCCTACAAGGCGGGGAGCCCGCAGACACAGACTTACAAAACAGTAGGATACTACTGTTGCTATCACAGTTTACAGATATGGAGACATAAGGGCCTGACTCCAGGAAATGGAAAAGAAAGGACAATTCCAAAAGCAGTGCTTGCTTTGGAGGCCTAAGAAAAGAGAGGAGTAGTCAAAGGTGACTCAGAAGTTTTGAGCCCTGGAGAATAAAGAAGGCAGGAAGAGGTGCTAGTATTTAATTCTATTGCTGGCCTGAAGGAGCTGCTTTTGTTTTTCTTCTGAACATTCACTTGATTTTGGAAGGAGGTTGTAGATACAGAATTTTGGGGATGCAGTCATTCAAGAAACATTTTTCTTAGCACTTATAAAATGAAACATTCTTTTTTCTTCAATTTTAGGAAATGCTGATTACTTCCATTACACAAAACAAGGAGGGAGCCCTGTAATTGATGGGATCGATGATGCTAAGGAAATGGTGCATACAAGGCAGGCCTGTACTTTGCTAGGTAATTTTACTTTGGTCTCAAGACTCTGTGATTCACAGTTTACATATGCATAACATGACTCATGTAGCCCCCATCGAGAATGTTAGCTTGGTTTATGTTAGCTGGTGAGTTCCATTGATAGTCATAGTTCCTTAAAAAAACAGTTTTTTTTCTTTGCCTCACTGCAGCTATTTCAGGATTTCTAAAAATTCATGTAAATGCAGAAACTAAATCAAATGAATAGTTTCAGATTTAATTTCTGATGTTTTGAGGAAGGGGGCTAACAAATATGACAAAGTTGCTATACTGACAATCTTTTCCCCAAGTCTTACTGAAATTACAGACATGATATTTAAGTTTGTGGTTGTTTGCAAATAGTATTAGATTTACAGGTTAATAGTGTAGTCTCTACTTTAAAAAATGTATAATTTTGGGGGATGAACTAATTATTTTAGTGCATTAGAATACTATCAACTTGTAAATACCATAGTAACCCTGAAAAGTAACTCCAATTTAAGCGAGCAGCTTACTCTTTGAGAGGAATTGCAAATTAATTTTGTTGCAAATTAATAGATTATGAATTTGAAATATTTAATGTAAGACTAGGTAAGAACAAAAAATGGAAAAATTCATAACATTAAGAGAGAGATACTTTCATTAGATTTAACTCTTAATTAGGCACATTAAGGGACAATTCTACTGGAGACATGGATTAAATAATTAAAAATACTTTATGTTTAGCTAGAATGCATTTTAATATTTTCATTCAAACATAGTTATGCCTAATGTTCTGGAAAGTCAGGATACTTTATACAAGATAATGAAGCTACAGAATGAGATTAGATTTAGAAAAAGCTGTAAAGTTGTCTTCAGCTTGTCTCCTTTCTGTTTCCACTCACATTAGGAATGGACAGTGTCATCTGTCAGACTGATACATAACATTAACTTGACCAAAACTTCTCTCATTCTCTACTCTTGTACTCTGTATGATTTACACCATACTTAGCACTTTCAGGGAAAGAAATAAATTGACTCCTATAGGGTTTCAGGCTACAGTCTGAGTAAGAATAAACAGAGATCTTCCTAACGTCTGCAGAGGGCTCAATGTAGGATAATGTCAACAGAGCTGAAAGTCTGATTTACCATGTTCCCATGTAATATACATAATCTGTATTGATAAATCAAGATTTGACTGTGTGCCCCAAAGTCCCTTTTGTTAAATTTGCTACTTATTTATTTTCCTGTTCTAAATTATTTCAGGAATTAATGAGTCCTATCAGATGGGAATTTTCCGAATACTTGCTGGCATCCTTCATCTAGGCAATGTTGGGTTTACTTCCCGGGACTCAGACAGTTGCTCAATACCTGTAAGTCTAAAACACTTTAAAAGTGATTGTAGTTGTGTTTTAGGATTAATAATCCTTTTTGTTTGGATTGGTTTTTGAAATTAAATCAAACATCTCTTTAAGAACATATCAATTCTTTAAGAAGATATCTATACAGTGACTTGAGATAAAGAGACTAGAGATAAAGAGACTTGAGTTCCAGTCCTAGTGCTCTTGTTTTGTGACTGCATGAGAGCCTTTTAATCTCTAGAATAACAATGGAAAACCTTCAGCCTACAAGCGGATTGTCCTTTAACTTAATTTCTTTTGGTTGATGGGGCAGAGTACCATTTGGTCTAAGTATCATAAGCAAAAATTAATATCTTGATTTATGCCTACAGCTTTGAAATTACAATGTAGACTTTAAAGTTACTCATGACCTTCTTTGTGGAATGCCCACAAAAGACCTTCTTTGTAGAATGCCTGCAAAAGATCCGGAAGCCTTGGGAAGTCTGGTAAAGCCTAGAGACCTCTTTTTGGAATGATATTTTTTAATTCATGAAATAAAATATCTGGGACAGAGGAATTCAATTATGTTGAAATGCAATATATTTTTAAAAAATCAAGTTCAGTAGTCCTCAGCTTAAGAACTCCTGGTCTAGTGTTGTTTTTGTACTTTGTAAAGTGCCTAGCACATTCCCTGGCACATAGTAAGCACTATAAAAATGTTAACTCTTATTTTTATTATTGTAGAAGATGAAGGGTCTGATATGTAGAGAGGTTAGAGGTTCTTCTCCTGAACATTTCTCCTTTCATGTGTGTGTGTTTTAACCCTTTACTCTTCTGTGTTTTAAGGGTTTCTGTGTATGAAATTATGCATGTTATGAGACTTTTTCTTTGGGTAGCTTGCTTTAATCTTGCTTTCTTTGTAGATATCTGTCTGCCTCTGACTTTCTGTGTTTCTGTCTTATAGGATCAAAGATTTAGTTAGAAGAATCTTAGATATTTTCTAGTTCAACCTCTTCATTTTAGAGAAAAGGAAAACTGGAAACAAGAAGGAATAAGTGATTTTCCATGGGGCATCTAGGAAGTGTCAGAGCTAATATTTGAACCCAGGTCTTCTGACTGTAAATCCATTGCTCTTTCTACCGCACTGGAGGATAGTCGGCTGTGACATTTTGGGGCTTTCTTGACCTTTCCATTTCTCTGTGTCACTCTCTCTATCTTCTATATTGTCATAAAAAAAGGTAGCCCATCAAAGGCAGCCATGAACATCAAACCCCATAATTACCTTGCCTAAGCTCAAAGAAAGTAAAACTCCTATAGATCACAAAATTAGCGAAACACAGGGCAGCTCTGCTTAGGCTAGGCAGTGTAGCTCTTCCTCATTTTTCTTATTCTTCTCTGCCTTGATCCTTTTATTGATTGTAGAACTGAGATTTAAAAAAAATTCTTAAGTATTCTGGAGAGAAGTTTGTTCTTTTTTCCAGATTTTTCAAAGTTTATGAGTATAACACTTTATTTTTTTCCTTCACAAAATCAGTGGCAAACATGAAATGACTCTTTAAGGTGTATTTCATTTAGCTTGCTCTTTATCAATAAGAATGCAAATTTTTATTCTTCTGAAATTTTCAAGAAGATAAAGAAATATGACCTGTAAAGTTAGTTTGGTATTTGAGGAGGAAATCTTATAAATTATTTAGAGAGTGAAATGACATTGGCCAGGTGGATAGAGAGTTTGGTTTGTGGAGAAAGGTTTGACCCACATGGAAGGAATCTTTTTTTTCTAATTCTATGATCATTATATTTTTAGTGACCTTAGGCAAGTGACAAAACTCTGGGTCTCAGTTTCTTTTTTTAAAAAATTATTATTTATTTAATATTTTTAGTTTTCAGCATTGATTTTCACAAGAGTTTGAATTACGAATTTTCTCCCCATTTCTACACTCCCACCACTCCAAGATGGCATATATTCTGATTGTCCCATTCCCCAGTCAGCCCTCCCTTCTGTCATCCCACTTCCCCTCATCCCCTTTTCCCTTACTTTCTTGTAGGGCAAAATAGATTTCTATGCCCTATTGCCTGTATATCTTATTTCCTAGTTGCATGCAAAAACTTTTTTTTTTGAACATCTGCTTTTAAAAGTTTGAGTTCCAAATTCTCTCCCCTCTTCCCTCCCCACCCACCCTCACTAAGAAGGCAAGCAATTCAACATAGATCACATGTGTATCATTATGCAAAACCCTTCCACAATACTCATGTTGTAAAAGACTTAACTATATT
>CM053624.1:130362797-130379560 GCA_028646595.1 Phalanger gymnotis
ATAGATATAGATATAGATATAGATATAGATATAGATATAGATATAGATATAGATATAGATATAGATATAGACAGAGAGTACAGGGTAAGTTGAACATGAAGGGATGATATCTAAAACAAATAAATAAAATTAAATTAAGGAATGAGAGAGGAATATATTGAGAGAAGGAGAGATAGAATGGGTAAATTATCTCACATAAAAGTGGCAAGAAAAAGCAGATCTGTAGGAAGGGAAGAGGGAGCAGGTGAGGGGGAATGAGTGAATCTTGTTCTCTTTGGATTTGACCTGAGGAGGGAATAACATACACACTCAATTGGGTATCTCAGAAAGGAGGAGGAAGGAGATAAAAAAGGGGGGATGATAGAAGGGAGGGCAGATAGGGGGAGGAGGTAATCAAAAGCAAACACTTTTCAAAAGGAACAGGGTCAAGGGAGAAAACTGAATAAAGGGGGATAGGATAGGAAGGAGCAAAATATAGTTAGTCTTTCACAATATGAGTATTGTGGAATGGTTTTGCATAATGATACACATGTGATCTATGTTGAATTTCTTGCCTTCTTAGTGAAGGTGGGTGGGGAAGGAAGAGGGGAGAGAATTCGGAACTCAAAGTTTTAAAAGCAGATGTTCAAAAAAAAAGTTTTTGCATGCAACTAGGAAATAAGAAATCTATCTTGCCCTACAAGAAAGTAAAGGAAAAAGAGATGGGGGAGAATGGGGCGACAGAAGGGAGGGCTGACTGGAGAATGGGGCAATCAGAATATATGCCATCTTGGAGTGGGGGGGAGGGTAGAAAGGGGAGAAAATTGTAATTCAAACTCTTGTGAAAATCAATGCTGGAAACTAAAAATATTAAATAAATAAATAATAGTTTTTTAAAAATTAAAAAAAAGAATCGGTGAGAAAAAAAAAGAAATGATAAAGATGAAGAATTCAGAGAAGCAGAAGACATCTGAACCAATGCAAAGTAAACAGCATCAAGAAAACAATGTGTATAATGACTACAACACTGTGAATGTAAAGTCCTCCAAGTGTAATTGTAATGACCAAGTCTAGCCCTGAAGAAGATAGGAGAAAATGCACCTACATTCCTTCTTTGCAAAACAGAACACTGAACCAATATGTCAATTTTACTATAAATATTTTTTCTTCTTTTTTTAAAAATTCTTTATTACAAAAGATAGTTCCCTAGGGAGATGATAGGGAAGTATATGTGGAAATTAAGGTGATATAAAAATAAAAGACATCAATGAAAATAGCACATATATCCTGCCTACCTGTCATGTGCTACAGAACAAGAATTCACAAGCTTGGACAGTTTTATAAAGATTCTTAAAACATGCTAGGCCTTAAAAGCTTTGTATGAAGTAAATCTCCCATGGAAGCAAAACACAACTTGAAATGTAAAATTCTTTCTTAAACTGACTGACAGATGAGATGACTAATTATCATAAATGATTCATTAGCATTCATGATTACCTTCTGATGAATAAGCTCATCAGGAATCTTAGAAGACAAACATCTGTGCCTAGGGAATTAAGAGCTTAGAAATATTCTACCTAAGTTAAATAACCTTTAAAAAATATCATTTGCATCAGCATTTTATTAAACAAGCAGCAACACTGCCTGTTTATAAATTTGTAGTTTCACCACTAATCCTAAAACAATGGTGAGTTACAATTTTAAACCTAAATAACAGAAAATTAAAAACAAATTCCGTATCGTATTTCCTTTAAAAAAATATATAAACTATGCTGCCTGCGAATCATAAGGATAGGAAAAAGGAGGTTTGATTTTCCCCACAAAATTTGATTAGAATCACAATTTCACTTTAACTATGATTGAGTTTTAAATCTGGCCATTTTATATTTAAATGATCCAGCCTAAAAATAAGAAATCAATATTTTAAAAGCCATTGAAAACAAAAGTTTTTGCTCCAAGAGCAGTATTTAAATGCGTACATGACACTCTACAGAAGCCAGTTTCCTAAGTGGAAATCCTAGAACAAGAAAATGATAATGGAATACTGCAGGCAGGCTTGCAGGAAGAATTGCCATTTAACAACTAGTTATCTACAAAGTATCCAACCAAATAATTTTTACAAATCCCCACTTGGCTGAACTCCTATACATTTCTCTATGGTGCTATCTGCAACCTCATCATCCAAATCACATCAGCCTGGGTATTCACACCTAATCAGTACCCTCTGCTCCCAGAATCTCTGATTGGATGGCAGATCCAGGCAAGAAAGGTTCCAAGGCCAGTTATCTTTCATTTACTACCTGGTTGCACTCTTTTGGATTTTTCCAACATGTCTCCATACTAGGTAGCTTTCCTTCTTTCCACCCTTAACCCTTTTCAGCTTTCTTTTGTCATGTTGTCTTCTCCCATTAGATTGTAATCTCCTCGAGAGCAGGAAGTGGCTTTCTTTCTCATATTTGTATCACAACTGCTTAACACAGCACCTACCACATAATAGTTTGATTATATTAACTATTTTATGACCAAGAGAAAATATTTTCCATGGTTACCTTGCTAGATTTAAGAACTTTAATTTGTTCTTCAAAAACTGTATCCTTATTCTTCTCCAAGAAGCCTTCACACTGGTATTCAACCTGCAAACATATGGAAAAATTTTAATATTTAACCAAACTCTTCAATAACAACAACAAAAAGATTTTGAGCTACTTATTAATTGCAAGAAACATGTCTTCAGTTTTTCCAGCCAGAATCATGGCGGGCATAGAAGAAAAGAAGAAGCTACCGTCCGTTCCAGAATCCCTTCTGAAAAAGCGAAAGGCTTTCACAATACTGAAGGCCAAATGCTTGAAGAAGAAGATGGCTATTAAAAAGCTCCATAAAATACAGAGAAAAGTTATCTATGAAAAAGCTAAAGCCTACCATAAGGAGTACAGACAGATGTATAGGAGTGAAATCCGGCTGGCTAGAATGGCATGCAAAGCTGACAACTACTATGTACCTGCTGAACCCAAGTTAGCTTTTGTGATTAGAATCAGAGGTATCAACGGTGTTAGCCCACAGGTCCGAAAGGTATTGCAACTTCTTCGTCTTTGCCAAATCTTCAATGGCACTTTTGTTAAACTTAACAAGGCTTCTATTAACATGCTGAGGATTGTGGAACCATACATTGCACGGGGTTACCCAAACCTGACGTCTGTGAATGACTTGATTTACAAATGTGGTTATGGCAACATCAAGAAACAGAGGATTGCCCTGACAGATAATGCCCTTATTGCAAAATCTCTTAGTAAATATGGAATTATCTGCATGGAGGACTTGATCCATGAGATCTACACTGTTGGCAAGCACTTCAAAGCTGCCAACAACTTCCTGTGGCCCTTCAAATTATCTTCTCCATGAGGCGGAATGAAGAAAAAGACTACACATTTTGTGGAAGGTGGAGACCAGATCAATAGGCTTATTAGAAGAATGAACTAAAGGTCTCTACCATGATTATTTTTCTAATGGTCTGTTAATAAAAATGCCTGTGACAAAATTGAAAAAAAAAAAGAAACGTCTTCAGTGCCTGCTGTTTGTAGGGTACTGTGCTAGGAATGTTTCAGTTGGTCAAAACCATTTCTACTATAAAGGTGAAATTATAGGATCGAAACCCATCAAAATTATAGTAAACTCACCAGATGTTTTTATGAGAGCCAATAATTTATGGATCAGTAGGATTTCTGTTTGTTACCCTCAGTACTCTTAATTGAACATATGAAAGGAACAATAAGAGTGGATTCTCTTTTTGCCACCGTCTTATCCCCTCCATAACCAGGCTGATCATAACACCTGGAGCTTATCATCTGTCCCACTACAGACTGCTTCCCCCCCTCCACTTCCTCCTATGCCATAGTCATGTATCCTTGTGGCTCAGTAGAAACTATCTGGCAGAAATAAATTTACCCTTTGGGAAAAAAGGTTGCTAGTGAAAAAGAATGAGAATAAATTGCAGGTTGGTGGAGAGAAAGTAGAAGAGCTAACAAAATTGAGGCAGGGTTTAAGGAAACAAGTTAATGTGAAAAATTCTAAGGTGCCATTTCATAGGGGCAAACGTCATAGGGATAAATTCACATGCTCCTTCCTCCAAAGATTGTTACTCCCATCAGCCTATTCCTAAAGTGAAAGCTCACTTTGGAGCTTTTATGTCTGTAAGGGATATCTTAAGGTCTCCAGTCGAGATTATGGCAAACCTGGAAAGAAGACGGTCCCTACAGGTAACCTTTGTAAAGACAGGTAAGTAATCCAGGCCCACTTACCATCTCAACCTCCACTCCCCGGCTGCAATCTAAAGATACCTTATATGACTTTCTAATATGTGTGAAATCCAGTGACAAAATCCAGTTATACACAGGATAACAATATTATTGATAACTCTCAATTATTTGACATCAAAATTCAAATGGGCGTGAAGTAAAAAAACAAAAACAAACAATACAGGTTAATCATCCCACAAAGCCATAAAATGAGAGAGAATCTTGCATAGTAGATAGAAATCTGGCCTCAAAACAAAGAAGACAAGTTCAAGTCTTTTCTTTGACATACAGTGGCAGTCAGATCCTGCGCTGATCTCAATGCCCTAGGTAACTCTCCAAAACTGTAACTTGTAGAAAAGGTACAGATTTGTATTGGTAGAGGGATTTTCTTCACTGGGGAGTTCCCCATACCAATGAAATCACAGGTCCAGTCCCTATTCCCATCCCTAAGGCCATGCGACCTTTAGCAAAGAAGGAAAAAGTTACCTGCTATTGGTTTCCCCCCACTTTTTTTCAACCTGAATCTTCTAAAGTTTAAAAGAAATTTAAAAAACAACCCACAGCAAAGCATCCTTACTTTGTCAGCAAAATGCTGAATGATAAAAGCTTTGTTTGACAGACGGGGTTTTTCAAAGAGTGCACATTTGTTCAAATGTGTGTTGTACAACTTCTGGGCCCATGTATCATCTGAACCTTTAGGCATCTAGAAAAGAAAGAGAAGACAGCAGTTAGAACATAGCTGTGATGCTCATCTGAAGTAATTAAGATGGCAAACTGCACTTTCTGTCAATTACCTAACACCTTTTACATACACTTAAAGAGCTCTTCTATCTTCATATTTCTGTGGACTCACTTTGATAGTCTGCATACAACAAACCAAATATTATAAAATCCTATAATTGAATATCTTTCCAAGGCTGACTTAAGGCATTCTTTTCCATTTTTTATTTAACATATTTCATCAAGTTGCAAATGAACAACTAAATGGGTTTTTATACTAAAAGACAAACTATTGAAGAAAATCTTATAGCTATTTGTATTCTTGACATGTTAGGAAATCAGGACAAGCTTATGGGAAGATGAAATTTATCATATATATTGAACACATTCAGAAAGAGACAAAAAAAATTTTTTTTTATCTAATACCAGATGGGGAAGCTGTGGCTAGATAGCATCTAAAAAAGATCAGAGAATTTTAGTGGTACAAGTTCAATATAAATCAATAATGTGATAGAGGAGTCAAAAAATCTAATAGACTTTCATCTATAATAGGAGAGAGCCAAAAATGAGAAAGGTTATATTTTACCCACTATATTCTACTCTTTTTGGACATCCGGAAAATTAAGTGACATCTCTTAAGGACACTGGTAAACTGGAAAATATCCAAAGACAAGCAACCAAGATCACAGAGTTAGAGGTAAAAGGGACCTCAGAGTTCAACTAGTCCAACCACCTTTTTCTAAATGAGAAAACAGAAGCCCAGAAAGATTTAAATGACTTGCCTAAGGTTGGACCTAGGTCCTCTGACTTTAGATCTAGTATTCTCTCCTATATAACCATGCTATCATGTCTGTGCACAACTGAAGTCAGAAGCATACAACCACAGTAACTAAAATTCCATAGGCAGACCTTAAAAATGAAAAAAATACCTTGAAGTTTTGGACAATAGGGGAATTTACATCTATCATCCAAATTTTTGGGTCAGAGTTGAGACTTCATTAGTGTAGGGAATTCACATGGTATCCCATCAATGCAGATTGGTATGTGGTATAGAGCGTTAGAGGATTGCCCAAATTGCTAAGGCATTAAATGATTAGCCCATAGTCACAGATATAATGTGTTAGAAGTATAAACCTATGTCTTTTTTACTCAAAGGCCTGACCTATATCCGCTACTCTAGGCTGTCCCATCCATCATTGAATAACTGACTAAAATGAAGCCTCAAAGATAGGTGTTGAAAAATCTTGATATTATACCATCTGAAGGAAATGGGAATGTTTAAGCAAGAGGAAAGACTTGAGGGAACATGGTAGCCTTCTTCTGGTAAATGAAGGAGGATCATATAGAGGGAGAGATTAGTCTTGTGCTGCTTAGCTCCAGAATAAAGAACTAGAAATAAGGGGTAGGAGCTATAGAGAATCAGATTTAAGTTTAATGTAAGGAAAAAGTTTCTTAGAATTACACAAAATTGCACTGGCTTTCTGGAGAGGTCCCTGCTCATTAGAGGTTTTCAAGGAAAGGCTGGATGACATAGAGGATTTCTGCACGACTATGAACAGGTTGGTTGGACAAGATGGCCTCCAAGATCCCTTCCAACTCTGTGACTCTATGACATTTAGTTATATTTTAAATTATCAGATAGCAAAGAAATCAGTCTCCAATATGTTTAAAACATTATGGTCTTTACACGTTTCTTGAGGATAGGAACACCATGCTCTAAAACCTAAAGCTTTGCTGTCATTCAGTTGTTTTAGTTGTATTCAACTCTTCATGACCCCATTTGGGGTTTTCTTGGCAAAGATGCTGAATATCTTTGCCAAGAAAATGGTGTGCCATTTCCTTGTCCAGCTCATTTTACAGATTAGGAAACTGATGCAAATCTGAGGCTGAATCTGAATTTAGGTATTCCTGACTCCAGGCTGGGCACTCTATCTACTGTGCTGCCCAACTGCCCACAACACTAAAGCATCTCTAATTTAAATTTATGCAGATGGCACAATGGAAAGAATACTGTCTTTGGGATCATATGATATAGGTCAAATTCTGCCTTTGATTCCTATCATTTGTGCAAATTTAGTCAAGTCACCACCTCCTTGGGCCTAAGTTTCCTCATCTACACAACAAGGATGTTGGCTAGCTGGTCTCTGAATTCTCTTCCAAATCTAGACCTATGACTCCAAGCAAATTAACTAAGTTGTAAATGAAAGTATATCTTGAAAATATTTTCATCTTAGAAACAATCAAAACATTACCAATGTTATATTACTGAAAATTGAAGTATTACATCTTTAGACATTATACTAAGGGAAAGTATTAGCCAATATATATTATAGGTAAATAATGTCAAGGCAGCATGGTATAGTGGATACTATGACTCTGGACTAGAGTAATCTCTCTGGGCCTCAGTGTGCTAATCTGCCAAATGAGAGAGGTGTACTCTTTGACTTTTAAAGTCCTTTCTAGCTTTAGAGCTGTGATCCCTACAGAGGATGAAAATTTACCCTGTTTATTGGTTCCTCACAGAGAAAGTCAAACATGTTAGTGCTACAAAGGACCTTGGAAATGGTCTAGTCTAACCCTCTTATTTTACAGATGAGGAGGATGAATTCCAGGTAAAATAAATAACTTGCCTTAGATCCCATAGCTGACATCAGTCACTGAAGAATGCTAGCTATTCAAATGTTAAAGACTTCTCATTTATCTATACCTATACTAGAGAAGAAAATAAGCCAATAATTCATTAAGCTTTTTTTTAATTCCTCTGACAAAGGTGATCACTGGTTAATTTAAATAATGGCTTATGGCTTCATAACGACTGTTATAGCATAAAAATGAAATGCTAAGCTTGTATTTCCAAAGTGAATTGTAAGACATATGAAATTCAAATATATGAGAAAACTTATGAATTTAGACTCCATTAATTCAGAATTGGCGATATTTTTTGTAGTTAATCAAGCTGAAGTTTACGTTCACATGATTACTAAAAAAAGGATTTGCTAATCAATTTTTGTAAACACAACTACAGAGTGGACGTTTAAGCTATTGTTATAAAACTATCATATATGACAACTATTAGTATCTTCAAGTAGTCACTTGCTTAGAGATAACTGATATGCTAATTACAAATAATTAATTTTTTCATCAAAAGTAGGTTTCCTGCAGACATCTACTATGGAACACTTAGAGGCAAAGAATATTAGAGAAGGAAGTAATCTTGCAAATAAGCTGAGCTATCACCTTGATTTTAAAGATGAAGAAAGTAATAAAACTGAATTTCTTTTCAAGTGTTTATTAATTCAAGCTATCTTTCTGTAGCCTCTCTAAGGCTGGCAGGTGACGCACTGGATAGAGTGATGGGCCTGGAATCAGGAAGACCTCTTTGAATTTGGTCTCATGCATTTACTAGCTGTGTGACCCTGGGCAAGTCACTTAACTTCTGTCTGCCTTAGTTTCCTCAACTGTAAAATGGGGACAATATTGCACCTACCTCACAGGGCTATTGTGATGATAAAATGAGATAATATTTATAAAGCACTTAGAAGTGCCTGGGACACAGCAGGTGCTTAATAAAAGCTTGTGCCATTCTCCTTCTCTCCCTGATATGTCTGAAATACTAAAGTTTTAATTGTACTTTCAACATTTATATGGCTAATGGCCATATATATATAATATCTTTACCAACACAGAATTCATTACTCAAAACAAATAGTCAGCTTTGATAATTGAAGTCATTTTATTATAAACCTTAATTCATGATTTACTAGTTACTCTTCCCTGCTAAGGATACTGCTCGATGATTAAACTATAGTCATAATACATATGCAACCAAATCTTGATTATCTTTGACACTGAAGGACAGTGGTTGCAGGGACAAAGAAATTGATAGATGATCTTGAACCATCTTTTGAGCCATTTTTCTCCCACCTTCTTTGAGTGAGATGCTAATAATTGGTGAAATTCCAAAAAACAGAGACAGCAAAAGAAATGAGAAATGGAAGATATGGAAAATCTACCACATGGGTAATCAGCCTCAGAGTAATTGAGAGTGGGTTGAAAAAAATAACTTTTTATGGGAAAACACAATCTACATCATAATGTGATTTATATTCAATGTAGGTATGAATTACTTAAAATTTCTTTCAAAGATAATTTAATACCAAAGTTGAAAAAACAGCTTTAAAAGAGAGTCAATCATTTCCTTAAACATTTTCTACTATTGAACAAAAAGGAAGTATACATACACACTGATAGGACTAATGCATGACCAAAATTTCCAGACAAGAAACTGAAAATATCCTCTCATATATTTTAGAATGAGACGTTTAAAACAAACAAACAAAAACATTCCATGTTCCTCATCCAGCTTTAGCAAAATGGAACTTGTGGGTAGCAACCTTCCACAACTAAGAAACACAGTTGTATGGGAACTGGCACATACCAGTGAGAAAAAAGGATTGTCAAGCTGTGGTATTCACTACCAAGGGGGTAAGAAAGACACTCTAAAATAAGCCATACTTGGCTTATGAATCAGTATGTAATCAAATCTAACCCTTCCAAGCTTATTGCACCCCTACAATAGACCTTAAGTACTCAGCTGGAAATACTTTACCTACCTTGCATTCTTCATCCAACAAATCCAGAATGCCCAGTTTTGCTTCTATAAGGTTGATACAAGGTTGATTGTCATAAAAATCTATGAGTGTCCATGGAATTTGCTCCTTCATATACTCTTCTTGTTCTAGCTTAAAAACATGCTATAGGGAGGGGAAAAAACAGTTGTCTTTGTAACCATCAGCATCAAAATACATGCATTAAGTCTATTAACCACATTTATTTAGGATCTGTGTTATTAAGAACATTATAAAACTCCTGCTGGTTTTCAGATACAGCAATCCAGTCAGGGAAGCAGAATGAGGACAAATGGCACTGTATAAGAAAGCTTAACAAACATTAGCTATTCATCACCCTGAGAATTTGAATAATTTTGGATGTGGTTGGTAGCACAGAGTTTAAAAACCAGAGAGTTTAAATGTTAACATTCCCCTTCCCCCGGGGAAATCTTTCCAAAATACATTTCCCCGATTTCTTAAATTGTTGTACTATGTAATGGATGCGTCTGTAGATGTGGATATAGATGTGGGAGCATAGAGCAGAAAGGTTTAGCTTCATTTTAGTAATATTTACCACATGAATTCAAAGCCAATGGAAAGCAAATTTCTACTGCCCTCAATTCCAACGCAAAAGCTGAGTGTTGTGTATTAGCAGCACACTTATGAATGATGGTTACCACCGTCTCTGAACGCAATGGTCTCTGTCTTTTTTTCCTTTTAACAATAAGTAGTCTCCATTTAAGACAACAGAAGCATTTGACTGAGACCATAATATCATTCGGCTTTCCTCTCTCAGCTAAGTTTTTATGTCAAAGCTAACCTGAATCTTTGGGCCTGAGAAACATCACAAGTTGTCAGAATGTTTGAAAGTAAATGTGGATATAGAATACAATGTCTCAAATTATCCTAGATTTATAAAGTAGTGCCTAACCCCCACTCCAATCTCAAATCAGTAAGCCCCACTTAGTTATCCAAAACTCAAAATTTATTGGAAGAAAACTGAGAGAGATGACACTAAGAATTAAGAAACTGTATAAATGCCTTGATAAAATATATCAGTTGAGCTGGTGAAAGACAAGTTCTTTTTTTTTTTCTTAACAGACTTTAGTTCTTGACACTGAGATAGGGAAAAACTGCTATTTGGATTCTTAGGGGAGTTTGACAGGATTTATATTTTTATTCACATTAGAAACTATATTATGTTTATGACCTTAAAGACACTGCTATATTATTTTAACATTTGTGCTAAGGGGTGTGATTTACTGTACAGCCAAATCCTTTTTTTCTATATAAATATCCTCTTTAATTCAAGTATCTCCAAACATCATAATAATTCAGCGGGATATTTTCTATACCTGCTATATAGGAGGGTAAAAAACAAGGCTAAAGAAACTTTTACATTGGCTCACTGAGTAACCACTGTTCAAGAAAACAAGTTCAAGGGGGTCATTTCGGCAGGGGGGTCCCTTCACACCATAAAATTGTGAGTCTAACATGGAGAGACAATTTCTAATTCTAATTACATAACACTACAAATAAGAATTAAGCTTAAGCATTACATAAAACCACCTCAAACACACAACAAAAGGCAGTGTCTGTATTCTCCAAACCACTTCCTATCATGCTACTCTTTAAAAGTTCATTTGGGGGCACAAGATTCTCAGTGTAGCTCCACTGAGCAGTCTAGGGGCACTGTACACTTGGAGTCTACACAGACCATGACATTCTCTAGATATTACATTAATTATTAACCATCATTTCCTAAATTGTTCTAAACCTGAGAAAATAAGTATAATTTTGGAATTCATTTCAGGAACCAGATTTCAAATACAAATGAGACTTTTCAAAGGAATCACTTTTTAGCAGAGGGGAATGTAGGAAAGAAAATTCTTACCATGTTGAATTGTTGCTGTAGTTTCTCATTGGCATAGTTAATGCAAAATTGTTCAAAACTATTTATCTCAAATGTTTCAAACCTATAAAACCAAAGATAATTGGCTGTACAAACAGACAAATACCCACAGAACATTGCACAACAGAAACAATAAGAAAAGCCCTAAATTATCTGAAATTCTCTCTCCAAAGTAATGAAGTTTGAATACTTTCTTGGAAGAGGGTTCCAAGTCAATAACACCGACCATGAACCTAAATGCTCACCAGACTCCAGAAGGATAACAAAAAAGCATAAACATATTGTATTATCAGAATAATGAGCTTTGGAAATCTCATGCCAAAGTGGAAGATAATTAAAGTCATCAATAAAGACATTATTGTACTATTTAAGTACAAACATAGCACTAATAAATGCATATATTATAGTGTTTGGGGTAATTGTCATACTTTCTCAATGGTCAGTTTACAAAAATCACCATTATTCCAATGCTCTCTTGGTAGAAATGGCACAGGAACAAAAAATTAACAATTTTTAAAAATAGCACAGTTCACAAATAAAAAGTATTATATTAAACACAAGTGTACAATAAGGAATTTAACAGTAAAAGAGTAGAATATATTGAAGGAAAGAGTTAGAGTCAAACTAGATTTATAATTCAATTCAATGTAATACACAATGTAATACACATTCATTAAGTGCCTACTATGTCCAATGCACTATGCTGGGTGCTGAAGACAGCAAAGATAAAACTAAGAAATAGAGATAGCCCTCAAAGAGTTTATAATATAGTAGGGAAAGAAGACATGTACACAAACAAATATAATACAAGTCAAAATCTAATAGGAACAAAGAAGGAAGTACGTTAGATATGAGGAAGAAAGGATAACTTCTAGCTCCAGGAAGCACACACACACAAAAAAACCAAAACCCTTCATACAGGAGGTATGGGACAACTCTGAGACTTCTTTGATTTCTTCACCATGCCACCCATGTTAGGTACCTTCCTTTTTAGTCTTTTGTGTCTCCCACTGGAATGTAAGCTCCTTGGGGGTGGGGATTTTTTTTCTTTTTTTTGATTTTGTATTCCCAGTGCTTAGCACAGTGCCAGACACATAGAGACTGCTTAAAAAATGTGTACTGACTATTTGAGCTGGGCCTGGCAGAAAGATAGTTTCAACACAAAGAGAAGTCAGGAGAATCCATTCCAGGAATGCGGGATGCCATGTTTAAAGGTATAGAGATGGAAGGCTTTAATGATAACTTGCCATAAGAGAGAGTGAAAGCAAAAATGTTCTACTAGAGTGAGTAAGCCAGAGTTGGATCCCAGTTTAATTTTTGTATAATGTAGGATAATTATGCTACTACCACTAAGAAATTCTTTAATCCAAATGGGCAGAAGCTGGAGTATCTAATAATACCTTGGAGTTATTTGGTTATTTCTCCTTATTAGCAGATTTTCCACCATTCAAATGAATTAATCTATTGTAAGTTTTATGAACACCACTAAAAATTAAGTAACATAATACACTTACCCATAAATATCCAACACTCCAATAAAAGAGTGCTGCTTTATAGCAGAATGGAGAGCTTGATTGACATGATCTACAATCCAGTTAAAGAGTTTAGCATAGATATGTTTGGCCAAGGCATCCCGAGCATTAGTGGCCTGCAATTTGGGAATTGGTTTGATATAGGTCTCAGTTGCAGTAGCCAGCTTCCTATGGCAAAGCCAATGACACATTTCTTCATATTCGACTCCCATAAGATCACAGAAAATGCTAAGAGGTTCATGTTTCGGCTGCCAAAGAAAAATGGCTCATTTAGATAAGTCATATAATAAGAATTTTCCAGAACATATTTGTGAAGGCAGAAAGTACAAAACAGGAAATTCTCTAACATAACAAAAATAGAATTCACCAGGATCATCAGAGGATTATTGTAGTAGTAATACTAATAATGCAAATTAATATAGAAAAACTATTAATAATTATTATTGATTTTCTATAGATAACTCAAATTTGTATAGTGCTTCATGTTTTCCCAAAGCATTTTAGACAAATTGTCTCATTTAATTCTTTAAAATTAGCTTATTTTTATTCTGAATTTAAACACCAAATAACAATAGTAAGGACTACAATCTAGGTTTCCTGCTCTTATCACTGCACCACACTTCTCCATTTTTCCTTCTTCTTGCATAGCTACCAAGTCATTTTAAACACAAATATATTAAGCATTTATTAGCAAACAGCATTACTGAAATCATGCCACTATTCCCTAAAATAAGCATTTTAAATGTACGTATATGAACATTACGTCATTTGAAAGTAGGTCAGTGCATTCTATACTTATTTTCTCTGAATAGAGTCATCACTTCCTGAGCTAAAATTCCCTATTTTGCTACATAGAAACTTATTTTAAACAGCATAGGAACATTTACCTACATTAAGTAAAAACACACTTGGAACCTAACAACCAACATTATCATAAAACAAGGAATAGAAACTATTCTATACAGAGTGATATGAAAAACTCAAATGGATTAAAGTCCAAATGTCCTAGTTATGTATCAATATCACATGAATTAAGTCTCTAAGAAAATTTGCCAATATCAAGGATAAAAAGGACAAATAAATGAAGGATATTCTCTGATAATATATCTTCAATGTTGTTTTCTACTATAACCATAGAAGAAAAAGGGAAGAGAGGAAGAAAGCAGAAATCTCCTTTTAAGAAAACTTTAAAATAAAACATCCAATGATGGTGACAATGATGATTAGCAATAATTCACATGATTTTTCTATTATTTAGTTAGTGTAGTGAAATGGATAATGAAGTCAATTTAGGACTGGCAAGCCTTGACACAATTTGGACAGAGGTTTCTGTAAGTGAAGATTAAATTAGCTTTTGAGTCCTGATTCTCTGTTTCTGTCATCTGTTTTCATTATGACAATACATGTTTATACTGCCAGCAGGGTTAAACTGTTCAAGCAAATTCTGGATCAGCATCATCAAAATCACAACAACCCCAAACACAGAAGACTAAAATTCCCCAAAGAACTTTTAATAGATTAGAAAAATCCATCAACAAAGCAAACAAAACATGAAAACACTAATGTGGTAAGAACTAGAAACTCTGATAAGGATGCCCAAGCTACCTAGACAAAGTTATCTTGCTCAGTATTTAAGGAATCTGGGATAAAGAGCTGGTCAATTTGTTCCATTTTGAGGAGAATTTATAAACAAGAGGCTAAAAAACAATTCCACCATTAGAAAACATATGTAGCACAACCAAGCAATACAGGTAACCAACCTCTGTCAGACCAGTTAAACTGGTGCATGTGTGTACATATCCATATAACTTAGATTTAGAGAATACTTACAAACTAAATTGGCAACTATTTAATTTTAAGGCATACATACTTTAGCCTGATTACGCAGTCTTAAAATGATTGTAACATGGCAGGATTATATTTCTTAAATATCAACTCATCTCTGTCACTCATTTTTCTCCTGCAAAGGCCATGAAGCTTCTACCTAGCTTGCCTAGCTACCAAGTCATTTTAAACACAAATATATTAAGCATTTATTAGCAAACAGCATTACTGAAATCATGCCACAATTCCCTAAAATAAGCATTTTAAATGTACGTATATGAACATTACATCATTTGAAAGGCTAAAAAACAAGAAGTATGGTGCAGTGATAAGAGCAGGAAACCTAGATTGTAGCCCTAACTCTATTGTTATTATGTGTTTAAATTCATAACTTTTATAACAGTTCCAGTCGCTGCTAAATTAAAGTTCTGGTTAAAAACGAAAGAAGGAAATTCAAAGGAGAAGAGAGGGATGAGGATGAGAATGACTCTTGGGAAAATGCTTTAAAGCAATTGCATAATTGGTCTACTCTCAGGATAATCTTTCCTCCATATCTTAAGGTCAAGGGAAGCACACCAATGCTTTAAGAAAGACTTCCAGTGATGTCATATGTTTTTTAAAGTGGTATTAATATTCTTGATTTTTAAAATTATAAACATTTGGGAAAATTCAGTATATTGAAGGCAAAGTTAATCATATGGGTATCAGTGAGTTCACCTGAAAAAAAAATAGTGTATTCTATAAGATTTCTTTAGAATAGATTGAGGCCTAAATCAGATGAAAACTCATATAGTCTCAAGCCCACCATCTTTTGCAAAATTATCATATGAGGTCAGGAAATATAAGCATGTGTACAAAGAGAATTCAGTGGCCAGGAGAACTATGTTGGACCAAAGACCATAAAGAAGGGGTAACAGGGTCATAGATTTATAGCTGGGAAGGGATCACAGAGATCATTTAATACCACCCCATTGTTTTACAGATTCAGAAACAGAGTCCTAGAGGAGGGGTGGAGCCAAGATGGCAGCTGGAAAACAGGGACTTGCCTAAGGCTCTCCCACAGGACCCTCCAAACACCAATAAAAAATGGCTCTGAACAAATTCTACAACTGCAGAACCCATAGAATACCAGAGGGAAGCAGGGCTCCAGCCCAGGACAGCCTGGATGGTGGCTGGGAAGGGTCTATCACATGGAGCTAGAAGGAGAGCAGAGCAGAGCCCAGCGTAGGCTATGCCAGGAGCAACCAGACCAGGAGCCCAGTGAAATAGGCCCTAGTGCCCTGAATCAGTGAGCTATGGCACCAACCCTCAACCCACAAACACCAAAAGACAACAGAGAAAGTTAGTGGGAAAAACTGCGGGGGACAGAGTGATAGGAGTTCGCAGTTCAGCTACCACCCTGGAGGCAGCAGAGGAGGTGCAGCTGCAGAACTACAGCTGCAGTTGCTTTTGGCCCCAGGCCCACCTGGTGGGAGGAATGAAGTGGCAGATCAGAGCTGGAGTGCAGAGCCTGCTTAGATCTGAGTCTGGTCCAGGTTGGCCATTCTTGGGGGAGGAGGAGTGCGGGTGTGGCAGAGTTTGCTGTGTAGAAATAGCTCTGAAAACAACAGCCCAGCCCCTCAAACTTGGGACAAAGTACTCTCTACTCTACAAGCAGTCATACCCCAGACGAAAAACTCAAGGGTCAAGTAGTTGCTGGGAACATGGCCAGGCAGGGAAAACAGACTCAGATTTAGACTCAGACTTTGGAATCTTTCTTTGGTGACAGACCAAAGACCAAAACACACAGCCAAAAGAAGTCAACAAAGTCAAAGAGCCTACATCAAAAGCCTCCAAGAAAAACATGAACTGGTCTCAGGCCATGGAAGACCTCAAAAAGAATTTGGAAAAGCAA
>CM053624.1:130380060-130495855 GCA_028646595.1 Phalanger gymnotis
CACCAGGTGGGCCTGGGGCCAAAAGCAACTGCAGCTGTAGTTCTGCAGCTGCACCTCCTCTGCTGCCTCCAGGGTGGTAGCTGAACTGTGAACTCCTATCACTCTGTCCCCCGCAGTTTTTCCCACTAACCTTCTCTGTTGTCTTTGGTGTTTGTGGGTTGAGAAGTCTGGTAACTGCCATAGCTCACTGATTCAGGGTGCTAGGGCCTGTTCTGCCTAGCTCCCCATCTGGTTGGTCCAGGTGCAGCCCACACTAGGCTCTGCTCTGCTCCACTTCCACCTCTGTGCGTTAGACCCTTCCCAGCCACCATCCAGGTTGTCCTGGGCTGGAGCCCTGCTTCCCTCTGCTATTCTGTGGGTTCTGCAGTTGTAGAATTTGTTCAGAGCCATTTTTTATTGGTGTTTGGAGGGTCCTGGGGAAGAGCAAGTTCCTGCTTTCCACCTGCCATCTTGGCGCTGCCCCCTACCATCTTTATCATTTCTTACAGTACAGTAATAATATTCTAATACATTAAGATACCACATTAAAAAAATACTCTTGCCCTGTGTTGTTTCCTTTTCTTAACAACTACAAAAAGTACTGCTGTAAATATTTTAGTATAAATGGGTATCTCTTTCAATCTTTGAGCTCCTTGGTGTATATGCCTCATAGTGGATTATCCAGGTTAAAGAGTATAGACATTTTAGCCACTTTTTGTTTTCATTTTCCAATATTTCTTTTTAAGATTTTGAGTTCCAAATTTTCTCCCCATCTCTCCCCTCCTCCCCCAAGATGGCACGTAATTTGATATAGGCTCTACATATACATTCATATTGCACCTATTTGCACATTAGTTGTTTTGTAAAGAAGAATTAGAACCAATGGGAGAAACCATGAGAAAGATGAAACAAACAACAAAAAAAAAATGAATAAAGAGAGAGAACGATCAAATAGTATGCTTAAATCTACATTCAGACTCCACTGTTCTTTTTCTGGATGTAGACAGCATTTTCCATTTTGAGTCTTTTTGGAGTTGTCTTGGATCCTTGCTTTGCTGAGAAGATATAAGTCAGTCAAAGCCATTGCACATTGTGGGTATTATTGTGTATAGTGTTCTCCTGGTTCTGCTCACTTCGCTCAGCATCAGTTCATTCAAGTCTCTCCAGGTTTTTCTGAAGTCTGCCTGCTCATCATTTCTTATAGCACAGTAGTATTCCATTACATTCATATACCACGACTTGTTTAGCCATTTCCCAACTTATGGGCATCCCCTCAGTTTCCAGTTCTTGGCTAGCACAAAAAGAGCTGCTTTAAATATTTTTGTACATGTGGGTACTTTTCCCATTTGTATGATCTCATTTGTGTGATCTCTTTGGTATGCAGACCTAGTAGTGTTGTTGCTGGGTCAAAGTGTGCGCACATTTTTATAGTCCTTTGGGCATAGTTCCAAATTGCTCTCCAAAATGGTTAGATCAGTTCACAACTCCACCAACAATGCATTAATGTTCCAATTTTCCCTACATCTTCTCTACTATTTTTCATTTTCCTGTTTTGTCATGTTAGCCAATCTGATAGGTATAGGTATAATGTGATACCTCAGAGTTGTTCTGATTTGCATTTTTCTAATCAGTAGTAATTCAGAGCATTTTTTCATATGACCATTGTTTGCTTTAATTTCTTCATCTGAAAACTGCCTGTTCATATCCTTTGACCATTTATCAATTGGGGAATGACTTGTAATCTTGTAGATTTGATTCAATTCTGTATTATTTTAGAAATGAGGCCTTTATCAGAGACTCGGGTTATAAAAATTCTTTCCCAGTTTTCTGCTTCCCTCCTAATCTTAGTTACATTGGCTTTGTTTGTGCAAACCCTTTTCAATTTAATGTAATAAAAATTATCCCTTTTGCATTTTATAATGTTCTCTATCTCGTTTTATCATAAATTCTTCTGTTCTCCATAAATCTGAGGGGTAAACTATTTCTTGCTCTCCCAGTTTGTTTATAATATCAGCCTTTATATCTAAATCATATACCCATATGGTTGAAGATGTTGGTCTATGCCTAGTTTCTACCATACTATCTTCCATTTTTCCCAGCAGTTTTTGTCAAATAATGAGTTCTTATCCCAGAAGCTGGAGTCTTTGTCTTTATCAAACAGTAGAGTACTATAGTCAATGACTACTTGTCTAGTGTACCTTACACTGTTTTTTAGCCAGTACCAAATAGTTTTGATGATTCCTGCTTTATTATACAATTTAAGATCTGGTATGGCTAGGCCACCCTCTGTAGCATTTCTTTTCATTTGTGCTCCTTTAGCAAGTCACTGACTTGTTTTTCATGGTTTTCTCTCATCCTTTTTATTTCTCTTCCCAATTTTTCCTCTACTTCTCTAACTTGCTTTTCCAAATCCTTTTTGAGCTCTTCCATGTCCTGAGGCCAGCTCATGTTTTTCTTGGAGGCTTTTGTTGTAGGCTCTTTGACTTTGTTGACTTCTTCTGGCTGTATGTTTTGGTCTTCTTTGTCACCAAAGAAGGATTCCAGAGTCTGAGACTGAATCTGGGTGCGTTTTTGCTGCCTGGCCATGTTCCCAGCCAACTCACTTGACCCTTGAGTTTTTCAGCAGCGTATGACTGCTTGTAGGCTAAAGAGTTCTGTGTTCCAAGCCTGAGGGGATGCACCAGCTCTGCCTCACCAGCACTCCTCCTTCCCCAAGAACCCCCGACCTGGACTGGACTTAGATCTTAAGCAGGCTCTTCACTCCTGCTGTGATCCACCACTTAATTCTTCCCACCACGTGGGCCTGCGGCCAGAAGCAACTGTAGCTGTAGTTCTAAAGCTGCCTCACCTCTGCTGCCCCAGGGGTGGTGGCCAAATCGCAAACTCTATCCCAGTCCCCAGCAGCTTCTCCCAGTAACCTACTCTGTTGTCCTTGGTGTTTGTGGGTTGAGAAGTCTGGTAACTGCTGCAGCTCACTGATTCAGGGCGCTAGGGCACACTCCGCCTGGCTCCTGGTCTGGTTGGTCTGCGCCGCCCACACTGGGCTGGGCTCCTCTCCACTCCCAGCTCCATGCGGGATAGACCTTACCCAGAGACCATCCAGGCTGTCCTGGGCTGGAGCCCTGCTTTCCTATGCTATTTTGAGGGTTCTGCAGTTCTAGAATTGGTTCAGAGCCATTTTTATAGGTTTTTGGAGGGACTTGGCAGGGAGCTCCCGCTAGTCCCTACTTTCCAGCTGCCATCTTGGCTCCGCCCCCCAGATTTGCAAATTCCTGACCCAGGTTTGGGTCTCTTGGCTTGTGTGTGGTTGAGTTTCTGCTGTTGGACTATTAGCCTCCTGGAAGTTTCTGCAGGTTTCTCTGGGCTAGAAAAATGACTGACTTTTTCTTGGCTTAAGTGATCAGAATTTGGTTTGACATGTTTTCCAGGTTGTTGTGGAAGGGGTATGTTGGGTGAGCTGGGCAAAGATACTGACCCTCCCACTTCACATTTTGACTCCATTTCTCTGATATATTGTTTGGGGGATAGTACTATTTTAAAGGATTAACATAATTTAGAAGCAATCCTGCTTTGTTTTAGAAGAATTAAAATTCTTCTAGTTCTTTTTTTTTTCTTTGGAAAAATCACACTTGTGATTTCATAGATATTGGTACCTTCTGATAAGAAAATTCCTCTAACTATATAGATCTATACCTGTATATATGTGTGTGTGTATATACATACACGTGTACATATATGTATGTATGTATATGCATGTGTGTGCATATGTGTAGCCTTAGAGAGTTGTCTAGGAACACTAAGGAGTTAAGTGACCTGCTTTAGGACCACACAATCAGAATGTGTCAGAGGCGGGACTTGAACCTCATTTTCACTCCACTGTACCATGTTGACTCTGAAAATTTCCTTCTAAATGAGACAGTAGCTTCTTTTGTACAAGCAATCACTTGCGTCTGGCATGTACTCCCTTCTTTAACTGTGGTCCATGGAATCCCACACTTCTTGTAAAGCACTTCATGGCTGCTGCCTTTTTCTATCTATGAGGCCTTTCCGAATCTCCCCAGTTATAAACACTGTCTCCTTCTTTAAATTACTTTGTATTCACTTTCTTATCTGGACTATCTTCTCCTTTCTACCTGCTTCTCCCCTCCCTACCTACCCAGTAGAAGACAAGCTCCTTAAAGGTAGACACGCATTTAAAAAAAGTTTTCATTATATCCTCATCTAAGGCAGTACCTTATATATTACTATGCTTTAGAAATGGTTGTTGAATTTTTAAAGTTAATTGGCTAGTGTATGTCTTTGGATTTGAGCAAAAGGATGTCCACTTCATAGTGTTCCTATGAGGAAAGTGCTTTATAAATCTTTTTTGGGGGGAGGCGGCAGGGCAGTTGGGGTTAAGTGACTTGCCCAAGATCACACAGGTAGTACATGTGTCAAGTGTCTACGGCCGGATTTGAACTCAGGTCTTCCTAGCTCCAGGGCCGGTGCGCTACTCACTGTGCCACCTAGCTGCCCCTAGTGCTTTATAAATCTTAAAGCTCTAGGTAGAATGAATGTATTTGATTTAATTAATCTTGTTAGAAATTGATAGTGGAAGAATATGAGCAGTATAATCTAATAAAATAATGAGAAACAAGTTTTAAGAAAGCTTGATGAGCATGCTCAAACCAATGACGTTTAAGGATGAAGCCGAAAGAAGAATAATAAACAAAAGAGGTAGAAATCTGTCAAGATTTCAAAACAAACTCTTTTCATCAGCAAGGACAATGAAGCCATCACATTTGGACACAACAGCTTCAGATGTGCTGCCTAAGAAAGTTAGAATGGCACTAAAGAAAACCAAGATGGAAAAGCAGTTTAACAAAACCAAGTATGGTTGGTTTGTACAAAAGCGGTCTGTGCTGGAGGCAGCACATTTTTAAGAGCTTTGAGATATTCTCAAGATATCTGAAAAAAAAAGGGGGGGGGAGATACCAAAATCACAAAATATAACAAAAGATGACCAAGAGAACATCAATGATGACTCAACTAGGTAGTTGGCACCTGTTCCCACACCCTGCACACAGTGCCCTAGTATGGGCTTGGGAACTCCTCTTGGCCTTGTGCCCAGCCTGTCCATATAATGGAGTGTTTCTTAAGGCCTGATTTCTTGGTCAAGTTCCAATGTCCATAGATCTCTCTGTGTCCCTATGCCAATATGGGCTGGAGAAATGACTCAATGTTGTGTTTAATTGGATTTCCCCATCAGAATTCAGTCTATTGCATTTTCTAGATCTGTTTGGAGGAGTTTTTTTTTCTTGAGGGGGCAGGAGTAGAGGAGAACTTGCTTTTCTGTTTCCTGATATTCTGCCATCTTGTCTCCACTTCTTAAGCTGAGCCTTGAAGAATAAAAAGAGCTATAGCAGTTACCTCACAGGATTATTTTGGAAATGAAATGAGATTATGAACATAAAATACTTTACGAGTCTCAAAGGACTATATAAATGGCTGTTATTTATTTATTTATTTGGCTCTATGGTACGTACATCTACTCTGTGTCATGTTCATGAAAGCATTGGTATTATGACTTATTTAAACTTTATGTTTCCTCCAATACTTTGCACATAATAGACATTAATAAAAGTTTCCTGTTTAATTGAGGCTGAGTTTCTATGGAAATATTCTTCCTGATGGAAACAAATTGCCATGTTAAACTGCCATATTAAGATGAAAGCTTATGTTTTATAATGAAACACTAGGGCAGCAATACAATTTTCACATTAAAAGTTTTTTATGGAAAGTTTTATATGAACTGGTTCATAATGAATTAAGCAGAAGCATGACAACAATGTAAATGGAAAGAGCAAATAAATTTTCCAATCTTAACACTATGATTGTAATGACCATGAGTCTTTGTCCTGGAGAAGAGCTGATAAAATGTGCCTCCTCACCTTCTTTGCAGAGATGGTGTTAGAATTGTGGATGCAGCTGACATGTTGGTTTTGCCGAATGGTATTTTTGTCTTTCTTTTTTCTTTATTACAAGGGATGGTTTACTACGTAGTGTATGAAGAAGGGGTATATTCAAAATAATGGTGATGTAAAGACAAAAGATATCAAGAAAAGAGAAAGGAAAAAAATTTTTTATGAATTGATTTATCAAATTTGTGTTGTAGAATGACACAACTTTTCTTCCAACTGTATTGTTTTTACATCTGTCTTTAAATTCTCTACTGTTTCTTTGGCATTGAATCTTATAGTCTTTGCGGAGTGTTAGTCTGAAAGCATTTTCCTAGGGTCACTTGAAGTTATCTAATATAATTGTGGAATATCATATTGTTTTTTCACTAGGTTTATATTTTTATTCCACTTTTAATGTTTTTTTTCTGTTTGTGACATAGTTTAAGATGCTCCCAGAATTATTTCAAGATGATGAAAAAGTCATTAGTCCCTCTTCAGCCACTCCTTCTGGGCGTACTCCACTCTCCAGAACTCCCATAAAGCCAACTAAGGTTAGACCAGGCCAGACAACAAAAGAGCATAAGAAAACTGTGGGGCACCAGGTGAGTGGTACATAGCTATCTTCTTCCTTTTCTAACATCAATTATGACACATACTTTCTTTGCCCCTTCTCAATTAACCCTGATACTTAATGCTTAGAAAGTAAGCTCATTAAAGACACAAATTTTTTTTTGTCTTTAATCCTGGCTAGCATACTACCTGACACATAATAAATGGTTTAAAAAATGCTTGTTTAATTGAGTAGGGTCCCCAACACACATTCTACCAACCCTAATCCTACACACTCTTCAAAGCCCTCCTCTATCTGCATCCCCATCTTTTTTACAAATCTTTTTCTGATTCTACTCAACCAAAAAAAGATTTTATCCATTTCTCAATTCCACCAGGCCTTTGAGTTTGTACTAGACTAATTTTGATCTTTTTCTCTGTTTCATATACATACTTCTTACGTAGAGCCTAAGCAACTGAAGGTCAAAAACTATGTCTTCTCTTTCGTGGCACACTCTAAATAAATGGTTGTTGAATGAATGAATAAATGAAGCAGACTTCCAGTTCCTAACCCTAAGGACCTCAGAGAAAACAAAGCATTGCTTGTCTTTGTTTGCTTTTAACTTAAATTGTGCAAGGCTGCTTCTAATCATGGATGCTGCATTTTCGAGGCTTGGTGGTTAGTAGGTACAAAATAGACACATCTGACCTTTATCTAAGATGTGAAAACACTTTTATGGTCATGGCCTGGCCTTTTACCCAGTAGCCAGTGGGATAAGCTTCTAGGAGTATAACAGCTTTCAGGTTAATCCTTAAGCTAGGCCCTCCCCAACCCCACTTAAGAAGAATTGTGGGGGCGGGGGTTGGGGGAGGAATTTGTGTATAGAAATTTTTTCCCTTTGTAATCATTTTGCCTCAGGGCCTGAAGAATAAGCTAAAAACACTATTTAAAAAATAGTATTCACAAAATATCAGTAAGCAGCATCTTCTTTTGAGGAAAAGGAGAGGCTTGGGATATTCCTTTGCCCCCTCCAGGGATGTCCAATTTAATAATAAATTAACATCTGGTCTGCTTTTAAGCTCAGTAAACTGGGTTTCTGCCAGATCAGGATGATGGACAAAGAGCTCCATAAGTGAGATAATATTGTGCTTTCTATTTCATGCCACTGGAATTTGAACAATGTTAGCATTCATGAGAAGCTTCCATTCCTCATCTAAAAATGAGGTCTCTTGGCTTGATGGTGTCTGAGGTCTATTCTGGCTCTAAATCTTTAGGAGAAGAGAGGAGAGGAGAGGAGAAGAGAGGAGAGAGAGAGCGCGCTTACGGGCGTGTGTGTGTGTGTGTGTGTGTGTGTGTGTGTGTGTGTGTGTGTGTGTGTGTGTGTGTGTTGACAGAATAACATAGTTGATAAAGGGTCAGCCTTGGAGTTAGGAAGACTTGGGTTCAAATCACCCTGCTTCTGACACATACCAGTGTTATGGTCATGGACCTCTAAACCTCTCCATGTCCTAGGCAACTGTCTTAGATTATAAATTACAGGCAAATCATCAGTCCATCAATTTGTGGAGAATAGAGGGAGTTTTTGCACCTGGAGTTTCCCACAGGGAAGAAATCAGTTCCAGGCTGTTCCCCCCAACACACACACACACACACACACACACACACACACACACACACACACACACAGACACACACACGCTAACTTCATAGGATTGCAGATTTGGAGTTGGAAGGAATGTCAGTAGCTATTTAGTCCAACTCCTTTATAAGATAAGGACACTGGATCCTAGGGGTGCCTTGTCTAAGCTCACACACCTAATATGAGTCAGAGGCAGCATTTGAATCCATTCCTCTGACTACTGTCTCCTGTACCACACTGCCTCCTAGACCGTTGTTCAGTTGTATCCAATTTTTTGTGACCTAGAGGACTTTTTCCATAGGGTTTTCTTGGCAAAGATACTAGAGTGGTTTGCCATTTCCTTCTCCAGTGTGTCCCCATTTTACAGTTGAGGAACTGAGGCAAATGGGGGTTAAATGAACTTGCCCAGTCACACAATTAGTAGGTGTCTAAGGCTGAATTTGCTCTCAGATCTTCCTGACTCCAGGACCCATCCTCTATCCACTGAACCCAACTGCCTTCTAGGTGGTAACTATGTTTTTCAACACTTTTTATCCAAAAAAAAATTAATTTGAGGTAAACCTCAAAACTGAGCAAGATATTCATGACTTACATATCAGTCTGAATCAAATTATATGGATTGAAGATGGTAGAGGAAGGATTTGTGTTTTTCAGATTAAATCTACAATGCTCAAACTTAAATTGCTGTTGCGGTCAGTTGTAGCAGCCTTTAGCAATTGCCTTTCTGTGTTTAAGAAGTCAGGATGATAGGTGCCAATATGTTTTCTACCAATGACATAAGAAGAGCATTTAAAAGAGGCACTTTGGTGTGGTAGGAAGAGTTCCAGACTTGAAATCAAAATATCTGGGTTTGAATCTCAACTAGTGTGACCTGGGACATATTGCTTAAACCTTCTTAGCTTTGGTATTCATGGCTATAAATGTCATTACAATGGTTGTTCTGCTCGTCTCACGGGTTTGTTACCTTCATGAATTGTAAACCTCCAATCAATATCCACTATTACGAAATCATTCCTACTGTAATGGAAAGCATACCCTTTGGAAAGGAGATACTCCATTGACATCTTCTTTTTCACAGGTTTCATTCCTATTTGACTTACTGATGATTTTTGGTACACTAAAACAAAACAAACCAGGAACAAGATGATATGGTCTTAAAGTTAATCTAACTCTTGCTTATACCTTTGACTCCTCTTTTCTCTCATTTTTCATGTAGTTCAGAAACTCTCTTCATCTTCTGATGGAGACCCTCAATGCTACAACTCCCCATTATGTGCGCTGTATTAAACCAAATGATTTCAAGTTTCCATTTACGTAAGTTTATTTTTTAACTTCTCTTTTGAAAAAAGCATATTTAATGACTCTGGGAAAGAAGTTACTGTGTTATTGTCACTTGGAAAAGAAGATAGATACCTTGAGGCAGTTAGGTGGCACAGTAAGTAGAGCTCTAGACTTTGAGTTAGGTAGACCTGAGTTCAAATCTAGCCCCAGATACTTATTAACCATAGACCCTGGGCAAGTCAGTTAACTTGTCAGCCTTGTCTCCTCATCTGTAACATGGAGATCATAATAATACTTACTCCCAAGGTTGTTGTGAGAATCACCAAATGAAATAACATATAAAGTGTTTTGTAAATTTTAAAGCACTATAAAAATACTAGCTATTGTTATGATTATTATTACTATTTCTATTATTATTATTATTAAAAGAGAATTAAGTAAACCGAAGGAGAGAGTGAGAAGAAAACATAAAGGAAACTGAAAGTTTCAAGTTGAACCAAGGCAAAGGTGTGGTTATTGTGGCCATAACTGAGATTGAGTGCAAAGGTCCTTGGGAGTATTAAAACATTTGAAAGGATGGTCTTTTAAGCCTACTTTAAGTACTATAGGAGCTAGACACTTAGAGATATGATCCTGACTCATGGTCAGGTGTACTTTGGCACAAACTTGACTGTAGCCATTTGTATGTTCATATTCTCATTGTTAATCACTGACCTGCCTTCATGACTAATTTTTTTTTCACTATTACTTCTATATCTTTAGAACCATCAGTTCCTTTCTTTTTCTTTCATAGTATCATGTTTTTATCAGCTAATTCTTATAGAGCAAAATAATGGGCAGCAAATTGTAGCTGTAGTGACACTTCTGCTTGGCTACACGAATGCTTCTTGTACAATAACAATTTTGCATTTTCACTTGTAGATTTGATGAAAAGCGGGCGGTACAGCAGTTGAGGGCGTGTGGTGTCTTGGAAACTATCCGAATTAGTGCAGCAGGTTTCCCCTCCAGGTAGGCTAGATATTTCTTAAGTCAGAGATTGTTTTTAGTGGGAGACATTCCCGAATGTTTAACTAAGCTTTTGTTGATTTCTTTTGGCAGGTGGACATATCAAGAATTTTTTAGTCGCTATCGTGTCTTGATGAAGCAAAAAGATGTACTTACTGATAGGAAGCAGACTTGCAAAAATGTATTAGAGAAACTGATACTGGTAGGAGACCTTTTTATCGAACTTTTGGTTGACAGATTTTTGCCTTAAGAATCTATTTGATTTTGATTGCTTAAGGCTATTAGGAGCAACCATTTAAAACTTTTGGTGGGGAAAAGAAGATTAGACTGAATTAATGTAAAATTGGAATTAAAGAATGACAGCAGATTGAGACAGTTTATTGAGGATCCAGGCAGAGCAGAGAGTTTTTTAGGGGTTCAGTGATGGCAGGAAGGATTGAACTGAGTTCTTTGGCAGTGTTATATGGCCTGGGACTGGAACAGAAGCTGTTTGGCAGTTAGACAATACCTTTTGGCCAAATGATTTTCACCTTTCCCATTTTTGGAAAACTAGCAATAATAAATGCCTAATTGGTTTCTTCTTTGTGTAAGACACCATGCTTGGCACTGTGAGAGATACAAGGAATTAAAAGTACTTCTTTCACTTAGTGGGGCTTAAGCCCCTTAGAGGGGCTTACAAGCTAGTTAAGGTAATAATACATATACCTATGGGAGAAATAACAATATAAGACTACCTTCTTGTTGAAGTTATCAGAGAAGGCTTCAGATAAGAGGGAAATCTTGAAGTATGGATAGAATTTAGACAAACAAAAAAAGGAGTGCATACATTATAAGATCTGGGCTGTAGGTGCAGGAGTGAAGGGAATTTTGCCCAAATGGAAAGGTATTGAAGAAAGAAAGCCCAAGGCATGCTCTTGGTTCACTGAGTAGCCCAGTTTGGTTGAAACGGAGAGTTCATATAGAGGAGAGAGAAGATCAGCCAAGGCCTTGAAATCCAGAATTAAGAGTTTGTCTTATTGGTACTAGGGAAGTAATCAAGGCTTGCATACACTCTGTGTCCCAGCCAGACTGTTCTATTTGCTGTTGTTCCCTTGTGAGTGACATTCCTTTTCTTTGCTCCATGCCTTTGTGAAAATGACCTTCCAAACCCGGAATGTTTCCCCTCCTCATTTCTGTGGCCTGTAGTCACCAGCTCTCTTTGAAGCAGGCACACCAAAGGATTTAGGGTGGCCAATGAGAAAATATAGAGGATTTCGCAGGTCACCCGAAATCCTTTGGCATGCCACAGTTTGTGCAGGCCTGCTTTAAAGCATGACTCTAGGCCACTTCCTGAGTCTCTTCATGATTCTCCCTCCCCCCACCCCTGCCCCCAACAACAATAACAACAATGAATGTTTTCCCCTTCAGTAAAATCTGTGCTCCTTGAGGGAAAGCAGTTGTTTTCTTTTTGTCTTTATATCCCAGCACCTAGTAGAGTGCCTAGCACATAGTAAGTACTTAATAAATACTTGTTGCATTTGGTGGAAAGTTTTGGAACTGGGAGGGTCATGACAAAAATCAGCTTTTTATGTAGGATGAATCTGGAAGCAGTGTAGTTAGATAATTTTTACTTTTTTAATTGCATTCCATTTTTCATTAGAACTTCATTCTTCTTAGCTCATTTTGATCTCCCCAACACTTATTTGGGACATGTTCATGCTGCTGTTGTCAGAGGCAGGATTTGAACATAGGTTTTCCTTATTCCAAGTTCAACCCTCTATCCATGATGCCATGTTTCCTATACATAGGGCTTTGGTGAGATAGGTGGCAGGCATCTTGAGTTGTAGCTTGATTTTAGTGCATGGAACCTCTGAGAGAAGAAAGAAGGCAAGGCTTGGTCTAGAGCAGTGGTCAGAGAGAGGAGAGGAAAATCCTTCTAGTTTCTCTTTTGTTTGTTTTAATCCAACATGTGTTTATTGAACATCTACTTACTATATACCAGGTACTGTACTAGATACTAGAGATGCAAAGACAAACCCAAAAACCCCTTACCCTCTACTATTTGTATTCCACCCCAAGTCCTGGGTGGCCAGTTCTGTATGGTCTTTATGTATTTCTGTAGAAATCAAAATCTGCAAGTATTCATTAAGCACCTATTACATGCCAGGCACTATGCAACATGTTGTTATTACCAAGACAAGAATGAAACAGTCGCTGCCCTCAAGGAGCTTATGTTCTACCCTGGGGAAATCATGTTAATGTAAAAATACATGCAAAGTAAATGCAAAGTAATTTGGGGAGGAAGGGGGGGATAGGGAAAAGACAGAATTCACAAGGTCCTGATTCAGGTGAAGCTTTCTGATTTTTTCTTCTGTAAGCTATTCTTCTCAGTGAAGATAGTAGTTGTCTTTTCTGTATGTTCCTGAGAATGTTGGATCATATGGGTTCCTTTCATATTGCTTTCTCAATGAATGGTTCACCTGATGCACACTTCATTCTGAGGCCCACCACAGGGTATCTGCTCCATCCTGCCTTTTGTTCATAATAAAAGCGGCCACACGGTGCAGTGGAAAGAGCAGTGGACTTGGAACCCAAAGACCTGGATTCAAGTCCTGCCTCCTCCATGTCCTAGCCGTGTGGCCTTGGGCAAGCTGTAATCACTCAGGGTCTTTAGTTTCCTTATCACTGAAATTAGGAGTGTTGAGTAGATGACCACTCAGATCTCTTTTAACTCTAAAGGTTTAGGTGCCATATTGACCTTCATTTTCTAAAAATGGCTTTGAACTTGTTAGAAGGCCTTTAGCTTCCCCTATATTTTAACATGTATTTAAGTTTTTTTTTTAAATAACACTATAGTTGAAACAAACAATAATGACTTTAAAGTAAAGCTTACTCGATATAAATATATCTTAATTTTCTCTAATTTTGTGCACTTTTAAACTTATCTTGTTCTTGGTATTTTTGTCCCCTCAGCTTTCACCTGGAATACAGACATTTACCGCATGAATCAATCAGAGAGAATATCAACATCTCCATTTCCTTGAGATGTTTAAAATACAAACAAGCTAACAAAAAAACTACCCTAAGTCCCACAACCAAGTTTTGGCCTCAAATAATATTCCCAGGTAGAAGAGCTCTGGAAAGTATTTGTCATTATAGCCTTCCTTAAAATCCCTTCCACTTCCTCAACCTCACTAATCTTAGAAATTTTGTACAGAAGTGCCTAGGATCAAAATTTGGCTCCATTAGTTAATTGCTGATTTAGCAAAAATGTTAGATGTAGTTTCACCTCCACTGATTCTGCTTTTAGACAATCTTTGTTTCCCTTTCTGTTCTGACCTTTTATTTAAATAACTATTAATCTTGTTTCTGAATATGCATTTTTTTCTCTGAAAATAGGATAAAGATAAATACCAGTTTGGTAAGAACAAGATATTTTTCCGAGCGGGGCAAGTAGCTTATTTGGAAAAAATAAGGGCAGATAAGTTGAGGGCTGCCTGTATCCGTATCCAGAAGACAATTCGGGGCTGGTTGCTGCGAAAGAAATACCTGCGTATGAGGAAGGCGGCTGTTACTATTCAGAGATATGTTCGAGGCTACCAGGCACGATGGTGAGCAGAACTATGCCATCTGATTTTAGAATCTCCTAAACAGGTCATTCAAAGAAGGTTGCCAGCCTTTTTCTCCTTCTTGTGCTGCATGCTAGGCTATTTGTTTTCCAGTAGATTAAGTAGAATTTCATGTCCTTTGTGCATAGCAGCTTGTCTTTCTTAAAATGAAATTCTCTTCATAATGGTATTACTGCTGAAAAGCAGTATGAGCCAATGAATAAAGCTAAGTCATGAACATTTTATCATATATCGAACTCCACCATCTGTTTGGTTTTCATATCTTAAAAAACATGCCCATAACATGCACTTTGCATATAGTAGGTACATAGTCCATGTTGGTTGGATGTACACAGTATTTTAAAAATAAACTAATAATCAGTCCCATTCTTGTTAATATTAAACCCAGCAGTAGTCTCACAGTTAGTGGTTGTCTGCTTTCACAATACACTTTTGCTTTGTAAAAGTGAAATATAGATGCACTTACACTATATTCTTTTGAACTTGAATATATTGAAAAGATGCTGCATTAACATCTTGTTTTCACGTGAGCAGATTATGAAGAATAGCCATCATGCTATGGAATATTTTCATACAAGAGTGTGAAAATTTTTTAGTTCAAAGGAAATTGAGAATGCAAACTTATTTCTAAAACTGTAAGGCCATCTCATACAGGTGCTGTGTGGAGTTTCATTCTCTGGACCAGAATGTCTTAGAGTTGCTTATCTCCTATCTCTTCTTAAGAGTTTAAAGAAAGCAAAGAAACCAAGTTTGGGTGAAAAAAGTTGCATATTATCATGGTCAAGTTAGTAATGATTCCATTGAAGTGTCTTCTAGAGAAGTGAGGTGAGGGGATCCTGAAAAAGAAAACTATATATGTCAGTCAGATTCTAGATGAGACAATCCTTAGCAGGGGGAAAACATAGTTGAATTTATGCAGCAACAGCTGATTAGGGAACATTTTTTTTGAGACCATATATGGTGCTAAACTAGCTTAATAAAATAGAATAGTATGTCAATATATAGTAATGACTGAATAGATTATGTCTGTTAATTTGCACATTATTTGTGGTACTGAGGAAGGAGCAAGGAATTTGGACTTAGAGAACCCTGATTTACACATTTATTGTACTACTGACCCTCTTAGGCAAGATACTTCTCTGGGTCTTGGTTTTCTCATCTGTAAAAGAAGAGTTGGTGTAGGTGGCAAGCTGCCTTTCCACTATGAATCTCTGATCTTCTTATTCCAGAATTTTATTTATACACACACAAACACACACATACATATACACACACATATATACACATGTACACACACACATGTTCCAGTAATATTCCATAGAAAACCTTACACTTCTGAGAAGCCACATGACATGAATGTCTGAGTATTTTTAATTACTGACACTCTATCATTACTTACTTTGAACAGTTATGCCAAATTTCTGCGCAGAACCAATGCAGCTACCATCATTCAGAAGTACTGGCGAATGTATGTGGTTCAAAAGAGGTACCAAATCAAACGGGCAGCCACTATCATTCTCCAGTCTTACTTACGAGGTTACATGGCTAGAAGTAGATATCATAAGGTAAGCAACTCTGTTCAAAATCCTTGATCATTCTTGTAATTAATAATTATTGAATGTCCACAGAATTATATGCACTGTCCAAAATACCACAGAGTATATTGCAGACACTATCTCTACCCATAGAAGGCATACTTTTAGAGATGAACACCAATTTAAAAATTTAGGTATCCAATCTTATTTAAATTTAACATACGTTTTAAAAAAAAGTAGATAGGAAAAAATTGACATCTCTTTTCCCTAGTCTAGAGAATGGGCCCAGAAGTATCTTTTGCATAAGAGGAATATAGTCTGGCAGATGAGTATTTCTATACCTTAAACCAGGGCTGTCCAAAATGCAGCCCACAGTTGGATTTATGCGGCCCGCCTACAAGCATAGATTTACATAAATACTTTAGTAAATGAAGTTGAGCTACCTCAGAACTCTTTACTAAAATGGCAAATCAAAATATGTTTTTGTCTATGGTTTCAATAAAAACCTAAGGATTGACAGCCCTGCCTTAAACAATACTGATCAAATAATTTGATATCATGTGAGAATAGACATAAATAAAGTAGAATCAAATAAATCTTACTCTCAGTCTCTACCAGAATGATGAATCTGGTTGGTCAGAAGGGAAGTGATAAATGTAATCACTCTATGAATTCAGTAATAAATTGGAAAATGACTATACAAATAGGACAGTATGTGCATGACTCTTAAGGAGTCATTCATAGGGATTTTTGGGGTTTGGAGACACAGCCACATGGTGGGATTGAGGTGGAAACTGGCTTTCATCTTAAGTATCATCATCATCAATTATAATGATAGAATGAAACTATATCATTGAGTTGTGCAGGCTAGGAGAGGAAGGTCACGGTTAAAATGGCCTTGGTAAATTGAACCAAGTGGTAAGAGCTAACAGAATGAAATTCAGCCTAGATAAGTACAGATTTTACTTAATAAGGGAAAAAAAATCACAAATATAGACTAGGAAACAACTTGCCATATGTGGCTGAAATGTATATAAGGGAGATAATGGGCTGTAAACTATACCAAAAACAATATATTACTTAATTTTAAGAACTCAAATGTGGTACTGGAGTCCAGTGCAAAAGTATCAAAAAATAATACTCTAGTTATAATTACTCATTGTTGATTATGCCCAGAGTATATTCTGGATTTACTTTAAGGCCTGGGACTGGGGCGAGGGTGGGATGAGGAGGAGAAACATGGAAAGATTAGAAGAGATTGGTATATTTAACCCGAGAGCAATGGCAAAGCTAAGTGTAGCTCTTTCCCCCATTTTTCCTTTGCCTAAATTTATGCATTTCATCTATATCTTCAGAGATGATTTCTGGAACAATTCCATTTTCCATAGCCACCCCGCCACGAGGTTTCCCTGATATTGTGACTGTGATAAAGATCTAAAAAGCCCTCTACCCACTCTTTTTAGATTCCCTAGGAAGTGAAGCCCCTTTACTTTCTAAGGTTTGTAGGAATATATATTATAGCTGTGCCTAAAGTAATTTAATGAGAGTCATTCTTTGGTTATTCTCCCTTTCCTCCTAAAGTTGCTTTGGTTACTTTGGAACTCTTTCCATGTATCATTAGGCTTGCCTTGGAAAGTTACTTAAGATGTACTTTTGCCTTTAAAAAACAAATAAGCCCTCCTTAAGGAAATGATGCTTTGGAACCACCTCCAGCTGATTCCTTTTCTTTCTTGTCTCAGGGTTGCTGGCTTCTCCCCAGCAGCATCTGACAGGGAGCAGCATCTGACAGGGAGCAGCACCTTTAGTTTGAAAGTTATTTCTGAGTTGAATTGCTCAGCTACAGTGTTATGTAGGGACAAATTAAGTTAGAAATATAATGTAGGTAGAAGATGATGAGTCAGGAAGTCCCTACCTGTGTGTTCTGCACAGTCACAAGATTATTATTTTACCCAACTGTTTTAGGTTACATGTTTTCTATAGTGGTTTCTGGAGACTTGAGGGGAAAACAAATGGCCTTCAACTCACTCATTAGTGAAAATGAAATGCAGATTGCAGTGTTTACTTTCAACTAACATTACTAAAGTGAAGATAAGCATTTCAAGTTAAAAGAGAGGCAGAAATGGGGAAAGGAAATGAGACTAGGGAAATGGGCATTAATTGCTTTCCAATTCTTTGAGGTTTAAAGCTTGAAAAACTATTTTTTTATTGTTGCCTCATATTTGTTTGCTGGTCATGTAAGTGCCGTTCATCCATCGAGATTATATTTAGTAAGAGGCTTATAATGCCTGATTTAACAACAATGTAAATCACAGTGAGTTCATATGATTGAAAACAGACACCAAAAAACCATGGGACTGAATTTATTGGAAAGCTGCTTTTAAAACAGGATAATTTTTGCCATGAGCTTTCTACTTAGAAGCATTTGGGGTAATTTTACTTTTGCATTTTATTTTTTTTATTTTTAAAATTTATTACTTATTTTTAACATTCTTTTCTTGTTAAATTTTGAGTTCTAAATTCTTTTCCTTCCTTCCTCCCAAAAGGCAAACAATTATATTGATTATACATGTGAAATCATACAAAAATATTTCCATATTAGCCATATTAAAAAAAATCAAGAAAAATAAAGTGAGAAAATTGTACTTCAATTTGCATTCAGAGTTTACCACTTCTCTCTCTGGAGTTGGATAGCATTTTTTCATCATGAGTTCTTTGGAATCATCTTGGATCATGGTATTGATCAGACTAGCCAAGTCTTTCACAATTCATCATCATTACAACATTGTTGCTACTGTACACAGTGTTCTCCCAGTTCTTACTTCCCTTTGCATCACTTCACATAGGTCTTGCTATGTTTTTTTTTTTCCTGAAGCTACCTCTCTCGTCATTTCTTATAGCAAAATAGTATTCCATCACAATCACATGCTACAACTTGGTCAGCCATTCCCCTGCTGATGAGCATTCCTTCAATTTTCAATTCTTTGCCAGCACAAAGGGACCCACTATAGATATTTTTGTACTTTTAAGTCCTTTCCCTTTTTCCTTTCATCTCTTTGGAATACAGTTGTAGTATTGCTGGATCAAAGGGTATGCAAAATTTAAAGCTCTTTGGGCGTAAGTTCTGAATTGTTCTCCAGAATGATTGGACCAGTTCACAATTCCACCAACACTTTATTAGTGTACCTGTTTTCCTTCATTCCTTCCAGCATTTGTCATTTTTGGTAGGTGTGAGGTGGTTCCTGAGAGTTGTTTTAATTTGTGTTTCTCTAATCAATACTGATTTAGAGCATTTTTTCATATGACTATATATAGCTTTGATTTCTTCTTCTGAAAACTGCCTGTTCATATCCTTTGACCATTTGTCAATTGGATAATGGCCCTTATTTTTACAAATTCGACACAATTCCCTATATATTTGAGAAATGAGGCCTTTATCAGAGAAAATTCGCTCTCAATTTTTTTATATTACTTTATTGTCTATGGTAGCTTTTAGCAAAATATAGTTTCCCTGATGATCTCTTTTAAGGAGGTCTATTTCTACTTTTGCTTTGTCTGAAATCACGATTGCTCCCCTTGCCTTTTTTACTTCACCTGAAGTATAATAGATTTAGTTCCAGCCATCTTTTTTTAACTCTACATGTGTGTTTTTGCTTCAAGCACATCTCTTATAAACAACATATTGTTGGCTTCTGGTTTCTGATCTATTCTGCTATCTACTGTTTTATGGATGAGCTCATCCCATTCACATTCACAGTTATGATTACTAACTGTATTTCTTCTTCATTCTATTTTCTTCCGTTTATCTTTTTCTCTTTTTATTCTGTCCCTCCTCAAAAGTCTTGTTTTGCTTCTGACCACTGTCTCCCTTAATCTGCCCTTCCTTTTGTCATTCTCCCCTTGTTCTCCCCCCCACATATCTCTTATCCCTTTCCCCTCCTCTTTCCTTGTTGGATAAGGTAGATTTCTATACCCAACTGAGTGTGTGTGTGTGTGTGTGTGTGTGTGTGCATGCACACGTGTGCATTTTTTTCTTCCCTTTGAACCAATTCCAATGAGAGTCAGGTTCAAGCATTGCCTACCCTCGTACCCTTCTACTTCTACATTTCTCCCTGTGCTTTCTTCCTCGTTTGCCTTTTTTTTTAAAGTGAGAAATTTCCCCATGCTACCTCTTCCTTCCCCTTTCTCCCACTGAAGTCCTCTTTCTCACCCGTTCATTTTTTTGTTTTAAAGAGATCATCTAAACATAATCAACTCACACCCATTCCCTTTATGTAGACTCCTTATAACTGCTCTATTTATGTTAAAGTTCTTGGGAGTTACATGTATCATTTTCCCACATAGGAATGTAAACAGTTTAACTTTATAGAATCTCATGATTATTCTTTTGTATTTACCTTTTTATGCTTCTCTTAAGTACTACATTTGAAAGTCATATTTTCTATTCAGCTCTGGTCTTTCCATCAAAATGTTTGAAAGTTCTCTACTTCTTAAATTTCCACTTTTTCCCCTGAAAATTTTTTTACACTCAGTTTTGCTGGGTAAGTTAGTCTTTACTGTAATCCTAGTTCCTTTGCCTTCCAGAGTAGCATATTCCAAGTCTTCTAGTCCTTTAACATGGAAGCTGCTAAATCACGTGTGATTCTGACTTGTGGCTCCATGATATTTGAATGGTTACTTTCTGGCTGCCTGAAGTATTTTCCCCTTGACCTGGAAACTCTGCAATTTAGTTGTCATAGTCCTCGTAGTTTTTGTTTTGGCATCTCTTTCAGAAGGCGATTGGTGAATTCTTTCAGTTCTTTCCTGATCTAAGATATCAGGGCACTTTTCTTTTATAATTTTTTAAAATGTGATGTGTAGGCTCTTTCTTGGCATTCATGGCATTCAAGTAGTCCAATAATTCTTATATTCTCTCTCCTGGATCTGTTTTCTAGGTCAGTTGTTTTTTCAATGAGATATTTCACGTTCTATTTTTTTTCATTCTTTTGACTTCGTTTTATTGTTTCTTGATATCTCATAGAGTTATTAGCTTTCACCTGCCCAATTTTAATTTTAAGGAATTGTTTTTCTAAGTGAGCTTTTATACTTCCTTTTCCATTTGGCCAATTCTGCTTTCTAAGGATCTTTTTCTTCAGTGAATTTTGTAGCTCCTTTTCCATTTGACCTCTTATGCTTTGTAAGGAGGTTTTTTCTTCACTGAATTTTTGTGCCTTTTACAATTAGGCCAATCCTGGTTTTTAAGGCATTATTTTCTTCAGTATTTTTATGTGCCTCTTTTACCAAGTTGTTAGTTTTCCTTTCATAATTTTCTTACATCACTGTCATTTCTTTTCCCATTTTTTTCTTTACCACTCATCACTTTCTTTATCTTTTCCAGGAATTCTTATTCTACTTGGGTCCAATTAGCATTTGCCTTTGGGGCTTTGCTCGTAGCTGTTTTTACATTGTTGTCTTCTCTTATGTCTTGGTTTGCCCTGCCACCATTGTAGTTTTTATGGTCAAGTTCTTTTGTTGTTGTAGTTTACTCATTTTTTCAGCCTATTCCTGAACTTTATGTTAAAGTTAGGCTCTGTTTACCTGGGGTGGAGAGGCACTGTCCCAAGCTTCAGGCTTTTTTGTGCTGTTGTTTTCAGAAATAGTTTTTGGGGTCTGAAACTTTTTGTTGCTTCCAAGATGTTGAGAAAGGGGGAAAGGTGTGGTCACCGTTCTTCTAGTCTATACTCTGGTGTTTACCCAGAAAGGCCCCTGCTCTTTTGCAGCTGTAAGTTCTAGTGCTCCTCTTGGCCCTGGAACTGTGACAGGGTCCCCTGCTCTCCTGTGGCTGCAAATGCTAGTTCTCCTCACCACTCTGAAACTGTGACCAGAGCCCCTAATGTCCGGTGACCAATCACAAGCACTCCTCTCCACCCTGGAATTGTGATCTAGAACTGCTTTTGGATGGTAGAGTTGCCAGTCAGTGCCAGCTACACCCAGTGACAGCAAACTGTCCCCTGTATTTATGACCAGCTTTAAGCTGCTACTGCTGCCACTGCCACTGCCACTGTCATGGCTGCCTCCAAGGCTTGCCACTGGTGCTGTCTCCATGTGTGCTCCTGCCTGGCTCCCACTGTGGTGTCACAGAACTTTCTTTCCAGCCTTCTAAGTTGTCTTACACTGGAAAGATGTCTCACTATCATCTTTTGTTAGCTCTGCTGCTTCAAAATTTGATTTGAGGAGTTATTTTAAAGTTGTTTGGAAAAGAATGTTGAGAGAGTTCATCTGGGTTATTGCTTGTACTCTGCCGTCTTGTCTCTGCCCCACTGAATTTTAGATATTGGCTAATTCCAACAGAACCAGAGTGTTATATTTTTTTTCATTGTTTCTCATGTATAAATCTAAGCACAGGAATACATTGCTTCTACTAAACTGTTATATTTGAATTGCTGCTTTAAAAGGCGTTGTACATTTTGACATTTTCACATGACAGGTGTCCAGTGATAATAATATTAGGCAACCATAGAACTTTCTGGGCACTGAACAGTAGAAGGAAAAGTAATGTTATTCTTAAGGTCAAATGATCAAAAATTCATTTAGAAAATAGTTTATATATTGAGAAAGTGATTTCATAGAATCTTAGATTTTGCAGGGACCTTAGAGAACATCCAGATTAACTTTTTTTTTTAACTTTTCACACAATATATATATACACCCTTTCTACAATGACCTTGACAGGTAGCCATCCAGATTTTGCTTGAATTTCTCTAGTAATGGGAAGTTTGATTATTGGACAGCTTTAAATGCTGGAAAGTTCACTTGAACATCATGATGGACTTTTAAGAATGTAAGGTAACATAAATATTGTATTATAAGTATTAAATATTTAATTTTGTTCTTAGTTTCCTGTTTATCTGTCTAGTTTTTGATAGGTGTTTTATAAAATTTCTTTGTGTCCTTGTTCCTCCTACTTTAGGATGCCACAAACTGATTATAGTTCCATTTGGTGAAGTGCTGGTAAAACCCTGTTAGGGGAGATTTGCTCAAGGATGATCAATATGAGTTCCTGTTTTTTACCAAAAAAAAAAGTCCCCCAGTAGACTTTAAAAACCAGCCCATTGGTATCCAGTCTCTATTTACATAATGGGGATAGAATAAAGTCTATCTCCCATGGTTGTCTTGAGGACAAAATTAGATAATATTTGCAAAGTGCTATAAAAATGCTAGCTATTATTATAAAGCATTATCAAGTAATGGTAATATTAATGGTGGGGAAATCTGCACCTTCAATAGCAGGTGATTCTTTGGATGTCAAGTTTTGTTAATTTGAGTGCCAGCCAATAACAGGAGACTAAAAAGAATCGTCCAACAATAAGAAGCAGATGTCAAAATTGAGTTATTCCTTTCTGTTTTAGCTGTCCTTCTCTGATCATACTATACCTTGCTTTTATTTTTTAAAACACCATATAAATATCATTGCTTTGTCTAAATACATAGATCATATTTGCAGAAATAGAATGTATATCCGTATTTAAACCCTCAACCTGTCTTTTAAAAATGTGTTCATGCCTGCATATGCTATCAGCACATAATAACTCATGTTTCATGTGTCTCCTGCTCCTCCAGTTCATCAAATGAATGCATTATTGCTATGAACCAGGTGGACTCTGGGGTATGGTGTTGCCTCACATTTGTCTTGTTTTGCAGATCCTCCGTGAACATAAGGCCATCATCATCCAGAAGCAGGTGCGTGGCTGGCTGGCTCGGCTGCACTACAAAAGGTGCCTGAAGGCCATCGTCTACCTGCAGTGTTGTTTCCGACGAATGATGGCCAAACGAGAGCTGAAGAAGTTGAAGATTGAGGCTCGCTCTGTTGAGCGCTACAAGAAGCTGCACATTGGTATGGAAAACAAGATTATGCAGCTGCAGCGGAAAGTTGATGAACAGGTAAGTATGTACAAGTCACTTCCACTTGACCTTGATGTGAAGAAAAAGATGTATTCAGGGGGTACCATGTTTAGCCAAGTAGCTAAGGTTAAAAATATCACTGTCAACTGGAATTTCAATGCCATCATTTGATTTTATCTCTTTATTCTAACAACTAGAAGCTAAAAATTGTGAAGTTAATGGATGAAAAAGTTATTAATGTAATGAAGCAGAAAATTATTTCCAAGAGGCTTACTAGAAGTAAGATAGGAAGTACATCAAAGAGTATCCAGATTTGTTAGCACTATCGACTTTGAGTGACCCATCAGGTGTTGGCAGGCCTGGCTTTTGTATCTCCTTTAAACAGACGGAAGCTGTTGTTATAACATCTATGAAGTAGGTAAGCCAAGTATTATCTTCATTTTCCAGATGAGAAAAATGAGAGAAAAAGGGATCTTTGGCTTGCTAATTAGTAACAGAGACAGGAAATTGAATTGAATTTGGCTTGTCAAAGTTTGAACATCTTAGAGTACCATTGAGAGAGTAGTAGGCCCTGAGCAAAATCTAAGCAAACGTAGCCTCTTCTTCCTGACACCCTAGGTTGGAGGGAACCTGGATGAAGGGAAGCCCCACAAAAAACTCCCTTCACATTGGGGAGGTCATTGCCATTACCTAATTGCTAAACCCTGATAAAGCTTCAGATTCTATTTTCCTAATTTTGTGCAGAAGAAATAATTTTGGATTTGTTGTCAGAGGATATAGTTTTGAGCCTCAGCTCTGCTGCTTACTGCCTAGGTGACCTTGAGCAAGTCACTTAACTCCAAACCTCAGCTTCCTCATCTATAAACTGAGTTGGATTAGATTAGATAGCTTTTAAGGTTACTTCTTGCTCCATATCTATGCTTAGGTTTCCGAATTTTGAGTTCAAGACATCAGTGCTATCATCATATACAGTCTTTACCTTTGTGTGTTTTCTTTTGTTGTCTGTTAACCACCCAACACCATAGCTGTTATTGCTAAAACTCTCATTTCTCCAAATTGATGATGCTACTAAGCACTGATTTTCTATAGTTGATAAAATTGGAGAATACAGGAAGAAGGATAGGACTGAGTGTCACTGAGTCAGAATGTGTCTAGAGGTGCTGAAAGAGCTCTAGGACTAGATCTTCCTGCAGGTTTCACTAAATTAGAACTAAAGCTTATTCTCAGGGTTGTGCTACCACTACTGCTTTGGGAGGAAATGTTCAGCAACAGAAAACTACTAGGAAGGGGAAAAAATTAGCCTGCCTTGGGTTTTTTTCTTTTAATGTTCCTGCTACTCTTGTCCCTTTAGTACTACTCAGTCTGCTATTAATTTACTTGTTCTCCTTCTTCAGTAGGGTCTTTTCACAGAAAGGCCATGAACATACTAGGGTCCAGAGCAATATTTCATTCTGTCTTTCAAAGAGTTATTTTTCATTCTTTTTCTCAAGATTTTTTTTGTTTTGTATTTTGTTGTTGTTGCTGTTGCTTTGCACAGGAAACATTTAGTCAAAGGTTCTCTAGTCTCTTCCTCTCCCCCCTCCCTTTCTCTCTCTGTCTGTGCCAGGCAACGGTAAAAGTCACTGTACTGTTAAGTTTCTTCCTGCCCTCCCAGACAAACCAGAAGTTAACTAGGTCCTTCTGGATTTCCTCGGCATACTGGGCATGCCTCAGGGGAGGAAATTTTCTATGGTTTCCTTGAGTGTTAGATTTGGAAATCTGAGAGATGGTTGCATTCAAAGTAAAGAAGATTCAACTCTCTTTTCTCCCTCAGTCTGTGCTACAGTGACTACTTCCTTTGCCACCTTCCACCCCCCTCACTCCCCTTCCCATGACTCTCTCATTACTTGCCTCCTACCAGATGCTACCATCGGACAGTGTTGGGGCAGCCCAGGACTAGCAGCAGTAGTGGCAGTCCCTTACCAGGTTGTGAGCTTCATCCCCAGGAGGCTTTTTTGGTCCTGATTGCCACTAGACAGGAAGAGCAGTGCTCCCGAGTGTCCCAGCAGGGCAAAGGCATAGGATCGAAACAAGAGGATGAAAACGAGCACAAAAATAAAGAACATAGGAAGGCAAAGGAGGGAGAGAGTGGAAGAGAAAAATGAGAGGTGCTAGTGATGGCAGCAGATTTAGTGACAACCAGTAATCAATGCAAGTGCCATTCAGTAATACCCATTCCATAGGTTGTTGGTTGCTATGGTAACTGACTAGTTACCATAAACAATTTGCTTTATCATTCAAGCACATTTTGGGTTCTTCTTCTTTTTAGATTTGTGTCAAAGGAGGCAGAGAAAAACATGTGAATTTATTATAACCACGTTTGGACATTTTGATTAGGTTTTACCTGTTGGAGGATTGTGCTTCCTCTTCTCTTCAATCACATTTTTTGGTTATACTGTAGCAGTAGTTTCTTTTTCACATTCTTCCCTAAAATCCATTTGTGTATATTTTCTCATTTCTTCATCTAACCACCAAATGTATATAGGGTTCCTAAGGGCTCTGTACTCAGTTATCTACATGGGTGGGGGAAGAAAACATATTTTCCTTAGAGGAAGAAGTAAGGTTAAGCTATACTTAAAAGCTAATATTGCATCATTTTTAATCTACCTTTTTAAATTTATTATATGGAAAGATGCATGCCTGTTTCATTATTAAAGTGTCAAAATTGTTCCTCTTGAAATTCTTTAAATTAGTATATTTTAATTGCAAAGATATTAATAAAGCCTTGAGTCTCTACTTATGGAACACTAATATCGATAATTTTTTTTGAACAAAATTGAAGGTTCTGTTGTATTTGGTTAGGATAACTTCAAAGTTCTAACATGTGTGACAAAAGAGATGGATTTATCTTCCCAAGGAGATTTTTAAAAAATTTAATTACATTTAAAATATTACCTAGAAAATATAAACAAAAGAACCAGTGAATTACAGTGTCTACTCTGTTCTAACCACTTTATCTGCTATTATGGGAGAATATATAAGAAAAATCAGAGAGAAAATCTCTTTTCAGGAACCTAGGTTTAATTGGAGGGAAAATATTTCAAACTACTTGAGACCAATTGCAGAGTAAACTATTAACAAATTTTTTTATTAACAAAGTTTAACTTAAAAATTATACTTAACTTAAAAAAATAACTTAAAAATTAACAAGTTTATTTAATTAACAAATAAAGCTTGATTTTTATTAATGGAATACATAAATGCTTAAGGGAACAAAGTAAAGCAGTGATCAGAAAATGCTTGCTTTAATTGACATCCCAATGCCAGTGTTGAGTTAGGAAAAAGTGTACTGGCTACTTCCTTGGATAATTGTGAGCACTGGCTTTCTGAAAAATAATTGATGCGATATCTTATTTTCTTTCTTTTTCTTTCTCCTTTCTACCCTCCTTCCTTCATTTTTCCCTGTCTCTCTATTTTTTTCTTATTTATTTTTGCTACTACTAATGCAAAGAACAAAGAGTATAAATGCCTACTTGAGAAGCTGACCACCCTGGAGGGGACATATACCTCAGAAACTGAGAAACTACGTAGTGATCTGGGTCGCCTTCAGCTTAGTGAGGAAGAAGCAAAGATTGCCACTAGTCGGGTCCTCAGTCTCCAAGAAGAAATCGCCAAGCTCCAGAAAGACTTGGAACGAACTCAGTCAGAGAAAAAAACAATTGAAGAGTGGGCAGACAAGTACAAAAAAGAAACAGAGCAGGTAAGAACTAACTTACTATCTACGGCTACTCCCTACAAAGGGCATTTGTTGACTTTTTGCTTTGTTCTAGTTTAACCATTGCTGTCTAAGCACAGATAAAAATCTTATTGGTTCAGTACCCTTTATTAGTACTCCCCGGGTATTTCTCACGTTATGAATAGCTTTAGATGTTTTAGTAGAGCTTTTTAAATAATGATAGCAGAGACAGGTACAGGTATTTTTAGAAGAAAATTATTAACTTAGTACTGGGTCTTTCGCTTTATGATAATGTTCTTGTCAGAATGAGATTCAGTATAACTCACCTGGTTCCTCCATTAGATTGTGATGCTGAAGAAACTACTTTTAGCAAAGCAGGCTTAAATGTATTGTCAATACCCAGCAAATGCTCATGAACCATACAAGAGGGATACTAGTAGCACTGAGAGCTGCAGATCAGGTTAAGTTGCTAAGAGTCTGAAGCTAAGCATAGAAAGTCTATGAAGACTGTTGTAAAACCATGAAATTCTGTGCACCACTGAGGAGTATTTGTAGATGCAACAATACTTATGTTGTGCAACTGAGAGGTTAAATGGGGGGGGGAGGAATGGGGAAAAAAAGGGCTGAGAAAGAAGCATTCCCCTTCTGTTTATAGCCCCCTCTCCATTTGTTTTAAACAAATGACTTTAAAAATGAAATCAATTCAACAAGCATTTATTAAATACCAACTATATGCCTGAGGCAATGAGAATACAGATACAAAAATAATATAATGCCTGCCCTTAAGGAACTTATGTTTTGCTAGGGGGATAAGATATGTTCACACATAAATAAATATGGGATATATATGTATATAATAAGTGTAAAATAAATATGGGATACATATATGTATACACACAAGTTATTTGGGGAAGGGAGACACCAGCAACAAGGGGAATCAAGAAAGATTTCTTGAAAAAGGTGGCTCTTGAGCCTTGAAGGGATCTACAGGTTCTAAGGGTCAGAAGTGAGGAGGGAGTGCATTCCAGGCATGGGGAACAGCTTGTGCAAAGGCATTGAATTGGGACATGGAATGTCACATCATGGGAAGTTTGTTTGGCATATATGAGGGAGGCGTATATGTGTTATAAGTCTGAAAAAGGCTTGAGATAGTGGGAGGTTTTGAAGGCCAGACACAGGAGTTTGTATTTTATCCTAGAGACAGTAGAGAGCCACTGAAACTTCTTGAGCAGAAGTGCGACCTGGTTGTACCTGTGCTATAGGAATATCAATTTCGTATCTTTGGAGGATAAATTGGAGAAGCAAGAGACAAAGAAGAAGGGAGACCAATTAGGATGCTATTGAATTTGTCCAGATGAGAGGTGGTGAGGACTTATACTTAAGGAGATTGTGTTGTGAGCAGAGAGAAAGGGACTGATTCCAGACATGTTGAAGAGGTAGAATCAAGAAGCCTTGGCACCTGATTGTATATAATTTGCAACCTCATAGGTTGCAAACTAGGTAAGAATGGACAGATATAGGGAGAATAGAAAGAAAAGTGGGTATAAGGGAAAAGAAGCATTTGTATTGCACATGTTGAGTTGGAGAATATTGAGGTAGAGCTGTCCAGAAGATAATTGGAGATGAGGGACTAGAGCTCAAGAGAAAGGTGAGGGTTTGATATATATATTTTTGAGTCTTCTGCATAGAAATGATGGTTGAATCCAAGGGCACTGATCAAATCATCAAAAGAGAATGCAGAGAGAGAAGAGTAGAGACAAAGACAGAGCACTAGTACACATTGACACTTAGGGACCAGATAAAGAAGATGAATCTGTAAAGGGAACAGAAGGATCAGTCAGATTGATCAGTCAGGTAGGAAGAGGCACACAATTGAACACTGTCACAAAAAACCTGGAGAGGAGAAGGTATCCAGAAGTGAGTGGGCAACAATATCAGAAGGGTCAAGAAGGATGAGGACTGAGAAAAGGCCATTGGATTTAGCATTAAAGAGACCATTGCTTACCTTGGAAGAGTAGTTTCAGTCTAACAGTGAAGCCAGATTACAAGGGGCTGAGAAATGATTGGGAGGTGAGAAAGTGGATACAATACTGATAGACATTTTTCCCCCTAGGAATTTGGATACGAAAGGGAAGACAGATATAGGATGATACGTTGAAGGGATGGTAGTGATGGTCAAGTAGAAGTTGTTTTGGTTTTTTGTTTGTTTTGTTTTGGGAAAAGGTTTTTAAGTTTTTAGGGGAGATCTGGGTATTTTTAAGTGGCAGAGAAAGGAACTAGTAGATAAGAAGTTAAAATAAGGGAGAGCAAGGACAATCAAAGTGGCAAGGGTTTAGGACTGAAGGAACAAGTAGAGAGATTGGTATTGTCAATAATAATGGTCACCTTATCTTTTAATACTGGAGCAAATCAATAGGTCAGTGTTGAGGTGAGACTGTATTAGAGTAGGGAGAGACTTGAGGCAAGGAGAGCTGTTAGAAAGCTATTACAGTGGTCTAGGCGATAGGTAATAAAGTCCTGAATTAGGTGGCTGTGTGAGGGGAGAGAAGGGTATGTATACAAGAAATGTTGTAAAGGTAAAAATGACAAGAGTTGGCAACCTATGGGATATATGGGGTAAATTAGATAAAAGAGGAGTTAAGGATGACACTGAAGTTATGAATCTGGGTTATCTTTATGAATCTGGTGGTGTCTTTAACAGTAATAGGAAATTTGGGGAAAAAGGAGGATTTATGAGAAATAATTCTGTTTTGGACAGAGTTTTAGATGCCTGCACGATATTCAGTTTGAGATGTCCAAAAGGCAATTGATATGATATGGGAGAGGAGTTTAGGAGAAGAGGGCTCAATATACAGATCTGATGAGATTACCAACATAACACAGAGGGAGGATAGGGCACAGGACCGAGCCTTGAGATACACCAACCACTAGTGGACATAACCTGGGTTAAAATACAGCAAAGAAACTGAGAAGGGGTCAGGTAGGAGAGAACCAAGAAAGAAGAGTCATTTTAAACTCAAGAGAGAAGAGAATAAAGAGATCAAAAGTGTCAAATGATACAGGGAGTTCAAGAAGGTCAAGGCTTAAGAAGAGACCTTTAGAACTGGAAATTTGGAGGTCATTGTTGACTTAGGAGAAGGCAGCTTCAACTGAGCAGTGTTGACAGAAAACAGATTGCACATAATTTAAAAAAAATAAGTGGAGAGGAAGTGGAGATGCTGATAGTAGTTGACTTTGTCAAACAGTTTATCTGAGGAGAGGAGAGATCTAGGATGATAATGAGGGGATCATAAGCTCTGAGAGGTTTTTTTTGTTGTTGTTAAGAATAAGGAAACTTTTGTGTCTTTGTGAAAAGTAGGGAGGGAGCACTACAGTATCAGAAAGAATTCCTCTTTGTCATAAAAGAAACTTCTTTTGGATATGCTTCCAGATTTTGATGCGACACATGTATTGTTTCAAAATGTCAACTTTCAAGATCACAGGGGCCTTTAGTAACATAGACAGTCATCCTTGGTCTCTTCATACTTTGCTGAATTATACAAGATGAAAATCTCTGGTTTTTTTTTAAATTTTATTAAAAAACTAACATTAAGCATCAACTCCCAACTAAGCTTTGTAAATATATCTAAATTAATTTCAGTGAATATAAAGTAACAGTTTTTAGTCACTCCCTCTAAGACCTTATCAAGATGCTCTGTTCATTCATTAAAAATATGACTCTTCATAAGTAAAGTTTTCACTCTGAGAACTCTTTACTTTGAGGAAAGGATTAAGATGAAGTATCCACTCTTACTTCAAGGATAATTTGTTCAATTTTGATTCCAGTATACGTGTATTTGTCATGATCATATAGGCATTTTAAACCATTAACATTAGTTATTTTATTTTACAGCTGGTATCAAATCTGACGGAAGAAAATACATTGCTGAAAAAGGAAAAAGAGACACTCAACCATCTTATCTCTGAGCAGGCCAAAGAGATGACAGGTTAGTTGATCTTGAAGTTTATAGTTCTTTTCTTTAAAATAACTTCCCATGTCTCAACCTTGCTCACTCCTAAGCTGCCAGGTGCCATATAAAATTTGGATTTTTTTTTTAAAAATCAACTTTGTTTATATTACTATAAAAATAAGTTATATAAAAGTTATTTGTATTTTATTTTTCTAATGTGGTTATTTATGCATCAGCCAACACTTTTTTTCCTCAGAGATTATTCCCAATGCCATGATTATTGTATTTCTCTTGTATTCCCAAAATTTCCAGATGAGAGAAGTCAACAATAAATGCAACAAGTTAACAAGGAATCAACAATAAAGGGAAGAAAAAGAAAATAGCCATTGATACTATTAGAACAGAAAAGAAAAAAAAAACCTCTACAAGAAGTTGTGCTAAAAAGAAGCTTACTTTCTACTTAATATAGAATCAATATAAAAGAACTCTGTAATAACTCTAGCAGGAAAGGGAGAAGGGCTTAAGGTTGTCTTGTACAACCTAACGAGAATCCTACCAAACAAACATATTTAGTAGAATGAAGATCCTTGAAGCTAGGAGCTATTTCATTTTTGTCTTTGTATCCTCAGAGCATAGCACAATGGCCTTGTAGAGAGTAGATACTTAATAAGTGTTTATTGAAATGAATATTTCATTCATTTGCTAAACTTATATTGAGAAGCTTCTATGTGAGATGCATCATGTAAAGACCTCCTAGAATTGGCTGAGTACCAAAATCTAACCTTTTTCTTCTTAGTTGTAAGTTACTGTAGATTTTTGAGAAGGGCTTTAACTTAATAAGGAAGATAATTTTAGTAACTGTTTGTAGGATGGATTAGAATAAGGAAAAATTGGAGGCAAGGTAAACCATAAAAAAAATGTTGCAATAATTGGTAGCAAAGCTACTCTTTAAAAAACCTATGCCAGCATTCTCTCTTTTTTTTTTGACAAGGGAAGGCAAGGCAGAAAGGCAATTGGGGTTAAATGACTTGCCCAAGGTCACACAGCTAGTAAATGTGTCAAGTGTCTGAGGTCAGATTTGAACTCAAGTTCTCCTGACTCTAGGACTGGTGCTCTACTCAGTGCACCACCTAGCTACCCCTATGCCAGCATTTTCTACCAGAACTGTTAGTGATGCCTTTTTCATGGAAATGTTTGACACATGTTCCAAGAGTCTTGTGAAAAGTTATTTTAGCTTAGGCACTTAGGCATCTTGCAGACATTAAAGAACAACTCAGATTCTCAGAGGTCTTTCTTTGAAAATAGAAGTGTAAATAGCAACAACCATCATCAAAAGTGTCTATTTATTAAGGGTGGGGATTGGACCTGTGATTTTAATGATACAGGGAACTCTCTCATAAGGAAATTCCTTCTACCAATGCAAGTCATCATCTTCTCTGCAACTGAGTGTTAGAGAATGGTCTAGAGATTGCCTCCTCTAGGATAAACTGTTTACCTCCAGTAGACAGAGAGTGAGCAGTTATCCTTTGAGTTCTTTTCCAAATCAGAAAAAAATCTTTCTTTCATTCACTTTAATTCCCTCCCCACCAAAGTACCATTTACAACTCTTTGACATCCCATACTTTCCCGTGATAGGGGATGCATTAGAAGTTCTTTTTTCTAGCATATCTCTCTCTCTTTGCTTGGCCTTGTAAACATTTATTTCTTTTTTATATAAGTAGGTTATGTAGCTTCACAAAAGTCATTATGTAACAGTTAAATATAATTTTAAAGACCAGAAAGTCTTAACTGTTGAAGGAAGAGAGGGACATTCTGTGGGGGATGCTCTGTGGATTGTGTTCTGCCAGATTTCAGCCTGTGAATTGCAAGCTGACCTTGTATAGCTTTGCAGGGCATAGTTTCTTTTTATTGTGCTTTGATCTGGATTAGAATTTAGTCCCAGAAGTGTCAATTCATGCAGTGTGACTTCATGTTCCTTGAGGGGTTTATTCATCAGGGATGGTCTGCCAAGTAGGGTTTTCCCTCCTTGAGGAGGAAAACAGTGGGGTCTTCAGAAACATTTAACTGCCCACTTCAGAAGGTCATTTCTCCAATTCTTCCTACCTGCTCCAATATACCCATTTGGAATCAATTCAGTCTCTAGATAAGACCCATAGGACTATTATTATGGCTTCTATGTGCCTTTCATGAATATTGCCGTAAGAAGCATGTCAACATAATTTAGATAGGAGATATAAACCTTTGCAATAAGGTAGCAGTTTTAAAAGTGAAAGAGATATAGCGAAAATCAGCAAACTTCCCTAGTTCATTAGATTTGGTGGGTGGAAGAGAGAAGGGAATAAAAAATTTATGTAAAGTTTTGAGTTCAAACATTAAGAAAAAATGGTTCCATTAATGATAGGGGAATTGAGAAAATGTATCTATTTTCAAGAAAGATAAGACAAATTTTCAGCATGTTAAGTTTAAAACATTTAGAGGATAGATATTTAAGTGTAGTGTAGTTGACAAGTGAAAGGGTAAGAAATTAAGGCTGAAGATGTAGGTTTGAAGGTCATAAGAATTCAGGTAGTGGTTAGAGTGATACAACTACCACTCCTTAATGGGATATAAGAGTTAGCAGCTCAGACTGAACCTTGGGCTAAGAAGAGGAGCAGAGAAAAGTGAGAGGTGGGGGAAATGGGGTGTCCAAAAAAAAGTCAAGAGAGAAGAGTTTTAACAAGAACTGGTAAAGTACATAATGTATTAACAGAAGTATCAAGAGAGATGAAGGCAGAGATTAAATTCAGTACCGTACCTTTAGAAGAGTTTTAGTGAAGTGGTAAGAAAGGAAACCTAAATTTTACTGGATTAAGGAGAAAGTAGAGGCAGTGAGTGGAAACTGCCTGTTGAGGAATTTAACCATGAAAGATAGAAGTGAAACAGAAGTTATGTTCTAATCACCTATTTAGGAGAGTCATTATGGTCAGAGATTGGCTGGTTAGACCATTTGATTAGAGCAGAAGGAGGCAGTGTAAGGGAAGAAATTAAAGATGCTAGAAAGAGTGGGGATGAATGTAAAAGCAAAATTCTGTATGAATCATTTGAGGATAAGATCCAGAGCACAAGTTAAAGAGCTACAAAAGGAGGAACGTGTCTGTGATTATTTAAAAAAAAAAGAGGAAAGGATAACTGCAGACAGATGTGAAATTAAAATGAAGGAGTTGGGGAAATGTATGCCTGATGTTTTATCTATTCAGCACGTGAAGTATGACACAAAGTTGTTGGGTTTTAATGAATGAATGAAAAAGCATTTATCAGGGGTTATTATGTGTCAGCACTGTGCTACACCCTGGGAGTACAAATATAAAAGTCAATCTTTGTCTTCAAGGAGTCTGCATCCTAAATGGGGAGCCAGTCTATGTGAGGAGTGATGGCCAGGGTTGATTTGATCTTTGTTTCAGAACTAGGGAGGTGAGGGTAGGGTAGGGGTGGGGTGGGGAGTAAGAGAATGTAAGTGCATGGTGGTAAGGTGACTGTAGAGCAGACCTGCACAACTTGGCAGTAGGTAGGGGCCAAAATTAAAATAAGCTAAACTTCTTTGGGCCACGTATAGGTTTTTAGCAGCTCACTTTCCAAGTAAAAGTATAATTAATGATTAAACTATTTTGCAAATAAGCCATATAAAAAAGGAAAATTTCAGTTAATATCAATTAATCACACTTGTTACTTAAGATTTTTACTTATCATGAAATTGCTTCTCTCACACTAGAGACAGATTGACAGTGGTTGGTTGCTGTGGGTCATGTGACAAACAGGAGAGAGTATGCAGTGGCAACCTACCTGCCAAGTTACATGACAGGCACAGTAGTGACTAGTAGAAGGTGGCTTAAGCAGGGCATGGACAAAGCACTTTAAATCTTTACTTTCTTTCATATCCTCTACATTTTTCACAGGCTGCCCAAAATCCTTTGGTGGGGTTGCAAGCAGCCCTATGTTGTGCAGGGCTGCTGTAGAGATTGCTAAAGACTAGGGAGTAAAGTGAAGTGTGGCTGAGGCCTGCCTACAAGGCCCAGGTAAAGCAGTCACCGATCTGGAAACAGGCCACACCTTCTCCCTCAAGTGTTATAGATAAAAGGTGTGGTCCTTGTTTTGAGTGGGCTGACAAAGCTGTCAAAAAGTGTGCTGGGAGTAGAAAATCATGGCCCAGAGATTGAGAGAAAACAAGTTTAGAAAGATGAAAGTATCAAATGGCTAATTTGAGATATGAACAAAAGAATTGATGTCTTTTCCTCTACTCCAGCCAGAACTTCTTGGTTCTGCAATTTTTTCTCGTACATTCAGCAATTCAATAGTAGGAATCTAAGAAGTGAACAGTAAGGGGTTATCCAGAGGTCAGGAATGGGAAAATAATAGGGAGGTAAAGAGTATGGGAGAAGCTACTGTCAGAGGTAAAGACTGTTAACTTGAGGTTAAATCAACTCTATTGAGTATTAGTGATATAAGACCTCAAGAGAGATTTGAGAAACATTTCCTTTTTTTTTAAAAGGTACTTTAACCAGTGTTAGAATAGAGTTTTAGAAAGATGAGTGCCATGATGAGATTATTACTCTTTAGGCATTACATAAAAACAGTAGGAAAAAGAGTTGATCAGGAATTTTATATTCACCATACTTCACACTAGAGTGTGAAGTAATTGATATCATTTCATTCCAAAACAAATGATTTCATTTCCCTTTTATCATAATGAGATTTTTTTACTCTGACCCTAAGTTCGTTAGGGTATTCCTGTAACAAGGATGCCTTTATCTTTTAGATTTAATAAATATCTTTAATGATGGAATAGCTTTTCTCTTTTAGAAAAGAAGAAATAGGTGTCTGTATGCGCCTCCCACTTGCCAAGATTATCCATTTTACTTCTACAATATCTCTTGCATCTGTCTCCTTCCTTCTACACATACTACTTCAGATTCTTATCACCATAGCAGCTTCCTAATTAATTTTTGTTTCTAGTCTTCCTCCTCCCTAATTAAACACAAGTCTGACCATGTCATTCTCCTGTTCAAGAATCTTCAATGGTTCCCTATTACCTCCAGGCTCCTTGGTTTAGGATTTAAAACCCATCACAATCTGAATCCAAGGCTGCTTTTCCAAGATTACCTCATTTAACTTCCATTCCGGAAAACTGGTCTACCTGCTTTTTTCCTAAACTCAGTGTTCCAACTCCCATCAATAAGCTTTAGCACATAACTGCCATTCCCCATTTCTCACTTCAAAGAAGCCAATTCCTAGCTTCCTTCAAGGCTCAGCTCAGTGTTCCACCTTCAGTAGGAAGCCTCTGAGTTGTTAGTGTTCTCTTTGTGCTCTTCCTAGATATTATACATATCTATGGTGATTTGAGGAACAGAATGTACATGCACACACACACTCTCTCTCTCTCTCTTTCTTTCTCACTTTCTCTCTCACTCTCTCATCTGTTTGTTTACATGTGACATCCTTTTCACCTTTCGCAAAGAAGAATGTAAGTTCTTGGAGGACAGGAGCTATTTTTCGTTATGTTGTTGAAGCCTCAGAGCCTACCTTAATAAATGCTTTTTGGATTAAGTTGGATTCTTTCATATATGCTAATGGTCTGTCTTTTCTAAGCTTTTCCTTATATTTTATTTGTCAGAGACCATGGAGAAGAAGTTAATAGAGGAAACAAAACAGTTAGAACTTGATCTAAATGACGAAAGGTTGAGGTACCAGAACCTTCTGAATGAATTCAGTCGTCTAGAGGAGCGGTATGATGATCTGAAGGAAGAGATGACCCTAATGGTGGTAAGTTATTTGAAGAAGATGAGATATTGATATTCCGTTGAATGGAATTAAATGCAGATTGACTTTGTTTCATGGATTCACTTCCATTCTTACCAGGCCCATTTTATAAATTTAATTGTTCAAATCAACCCTATAAGAAAACCTGACCATATTTTCAGTTGCAAAAATAGGTCTCTTCACATGAGTTTTGCATATTTATTATTCACACACTCGTGCTAAAGTGTACTTTGTAGTTAATGCCCATGGCCTCAAATTCTTATTAATTCTGCGGGACTGGCTATTTAAATAGTCCTATTAATTATCCAGGTTACGAAGCTAGAATATAATAAGGAAGAAGAAATTGGGAATATATCATATCCTGAACTCTGTCTGCCATCAGAGAGAAGAGAGTATTATAGCTCTCCTACTGTTTGAAGGGACAGGATTTATATTCATATACAAATGAAGGTTAGATAATAGAATTGCCTGTAATGCCTCCTATGCTGGGGAAGAAGATAAATGCTTAACATTTTCCTAACCAAGGTCCTTAAAATATAAGGGAGAGATGAAGGGTCACATTATGGTGAAAATGAAAAAGAGAGGCAGGAACAGCTTCTCACATGGGTATAGGGAGCATCCTCCATACACAACTACTCACTGAGCATATGCTACAAAGAAGCTGCCCATAAGATAACGGCTTTGATGGAAATCAGGTTGACAATCAGTAATTGCCATTCAAGGAGCTCATGAATTACTATAAGTGCCTTACCTACTAATAAGGATCATCCTATTTTCTGCTCTGCTTGGACTAGTGTTATAAAAAAGGAAATAGGCAACTGAGTCGGTACAGCATCATATCTGCTTGACTTCCTTCCTAGCCTATAACCTAGCCTGGAGGCAATGGACAGGGGGAGAAACAAACTACCCATTTCCTTATAAAAATCATTTCCTTCTACAAAGAACACTTTTTTTGAAGAGAGTTGATATCTTATGATTTGTTGCTTTTAAAACATTAATAGAAATCCCTTCTTTTATCAATAATAGTAAATAACAATATAGCACTTTGAGGTTTGCAAAGTTGAGATTAATGTGATCTCACTTAGGCTGCATTTTAATGCTCCAGGTAGTCTGTCCTTCTTAACGGGCTTTCTAAGTAGTATGCATACCTAACATCCCACACTGTTCCTTCTTGGTACTATTTCCATGCATTCATTTCAATTCAGTCGGCTGCTAAAGACTTACTCTTGTATAATGCACCATATTCATCACCAGGGACACAAAAATGAAAAATGACAATAAAAAGTGTTCAAGGAGCTTAAGAAATCTAATAGGGGTGGGAAGAATATGACATATACTACAAATATGTATAATACAAGGTCAAGTATGGTAGGAGCAAAGGAACAAGCTAGACAAAGCACTCTTAGAATATTTAAGGAGGGTCGTGATCACTTTCTGCTGAAGGAGTAAAGGGTGGCATCATGGAGGAAGTGGTCCCTGAGCTGGGCCTTGAAGGAACAGAAAAATATCAGCATACAGAGATAATATAGGTGAGAGTGTGGAGGTAGGACCATGCAGAAAAAGGTAGGGTAACTGCCAGTAGTCTGGTCTGGCTAGAATATAAACCACCTGAAGGAGAATAGTATAAAAGAAGATTGAAAAGATGGACTGGATCAAGTACGTCTAGGACTTTAAGAAACAGGCTACAGTTTTTGCATTTGCATATCCCACAGGCTATAAAAATAGCTAGCATTTATATAGTACTTTCGGGTTTACAAAGCACTTTATATACAGTATCTCATTCGGTCCTTACAACAGCCTTGTGAAGTGGAGGCCATTATTATCCCCATGCTACAGATGAGGTTCCTGAGGCTGAGGGAGTTTGAGTGACGTGCCGAAGATCATATAGCTAGTTAATGACTGAGGTAGGATTAGAACCCAGGTCTTGACTTCAAGTTCAGCAGTCCATCCACTGTGCTACCTAGGGAACTACTAAAGTTTTCTGAGCAATACATGGGACAGACCTATGCATCAGGAAGATTATTTTGACAGTTGTGTGAAGGATGGGGAGGGGGTGTGTTTGGACTGGGCTTGAGAAGAGACCTGGAACAGCTACTGTGGAGAATATAGTAGGGAATTAATCAAAAAGTCCCCTGTATGGTGGGTGGCGACCCAGGTAAGGTTGATCCTGTAACTTTGTGGTGATCCCAGTCAGGATAATTGTGTGACTTTCTTGAGCAGTACTCAGGACCAGGAGCAGAAAAGGCAAATCGTCAGGGTAAACCAGAGTTGGAGATTTCAGGACAGGAGCAGCAAAAAGATAGCAAGCAAGATGTTCAGAGGGGGAGGACACTGCATGGATGAAAATGACCAGCCATATGGTCAGGATTGTAACTGGAGGAGATGAAGCCAGAATAGTAGTGGTGAACTGAGAGAACAGGGAGTGGTTAAGAAACTGGAGATCACGATGCCGGCTAAGAAGGGATTCAGGAGGAGTAAGAGATTAGGGAAGAGTGGGAGGATAAGAGATGATCATCAGAGAGGAGAAGCTCAAGTTCAGCAGCCATAAGACTACAGAAGATCACCACATTCAAACTCTACAGATCAAATCAAGACCTGGAGAGGTGAGGCGACTTGATTAAGGTGACATCATATTTAGTGGCAGGGGCAAGACTAGCAAAGTATCCTGATTCCCAGTCATGTGTTCTTTATATCCCAACATGTTGCCTTCCTTCCTTTCTGTCTCATTCTTTCCCTCAGCCCACTGTTTCTTGCTCCCACATGTACCCCTCATTAATTCCCTTTCCTGAAGAAGGGAGAAACATTTTCCCCTTACCAGTTTCTTGAACATGTGGGCCATGGGTGCTTTCTCTTGGAAAAGTAGGGAGGTCTAGCCAGATTATGCCCCTTGGGGATACTTCATACAGTGCCTAGTCCATAGTAGGCGCTTAACAAATGTCTGTTGATTGATTGTGGTATAGATCCAAGCACCTTCAGAGGAACCTCAGAACAGCAGCTTCTCTCCTTTCTCCTAGCTGATACCAGACATGCTTAGTTGTAATACAAGTTAAATTCATTTATGTGAACCACTTACTATTTAAGTCCAGTCCATTATACAATGAAGCAATAATCATGCACATAATTAAATGTGGCAGATTTACTTTATATAAATCTCATTTGATTACAACACCAAACTCAGGTACACGCAAACTTTATACTATATTACTCATCCAACATGGTCATCCACTAACTTCTTTTTATAAGTTTAGAGAACGTAGCTAGTAAGTGCAAGCATTTTTCACTAGGGTTTTCCTGGCTTGCCATTCTGGTTTTGCTTATTTATTGTTTGAGGAGCATTCAGTATAGTAGAAGGAAAGATATCTTCTCCTTGAGGAGATTGAAGGTCATGTTAAGTCTGAAAAAAATGAATCCTGGAGCAAATCATTTGGGTAATAATAATAATAGCTCACATCTATATAGTGCCAGGCACAGTGCTAAGCACTTTACAGATACTATCATTTAATCTGTACAACAAACCTGGGCAGTAGTTGCTATTATTTTCCCCAACTTAAGGTAAGGAAATCGAGGCAAACAGAGATTGAGTGACTCTGCCAGGGTCACACAGGTAGTAAATGTAAGAGCCAAATATAAACTTGGGCTGACTCCGGGCCCAGTGCTCTCACCACTATACCACCTAGTGAACCCAACACCAGTATAGAAAGAAGTCTGGGTGGGAATATCATCAAAATCACATGGGAAGAATCTCTATTGCTTATTCCCTATTTCCATTGCACTTCAGCATGTACCTAAGCCTGGACACAGAAGAACTGACTCTACCCATAGCAGCAACGAATCTGAATATACATTTAGCTCTGAAATGACAGAGACTGAAGACATTCCTTTGAGGATGGAGGTGAGTTTTATAGCATTGCTCCTACTTTTCCAATAGAGAGTAGCATGTGACTATTCTTGTTCACATGACAATTTTTATTGCTATATTTTACTGCTATTCCTTGCACAATTACTGCATCATCTAATGAACTGGTGTATTGATACTTCAAAAATAGTAGTGCATGCTAATGTATTTTGCACTACAAGGTTTCCATTTTTTTCCTTAGAATAACCTTGTGAGGTAGGTAGTACAAGTAGTATTCTCATTTTGCAAAAGATGAAACTGAGACCCAGAAGGCTAAAGGATTTCACAGATAATAAATATCAATTTGACTTGAACTTCTAATCACAAGTTCAATACTCTTTCCACTATGTAAAAGTAATATATATTTTAATTCTGATTTGTATTTAATTTGAAAGAAAAATCCTTTCTTCTTATTTGACAATGAGCTCTTAGGGAGCAGAGACTATCTTTTACCTTTCTTTGTATCCTCTTACTTTGTATCCTCCTTGCACTTACTACAAAACCTGACACATTGTAGGCACTTAGTAAATGCTCGTTTATTAAGTTTATTAATACTTGACTGCCTCATTTACAACTCCCATTCATGTTCAAATTTTGCATCTGAAAAAATTTAGCCTATCAGAGCTCTATAGCAAGCACAGATAAATTATATGCCATTCACAAATGGAAACTTACTACCTTGAAATCACGTCCTGAATGTAGAGGGTTGAGTTGCTTATGCTTAGGTACTGGTCTAGTTATTTGGCCAATTAAAAAAAAACCACTTAGGCTAACAAAATCATTGAGCCTGATTGACACCACTTGTTATAAATAAAACTTTGTTCCAGAGCAATGCTTGGGAAAAAAATTTAGAAATTTTTGCTTTTATTTTTGTGTTTTGTATCATGAGCAGTGAAACCAAGGGAACCTTTTCAATAACCTCTGAACTTCATTAAGTTCTGTATTGGGCTATTCCAGTCATCCATCAGCCCTCCCCTTTTTCAGATAAACTATTAGAAGGATAATTTCAGTTCAGCTCTCCTATTTTTATATTTGATTCAGAGAAACTTCAGAATCAGAAAGAGATTAGTTCCAGAAATACTTTCAAAAAGAGCTTTTTTATTTCTTCTATTAGTTTTACCTGGAAGAAAAATGCTCCTATCACATCATTTTGTTCAAAATAGAGAAAAAAGTCTCTTTAAAACAAGTAATTTTTTCCTGTAAAATAGGCCTTCAGAAGTAGCTAATTTCCTGTTCTAGAACGGATGATGGAAATCTTTGTAAATAAGCAAAGTTCTAAGCTTCTGTCATGTCCATGAAAGTATGTCATTCCCCATAAAGACTATATATAAGTTATGATTCCAGTCCTCAAGGGGAAACATCAAGAGCTATCTGGGATTTATAATTAAACAGACTTATTATTGTGGAATGATAGAAAGAAAATCTAGGATGGTAAATGATGACCCAAACTCATGAAACAGATGAATCAGGGTTAAATATTTTTATTCCAAAAGTATTGTTTATATCATAAAAAGGCTTTTAAAGATTAACGCCAGGGATTTGTATATGATTCTACCTTCTATGACCCCAAACCCTGCCTCTCTTACTTGTCCAGTTTGGACTGAGCAAGAAGGATTTAGGAAAAGCTGAAGGCATGGTTATTTGTGAGTAAATGGCACGATCTTCTGAAAATGCCCCATGCTTGACTCAAGACTTTCCTCTCCAGAGCTCATCTTTGTGTGGATTTCAGTGGAGCACATGGACTGTCAACTGCTTTTGCAGTTGCTTTTGCCACACAGTTGGTCCGCTTTCTTTTCTGGTCAGACATTTCTCTGATGACATTTTTTCCCCACATTGCTAAGGCAGCTAGGTGGAGCAGTAGATAGATTCCTGGAAGGAAGACCCAAGTTCTTGTCCTACCTTGGACACTAACTAGCCATGGGCAAGTCTCTTAACCTTCATTTGCCTTATTTCCCTCATCTGTAAAATGGGGATAGTAATAGCACCTACCTTCCCGGGTCACTGTGAGGATGAAATGAGATAATATTTGTAAAGTACATTGCAAATCTTAAAGTCTTATATAAAATCTAACCAAGAATAAAAATTCTTAATTGATAGCATGTTGCAGCCTACTCACATCCACTGTATACCCCTCCATTGCTCTTTGGGTGACCCTCAATTTTAATCTTCAGATTGTGGCATTCTATGACTTATACCTAGACATCCAAAGAGTAAAGTTGTTAAAAAGCTGGTTCACTTTGGTCATTTGATCTAGTTACATTTAGGTGTTTCTAGTTTTGTTTTTAATAGGAAAGGAAATTTTTATAAAATACGTAAAGAAAATTTTACTTTTTATATACATCTTCCCTCCTCACCCCCCCCCATTAAATCACTTCCCCTAAACATTAAAGGCAAAGATCTTAAAAAATAAAAGCAAAGGAAGAAAATATTTGATGGCCCCAAGATACATTGTTTCTTGTTAGTTTTTATTCTTTCTCTTATCTTAGTTGTGCTTATACTTTAGATATGTGCTCACCTCTAAGGCTGCTCCCCACAGGAAGTCTTCCCTGACTTGTATTGTTCTTTTATTCCTCCAGTAGACTATGAGCTCCTGGAGGGGCAGAAACTCTTTTATCTAAACTCTATCTTTACCAGTCTGCTAGCCCAGTGTTTTGTAAATAGTAAGCACTTAAGAAATTCTGCTGAATTGTGCACCTTTATCACCCCATTGATTTCTAGAATGTGTACCTGGGTTTAGGAAGCAGTTTCTCTTGGGCATATTGAAGGATATGTTTTTGCTGATACAGTTTCTATTTTCCTTTTTCCTTTCAACAATTTTTCTTTTGATCCTCACTGATGATGACATGTTTTGTGGTATAGGAACCAAGTGAGAAGAAGGCACCTCTGGATATGTCCTTGTTCCTCAAGCTCCAGAAGCGGGTAACTGAATTGGAGCTGGAAAAGCAAGCCATGCAGGATGAACTGGACCGAAAGGAGGAGCAGGTGCTCCGAAGCAAGGCTAAGGTACCCACCATCAGTTGACCAATGTCAACATTGCTCATCCAAACAAGCAGAGTAAACTCAATATCTTTGGAGTCTTACCTGAACGTCTGTCATCTTCCTTTAGAGAAAGGTTTCAAAGAAATACAGTTACCCTTCTCCCCAAATTAGTTACCAAACAGTAGTTATTGAGATTGGTATAGAATTCTTGAGAAATATCAAGCTATGTCCTTCAGGATAAGTAAACACACCAAGACTTATGATCAAATATCAAAGAAAACATTGTTTTATTTCATTTTCTCCTAGGAAGAAGAAAGACCTCAAATTAGAGGTGCTGAACTGGAATATGAATCACTCAAGGTAATTTTGACAGCTTTGAAAGCAAGAAGGAACTATTAACAGATGAATAACAAAACTTTCTAGCTAGTTAACAAGCATTTATTAAGTGCTTTCTATGAACTAGGGGCTATACTAAGTGGTAGAGGTACAAAAAAAGGTGAAAACATTCCTTGGTTGTAAAGGAGCTTACATTCTAATAGATAAGTAGGTATATTCAAGATACGTGTAGAGAAAAAGAAAAATAACCATAGAGGGGTGGGAAAGGCCTCCTACAGAAGGTGGCATTTGAGCTGAGTCTTGAAATTAGTGATTTTAATAGGTGGAGGAAGGAAGCAGAGTATTCTAGGCATGGAGAGCATTCAAGTGTGAAGGTTCTGTGACAGCAAGGATAGTATTTGTGTTAGGATTAGAAAGAAGACTGGTGTATTTGGATTATAAAGTGTGTGGAAAGGAGTAAAATGTAAGAGGATGGGAAAAGTAGAAAAGAGATAGGTTATGTACAGCTTTAAATGCTATGCAAAGGACTTTATGTTTGATGCTGGAGGTAACAGGGAGCCAGGCAAGTGTTTTTTGGGTAGGGAATGACATGGTCATACTTATACTTTAAGAAAATCACTTGGGTAGCTAAGTGCAGGATGGATGAGAATGGGCAGAGATTGAAGTCATGGGAATTAATTAAAAGGTTATTGTCATCGTCTGTGTAAGAAGTGATAAGGGCCTAAACTAGCGAAATGGCCATGTAAATGGAAAGAAGGGGACACATATGAAAGATATTATGGAGGTACTCAAAACAACAGAACTTGGCAGTGGATTAGATTTGTGCATAAAATTGAGGAGGCAAGCATAACACCAAGGTTGTGAACCTAGGGATCCATCTGCATAGAGATGATAACTGAACCTATGGGAATTGGTAAAATCACCAAAGAAGATAAATAAAAGGAAACGAAGGCCTAGTACAGAATACTAGTACAGAGTACCTAGTACAGAGGTTTAGGGACCATCCATGGTTGGGGGCATACTCTGGATGAAGATCCACCAAAAGAGACTGAGTATTGGTAGGATGGGTAGGAGAAGAAGCAAAGTCTAGAGAGGAGAGCATATCCAGAAGCCAGTGTCAATCCACTGATTTACAGTGTCAAGTGCTGAAGAAAGGTCAGGAAGAGTGAAGATTGAGAAAAGGTCATTAAATCATTAAATCTGGCAATTAAGAGATCATTGGCAACTTTGGAGAGAGCAGCTTCAGTTGAATGAGGAGATCAGAAGCCAGATTAAAATGAGTTTAGAAGGGAGAGGGGAGAAGTGGAGGTACATAGTATAGACAGATTTCTTAAGGAGTTAGAAAGGGAGAAAAGATACAGAATGACAACAGCTATAGTTGGATCAAACCACAGGGTTTTTTTTTCTTTTTTTTTAAGGAAGAGGGAGTCATGGGAGGGATTGTAGGCAGTAGGGAAGGAGAAATAGGGAGAGATTCACAATTATAGAGATCGTAGGAATAATGGTGCAGGCAGTCATAGTGAAGGCAAGAAGAATTGGGATCAAGATTGCATGGAATTGCCCTTGGCAATAAAGGCTAACTCTTAGCCTCTTCATTTGACTACAGTGAAGGAGGAGATAGTTGGAGAAGATATCTGAGTAATATGAGATGAAGAGGGAAGAAGAGCTCTTAGGAAATGGCATCATTTATTTTTTGGTGAAATACAAGGTCGCATCCTTAATTGCAGATGGGGGAAAGGGCTACTTTGGAAAGCTTGATGAGAAATGAGAAGGTTTACAAGAGTTGCTCTGGAAAGTGGGATAGAATCAACTATGGAGAAGTAAAAGGATTGCCTTGCTCCAATTAAGGGCCTAGCTGAGATTGAATAACACAAATCTGTAATGGACCCAGTTAACATAGTTTTATGACTTCCTCCAAGTCTGTACAGTGACATGTGAATAGGAACAAAGGAGATAGGTAGCATAATCGGGAGTTGAGGTTATAGATCATGGAACAAAGGATTTGAGAACAGAGGGTTAAATAGAGTTGAACTGATCCACCAGTGAGAAATTAGAGGGGAAGGGAAGAGGATGAAACCAGTTGTAGGGATGATTGAGGAAAAAAACAAAGGTGAAGAGGGATTGGAGGTCATAGGGAGGATGAAATACAGAGGGGTGAGGGGTCATAAGACACAGGGAAAGATGGAATGATAAGATTTTGATCACATGAAGGAATTTTGAAGCTTATGAATGTGAAAATAGAACATCTGTGGGTAATAACAAGATCAAGGGCATGACCATCTCTTTGTATTGTTGAATTGGCATGGAGAAATAGGTCACCAGAACTTAGCAGACTAAAGAAGTGGGAAGCTGGAGCATTTGAATGAATGCAAGAGTTGGGGTGGAAGAGAAAGCCTGTGATCTAGGCACTGAAATCATTGAGGTGATTAATTTGAATTGCATGAACCTCAAAGGAGTAGAGTTTGCTGAGTAGTGGTGATAGAGAGAGTCTGGAAGTGACAATGTGGAGCAAGGCATATTCCCACCAAGACTAATGAGCCTCGGTCTATGACAGAAAGTGTAGCCAGTACTAGAAAGGGTAGCCACAAAAGCAGTGTTGTCAAGGGGAGCCAGGTGTCTGTGAGTTCCTGAAAATGGATGGGTTAAGAAAGGAGAACATTTAAGATGAGAGGTTTGTTAATTATGAAGTAGAAATTTCAGAAGGCACATTGGAAGGGATGGGTTAACATGGAATCCTACATTGGCAGGGTAAGGTTGAGATGGATGATTTACACGGACTTATAACTTATAAATATCCCTTCACTGAACTCCTGAAACACCTGAGAGGAGCTACACATATAAATGGAATCATGTAAATTGCATAGGGAATAAAGCAAAAAATGAAAATGTTGAAAATATACTTTAATCATATGATTTGTTTGATATATTTTCCATTTTAGTTCTTGAAATTTTATGTTCTTCAATAAGATTACAGCAATACCAATTTAAATTTAACCTTGGATAAAAAAATTTTTTAAAATTAGTTTTCTGTATACCCTATGGTTTCATTTAAATTGTATTCCCCATAACCTTACCTCATAGGGCCTTTCAGCCTTTAGTCCCCAAACTTTGCAGTTGCTATGCCTATGAGCCTGCACATCAAGGAAATGCTTAATTAAGTATTCTTGCACATATGGAATAACTTTATTCTCCCTTCATGTACCCATTTGCCCCAATTTTATGGAATCTGCTTTGTAAATATGATGTTACAGATGTGTCACTGCATGGACCCACTTGCCACAGGATATTGTGGTCTCATCACAAAGAGCTGCCATGGCATCAGCCTCCCAGTCTATCTCATCTGAAATTCCTATCACTGGAGGCATCCCTTTAAGTTAGAAAAAATGGAGGCATCGTTTGAAGAAGACCACTGTTAGAATGTACTTATTATCTCTATCCTGACAGAATAGAGAACTTAGTGGGTATTCTTTTTAAGCTTTTTTCGTTACTGTGTTTGTTAATGTATTAGATTAGGCAATTATTATTATGGGAACACCATAATTACACCACAGACAAATAGTTTGAGGAAAAACTGGTCTTTTGTTTGCCAACAGATATACCATGAAGGGTTCATATAATTTTAAAATTAAAGGGACATGGCAACCTCTAATCTATCCTAAACATAAAAGGAGTCCTTACTATAATATATCTAATAAGGCGTCATTCAGCCTTTTCTTGAAAACCTGCAGTCAGAAGGAAACCATCACCTCCCAAGGCAGCACATTTCACTTTCAGAGAGTCTGAGATATTAAGAAGTTTTTTCCAGACATTGAGCTTAAATTTACTTTTTTGCGTCTTATCCTCATTTTTCCTAGTTTTCTCCTTTGAGGCCAAACAGCATGATTCTAAATTTCCACATGACAGATATTTGAATTCTGCTCTCATGTCTCTTCTCTAGACTAAGCATTCACAGATCCTTCATTATCTGGGTTGCTCTTCTCTTGTTCTTCATCTTATCAATGTCCTTCTTAAACTATTACACCAGAAATGAATGCAGTAGGTCAAGGTACAGTGGTACTCTTACCTTCTTATTCTGGAAAGCTATCCCCTTGATCACATTAGCACTTTTGGCTCCCATGTTAAACTGCTGATTCACACTGAGTTTTCAGTCCACTAAAACCCCCAGATCATCTTTAGACAAATGGCCGCTTGTCTTCTTCACATTTTCCTTTTAGAGATTTTTTTAACCCAAGTGTAAGACTTAACATTCAATTTCATCATATTGGATTAAACCTACAGAGCCTTCTTCTAATCTATAGTAGTCTTTTTAAATCCTGCTATCTAGTGCATAAGCTAATCTTTCTGGCTTTGTATCCTCTGCACATTTGTTAAGCATGCCGTCTTTGCCTTATCAGAGGCATTGGTAATAATATTAAACAGCACCAAGCTATTCACAGATCCCTGTGGTGCTCCATTAGAGACCTTCTACCAAATTAACATTGAACCATTAATGACTACTCTTTGAGTCCAGTCATTGAACCAGTTCAGTGGGTTCAAAAATTTCTCCTCTCCAAAGCACCTTGTTAAAGCTTTTACAGCCTTTTGTCGTCTCTTAACAACTTAAGGGCTATAACCAACTTCCTTTCCTTTCTGTCAATAAAAACTTGACCAGCCGTATCTTTTTCTTCTCTGACTTCTTCTTGGACTCACCAGTTGTATTATTTACCTTGCTTTACAACCATCTTCTCCTTTTTGTTCTGAATTCCTCTTCAGGCCTATGCTTTTTTTTTTCTTTTAGATTTTGCCCTTCTGAGAGATTTATCTCTCTTTTTCTTTAGTTGAAGTTGCTTTCCAGTGTATTATTAAACTATCCCAAATTTCTCCTACCCAAATTCTATTATCTGATCTTCTGCACAAATTAAATCCCTCAAAATGATCTTCACAATTTCTCTCTTTATTTAGATCAATTCCTTATTTCTTCTCCTGTTACATTCTTTTACCCAAAGTTTCTATCAGTTTCATTGAAAATACTTTTTGCTAGACATTAAGTATAGATTGAACCTAAACTTTTAAGTGTGTTGTTTTCCCACATAATTTTTACCAAAGCCAGAAAGAGAACATTGGTAAATATTTCAAGGAGCTAGCTATTTTGAACTTGTTAACTGGAAATAGTTTATTCAAATTCATTTTTGGACTTTGGATAGAACCAAGAGTGTCATTCTCTCTAGGGTTCTTCAGAATGGGGACAATCCAGGGCTAGACTGAATACTCAAAGGTCATTATAGAATAGAGCAGGCTTTTCAGGTCTGTGCTCCAACCACACCTTGGGCAGGCAGGCCTGGAACATAGTTTCCACTGGAATTTGGGTTATAGATGTGAACCAAACTACTGTTCGCTTTACTCAGTGTTACTTAATGTACATCACCTCTAGTTCCACCAGACAGAGTGCCAGATAGACTAGAGGGAGGCATTTCCTCTTTAGCCATTTGAATATTACCATATTGTTCTTTCACAACATAATTCTAATGTACCAGCTTGAAGGCAATGTGAATATAAATGGTATGACTTTATTTTATATAGCGTCAAGAACTGGAATCAGAAAATAAGAAACTAAAGAATGAGCTTAATGAGTTACGTAAAGCCCTCAGTGAAAAGGGTGCTCCAGAAGTGACTGCTCCAGGTGCTCCTGCCTACAGAGTCCTCATGGAGCAGCTGACTTCAGTCAGTGAAGAACTAGATGTTAGAAAAGAGGAAGTCCTCATCCTGAGGTCTCAGCTGGTGAGCCAGAAAGAGGCTATTCAACCTAAGGTAAGTGTTAGTGGATAAAGTAAATTATCCCAGGTTAGGTTGCCCACCAAATCACAAAGAAAAAGAAATTGTCATGCTAATTCCCCTACTTCCTGTCTCTTGGAAGATGTATCTGAATAGATTTGCTCTTGGCTAGATCTGTAGCCAAAACAGAGCAGGTAAAAAAAAAAGAGACATCTTTTTTTTTTTTTTTAAAGCTGGTCAGGGAACATATGAAATCCTAAATTCTATGGAAAGTTTCATAGAGAGCACACTCATAAGAAAAATCCTTTTAAAATGAAGCCTTCTGTAGCATTCTTACTTGAGGAAATTTTCATGTTAAAAATGTTGACATCAGTAGAATGATTCATAACCTTCTGTGGGAGGTATTAAAAATGAATTTTAAAATCTGCCACTTGGACATGATAATGGAATTCTCCATTGTTTTTTTTATTGTTTTGCTTTTAAAGGTAATATTTGAAAATGAATCAGTGTCAAAGTCCAATTAGTAGTGTATTGCATAAATCTATGAGAAGTGATTGTAAGCTCTTTGAAGGCAAGAACTATGGTGTCCACAGGAAGTGCTTAATAAATGTGTGTTGAATGAAAAAAAGAAAAGAAAATGAACCAATGTATATACCTTAACAAGTATATTAATCTAGTACTGCTAACTAGAAACTATGGCAGAAGAATCATTATTCAAAGCCTTTAAGAAGCCTTTCTGTGTATCTTACTGAAGCATCATATAAAGTAAAATAAGCATAGTTTCCGACCCTAGGAGATCATAACTGAAATCTAAAATGACTTGTATGCTTAGGCATTATTGCTAGGGATTTTGATAGAGGTAATATTCTGTCATGTGTTTGTGATATCTATAAAAATACATGATATCCTTTCTTGTGAACGGTATCTGGCAGCAATGATCAACTTTGGTCCAGGAAGTAACCAGTTCTAAAACTCAAAATTCTGACTATACAATTTTGAAAGAAAAAAATCCCAAAGATAAAGAGACTAAACTCAGGTTAAGAAAAAACCAACAAAAAAGCTTGTTTCTCAGAGTTAGATAGATTGCAAGGGTATAAAATAAGCACATGTTGATCTGCAACTTTCATTGGGTCCCTAGGAGAAATGTGATCATAGTCACTTTGCTGTTGCTTTTGTCTGTTCTGAGAGTCATTGGTGGTATTTATTTGTAGAAGTAAGCATTTATTTTCTTCTTTTATGCTTGCCAATTTGTGATTTCCAGGAGGACAAGGTAATCATAAAGGGTTTTTTTAAAAAAAAAATCAAATATCTCTCTTTAATCCTCATTTCAGTTCACACATACTTTTTACATATGAAATAGATGCTTTCTGGTTAAATTTATCAAAAAAGAAGATCTTCATAAATCAAAAACTATTTTCTGATCAACTGTCATCCCATAATGGGAGTTTATGGAGAACTATGGTTAAGAGGGAACTCCAGTTCAGGGCATACATTATTTTCCTCTGCCACAGCACTATGGACTTTTTTCTAGCAATTATTTTTTTTTAATTTTTTTTATTTTTAGATTGCAACAAACAGTTCTACATAATTTTGGGTTCCAGATTTTCTTCCCTCCCTCCCCCCCTTCCTCCCCAAGAAGGCATGGAGTCCCATATAACTTCCAGGTATAACTAGGCGTTGAATTAATTTATACATTTTCTCAGGACTCATGAGAAAGACGAAACAGAACCAAAAAAAAAAACACAACCCAACAACAAATACAAAAGAGAGAAGAAAAAAAAAGTGGAGGGGAAAAAAGGCGAGAATGAAGTGTGCCTCAATTTTCTAGCAATTATTAATACATGGTACATAGTAGTCAATAAATGTTTCAGTAAACTGAATGCTAGTAGGGAACCCACAGGACTGGGTGTAGGTTCTTGATCTGAGGTATCCTCTGTGAAAAATATATGCTCTTCTAACCTTTCAATTCCACTAACTCTGCATTGGTTAGAAGTAGAACCTGGCCTACTAGGCTAACTTCTTTCTCTACTACGGGCATTGCCATTCTCCTCAGCCTAACTGCTACCACTAGATAAGCTCTTCCTGATGGAGATTATAAGTCATGGCTAGTCAGATGTTAGTTGGGTTCTACTTAGATAGCCCAACTTTTCCTGTTGTGTTCTGCTTTTTAAAAGTATAAAATGTAGGCCAACTTTGATGTCACAGTCTGCCAAGTAGGAGTTTCTAGAATGATATGAAATGGTTAACATACTTTCATTTAAGATTCAACATTTCTGTAGGCTTTTAAAAACTCATCACAATTGGTTGGAACACAATAGAAAGAAAAATAAACAATAAAGGAGATTTTTATTTTGTAGACTCAGTTAATTTGCTAATTCCTGTTTATGCCAGGTCACTTTTCTGGAGTACACTCTTGATACAGAGTACACTTGTGTATTCTGTAGAGGCAAGGCAGTGATTCTCCATATAGGGATAGTGACTGCTCTGATGTGTTTTGGTTGTTTGGGACTTCTATTTAACTATCATTATTGGGATTGGAATAGCAATGTTATAGGTCAAACAGTGTTAGTCATGGATAATGGGACAAAGTCTAGACAGGTGGGTGTAGTATCAAGGGAGTTTGGTAACAGGTAATAGGCAAATATCTAGGTAGGCAGATTGGTGTTAGGGGTGTCCTGAGGTAGACAGATAGTAGCTGACCTTGCTGACAGAAATTGAATGACAAAAGGGGATAGAAGAATTCTGATGGAGACAAGCAACTAGGCTTTGGTATTAGTGGGGTCTGGCAGTAGGTGGTGGGGTTCAGGAACAGGTCTCTAGTTTTGCAGAAGATGATGAGAGCAAGACAGGACTACAGCCCTGGTGGAACTGTGAGTCCAACCAGGGTGCCAAGGTAAGGATAAAGTTACTGGAATGGTGCATGAGACAGAGGCTCAGTCCACAGGAGCAAAGCAAGAGTCTAGTTACTAGACTCAAGAGTACAGAGTCAAGAGTACAGAGTAGCAAGACTGACTTGCTACTGAGCTGTATGATACATATGGATCTATTTATTTCAATTTTGGGTGTCTTTCTGTCTCTGGATAGATGAACAGATAGATACAGCTATAGATGCAAACAGGCTCCTTGTTTAGATGTCAGATTGGTTGTGGAGCAAGGGCTTTTATCCTGGGGTCCATAAGTTTGTTTAAAAAAATTTAATAACTATTTTAATTGTTTTCCTTTGTAATTCTATGTATTTTAACTTTATATATTTACAAATGTTATTGTGAGAAGGAGTCCATAGGCTACACCAGACTGCCATAGTTGTCCATTACACATAAAAGATGAAAAACCCCTAGCCTCAAGCCTAATGTAGAGTACTGACACTGGAGACATTGGTAGACCGGACTTTGGAGGCTACAGATTAGGAGCCAGTCCCTCAGTGTAGTCCTCTAAATAAAAGATTCCCCTACATAAGCAACCCAAACTATTTATTTCTCATGATGGAAATACCTTTCTCTGCTTCAGAATACAATGACCGACTCCACAATCCTCTTAGAAGATGTACAGAAAATGAAAGACAAAGGAGAAATAGCACAGGCGTACATTGGACTGAAGGAAACAAACAGGTTAGTTTGGTTCTTTTATTTATTTTGGCTTGTTGAATCACTGTTTGACATTTTTTAATATAGCGACTACTTTTTTGTCTATCAGGGATTTGTTTGTTTCAGACTAGATCCAGCCTTTCTAAGTTATTCCCATCTAAAATTTCATCTGAAACATGTAGCAACAGCATCAATCAATCAACAAGCATTTATTAAGTACATACTAGGTTACTGTGCTGGGTGCTGAGGATACAAATTCAAATAATCACTAACAAGAGCTCTTAGGCAAATCTCTGCCTGAAGGAGAGCATAGATTCTCAAGTAGTATTTGCATTTGAAATCACACTAGCAGGTTGCTAATTGTTATTTTTCCATTGTTCACCATTTGTTATTTTTAAAGATTTTGAGGAATAGCTAAAGCTGTAAGTAGCTTCAAGTAATTACCAAAATTTAAAACATATTGATTGGAAGGGGCAAAGGCCTTGTTCTACATTTATTTTTGATTCTCATTTCACTAATGCCCTTACCTGACTACTTAGAATGACCAAGGCCAAGACCTTTTTTTTTCTCTACTGGTCTAAGCAAGATTGAGAAAATCCTGACTCCAGTTTTATCTTACCCCCTGAACTCTGGTAAGGATAGAAAGATCTCACTCCCATTTCTGGCCTTAAGAAGCCTACACAACCTCATAAAACTTGAAATAAAGGACTATGAACTTAGCCATATGCCAAAAACTTTCCACAGCCACAAGGTTCCCTCAATTACATCATGTACCATCTTGAAAAGACAGGCAGCACTCTAACTATGATACAAATTTCTGCTTTCAAAATGTTGTGATCTGGTACTTTTAGAACTCCTAATAGGCTATGCAGGATATCAGGAGATATATAGGCACACATAAGTACCATTGTACCTTTCTACATTCTTTGAACCTCATAATTTGATTGTAGTGACTAAAATTTGTAGTTAATCTATGTGTGTCTGCATGTATAAACTGCATGTTTCCCCATCCCATTCCTGCACAAACTCTGAGACAGTTCCTCATGATTACAGTTCCCATTGAGGAAATGAAAACAGTTCATTCATCCCAGGAATTCATGGTACAGCCACAGGCTACCACCCCTGCTAAAGCCCTTGTTCTTTTGCAGCTGATATCTCTAATATTGTGTGCTGTGTGTAATTTCTCTTGTATTCAGACACTTGGAGTCTACCTTTTTTTTATTTCTGTTGTTTCTTATCCATATCATAATTATTCCATAAAGAAAAAAAGCAGAAAGACTCTTTTTATGTAATTTCTTTATAATTTTCCCTGTTTTGTATATGATTTGTCTTTAAAAAAAAGAAGCAATTTAAATAACCAAACTGATATGTGTGGTAACTTTGTCATCTGTGGTCAAAAAAATATGTCAATCCCAGTAATGAATGTTAAATAATATTTGCTATTCTTGTCCTTCATATGCCATCATCTCATTACCATCATGTATCCCTTTTGTGTTTTCCATTTTTCATTTGGCTTGGAAGACCATTCCCTATGGATTGCCATGAGCTGAATGAGGATGAAGAGCTGTGGCTGGTTTATGAAGGGTTAAAACAAGCCAACAGGTTATGTGTGTTGCCTCACAATGGAATGTTCACCACTTCCAGTTTTCTTACTAACAAACAGTGGCCTCTTTAGCCGCTGGCTCTTTCACGCACTAACTATGTTCATAAGCAAAGTATAATGAAGTATCAGACATATGCATATAACTTTGTCATGTAGTGCTGGAGACTGAGATATTTGTAAATATAGATGTCATTTCTCATCCCTGGGGATGAGACCAAATTACTTCATTGCTGATTGAATTGCCAAAAAACAAACAGTAAGGTGTTGGCAAGATAGGTCTAAGCTACTGTGCCTATAGTACTTACCTTCTAACTACCGGTAACATGGAAGCTGTTTAATATTTGAAACTAAAAATTATGAAATTATGAATTAGGAGAATTTCCTTATAGTCATGAAATCTAAAATGCTTACCACATAGAATTAACCTTCAAATATGACACACTAAGCCCATGTAGATTTGAAGAGAAAACAATTAACATTCAGAAAAGCAGATTCTTAAAACAAATATAAATTTTATCTTGGTAGTGATATTTGTAAAAGAAAATCTCTAAAAATACTATATGTATAAAGAAGTATATACATATATATTTCTGAATGCTGCTGCTCAAGTGCTATTTTGTTCAAGTTATGAAGCAGTCAGTAACTACAGATTATGATGGTTTAAAATACTCATATTCAAATTTTGTAGTCTCCAAAAGTATCAAATATTTTAACATATTATTAATCTGACTGTAATAACCTTAATAACCACTGAGACCATAGGGAATGCTTTTAACCTAATAATATCATTTCTTTCATTTTGTTAATAAATTCCTAACCATAGTCCTGTTTCTTAGGTTTGCAGAAATATAGAGATGTAATAATAAGGAATGGGGGGATAATAAAGGCAATATACTATCCTTTTTTCTGTCTTAATACTCTTGCTATAGGAGTTTAAACAAAGATGACAATTTGTTTGACTGTACAATATCTGTTTGCTCTATGAAAGAATAGCTCCTCTACTGATATTTCTAATATTTATACTCCACATTGTCTCTAGTAAGGGATAGGAAATGTGATTGACATGTGTGACTCTGTCTGCATCTGATGAACAGATTTAAAAATGACATATTTCAGAAGTATCTACTTTGATTTGAGTTTCTTGAGATTGATGGGTCCCTGTTCCTGACTTTGCCATCCTTTGGAAATGAGAGATGACTCAGTTGCAGAAAAATGATAGGGGAAGCAAAAAAGTAAAATAGGACCCCAAATGCAAGCTTCGTTTTGAGTGATCATTTATGAAATACTTAAATGCATATTTAATTATCCAGACTCCCTCCCAAGTAGTATTTGGGGGTTTGCAGATTTTTTTCTCTATTGAAGTAAAGTTGGGCTTTGAAAAAAATTATTTTCCCCCCAAAATCCTTATTTTATTAATATAGATGCCAGGGTTTATGCCCCATAAGTCAGTTTGTTTCATTGACTTTTTACAGTTCTTAGTCCTCTTCTAATGTGCTAAAGCCTTTAAAAAGAACTAGAATGTATAAATTTTTTGGACTTTTCTACAATGTATTTGCTGTATTGAAAAACATACATTGTTTCAGTTTGATAATATCTATCAAAGCATCAGTCTCCTTTCTGGACACTGTTTTAGGTTTCTTGAGTTTGATCTAGTCACAAGGCACACTGAATCACTTAGAGCATCTGCTCTCACCTCCCCCTCCTCTTTCACAAATCAACAATTAAATGTTATCCTAAACATGAACTAAACAATTAACAAACGAATAAGAATAATAGTCTTCTTTTCCCTTATTGACTACACAGACTCCTGGAATCACAACTCCAGGCCCAGAAAAAGAGCCATGACAATGAAACGGAGGCATTGCGGGGTGAGATCCAGAGTCTAAAGGAGGAGAACAATCGCCAGCAGCAGCTATTGGCTCAGAACCTGCAGTTACCGCCTGAGGCCCGAATTGAAGCCAGCCTGCAGCATGAGATTACCCGGCTGACCAATGAGAATTTGGTAAGGAAGCAGTGGCAATTCTACTCATTTTCGTCTGTACCCTGTGTTAATATTTCTGTGGCTACTTAGATTCTTCAGAATAGGCAATGCCTTGCCCTCCTGGGAAGGTTTTGTGATTACAAACTAATAATTTCACTTTAGAAGTCATATAGTAGATATGATGGTAAAATATTACTCAGTTGGAGAATTAGGAATGAAAAAAGTTTGTTCAGTGGTTATACGTGTCTCATAACTCACTGATACTTGATATGATCCTCTTATATGATTCTGAGAGGCAGGAAATTGGCCACACCTGACAAGACACTATAGACTTAATTTGTTATATACATTCAGCTTACCTTGTTCCCTCTAACTGAAAGACAAATGAGGAAAATAGATTTAGAGGTAGAGGGGACCATTGGTCATCCTATCAAAGGAGATTCTGTACCATGTTGTATGACTGCTCTCACATGACAGAGATGGTATGAGAGTCTTTTATTTCCCTTTGCCTATAGAGTAGCCAGCCACCTGTCAACACTACTAGCAAGAAGATAAAATAAGAATTAAGATCCAAACTGACCTAAGAAATTGATAATATCCATTTTTCATTCAGCTAGTAAGTGGAAATCTCCATTATGGGCCGTGGCACAAGCACTTAAATCAGATGTTCTTAACATGGAATCTATGAATTTATTTTCTTTAATATTTTGATAACTGTAGTTCAAAATAATTGGTTTCTTTTGTGATCCCATGCATTTCTTACATTTAATGGCATTATTCTGAGAAGGGGTCCATAGGCCTCACCAGATTGTCAAAGGAGTCCGTAATACCCAAAAAGGCAATTATAACTGAATAAATCTCTTTAAGAAATATTACATTTTAAAGAAAAATTACAATTAAATCTCTTTAAGAAATATTAATATTCATGAATTTCTCACATTCTTGAGAAATGTTTTAAAATGATATTTCAGTGAAGTGAACCCCTTCTTGCCTGGTTTTGAGCAATAAAATAGAGTGTAAATTCTTGCCTAAAATAATTGTCCTTTTCAGTGTCATCATAACCTTTGTAAAATGTGTGTCTTTTTTAAAGTATATTACCATAAGGTAATGAAGTAATATGTGGAAACAGTATCATCATATTATAAATATTCTTTGTTTCTTCATTTGTAGTTCAAATGTTTCTTTGATTAATAGCAAGCTACTTTTTCAGAGGGAAAGCTTATTTGATTTCAGAGGGATTAGCTTAAATCACAGATCTAAATTATTAAGGCTTTACTTTTTGGCAGGGGGTGCTCAGTGTCCAGATCAACTGTGTTCCTCTCTTTATGCAACTTATTAGATAAGATAGATCAGAATATAAACAAATTAGAATGCTCAAAATTATTATTTTCTACACCAGAGCAGTACTGAGACACTGGTGGTTCTTAAGTTTGTTTTTGCCTCTCAACAGCTCCCTCCATGTATACCTGGGCCTTTCTTCCTTATTTGATGAACATAGTCCTCAAATTACTTAACTCTTTCCCAGAAGAGAACTATGAGGGAGGACATTGCCACTGCTCCTTGCCACCTGACAACCTGAAAGTTTGGTTAAAGGAGGCAAACAGGCTAGGTGATATGTAAATCCATATCGTTTTTTCCCTTAAAGCTAGCGGATACATACATGTATGAAGCCAGACAAAATCTGACTGCCTGAACAGAAGAATGAGAAGGTTTACATACATTTTTAGAACAGTTGCAACTCAGCATGTGTGTGTTACTCAATTTTATGATCCCCATGTATGTTTAACCATGATATAAGAAAAGGACTTTTCTAAATTGAATAGGTTGTAAATACAATAAGATAAGAGAGTTGACAAGGGTCAATTGAAACTACAACCTAGTGTTTCTATGTTTAATTTACCATTAACATTCCATAACATAGTATATGCCCATAAAATATTAAGCAAGATAGTTTCTCAGGTTAAGGGTCTCGTTCTTAAAGGGTAATAGACAGAGGAAAGAATGCTCTTAAGTCAACCCCATCTGGCCTTGTTGACATAGGAAGAGGCATTCTCTAAGTTTACTCAGAGAACAAAGAGGTGTTAGGTTCAGACTTCTGGTTAATCAGTTTAAGCTTTTCCTCTGATTAATCAGTTCAGGCTTTGACTGTTACTGAAGTTACTAGATTGATATTAAATGATTATCACACTTGATCTAACCCGGTCCGGGAGAGGCATCATTACAGTTATCTTTCCATTCCTAGTAGGTGAAGACTGTGCCCAGGGCCTGTTGTTATTGTGGCTGGGAGAAGGAGGACAGGAAATTTACTGGTCCCTGCTACCCATTGGAAAACGTTATCCTGGCCCTAACCTGTTTTTATCTATATGCTTCAGTGTTTACCACTCTCCATCCATTTGTGTGTGTGTGTGTGTGTGTGTGTGAAAATATATACACACATAAGTTAATATATTTAATACATTTGATGAATCTTACTACTGCTAATCAGAATAACTATAATTGTTAAGAGGACCAGGGGCTTATGGCAAAATCATCTTTTGAAAATGTGAGATTTTAGTACTTTTGTTTTAAAATAATTTTAAGTTGCTTTTGGTTAGATATTAAAGACCCCCAAGGATAAAAGCAAACATCAATTGTACCTATTTTTTCAGTATTTTGAGGAATTATATGCAGATGACCCTAAGGACTATCAATCATATCGGATTTCACTTTACAAACGGATGATTGTATGTAAATCCCACAGATTGTGTTTTTCTGTTGTCTTGTTGCTATTTCTGGATTGCTAACAGAACAGCAGGCTTTCTGCCCACCCTTTCCAAGGAAATCCTCTTCAGACAATCTCACAAAGCTATTTCCCTCCACAGCTTTCTCTTAGCGAGTGGCATCACATCTATCTGTTATATGTCATTTTTAGTGTTTGCTTTGTTATTAACCCTATTCTCTACAATGTGATGGAAACAAAGTTTGACTTGAAAAAGAAAAGAAAATACAAAATGTACATCCGAACTCCTTATTTTGAGAAATGAATCTGATGTCTAAATTTACTTTGGCCAAAAATTTACTCTTCTTACAGCTTTCTTAATAACTCCATATTCTTGACTCCCTTTCTTTTGACTTTTTCCTGAAGGTCTTCCTTTTCATTTTCTTCTTAACTAAGTGGAAAATAACATCTCTGTTGACTCTCATATATAAGTTAGTTATAATTAGAATCAAGGCCTTTGGTTCTTTATTATTTTTTAATCTTTTTGCTCCTACATATGATGCTGGTTTTCTTTCGTTGTGTGTGGTCCATCCTTTAGAACTCTTCTAAAGAGTTTGACATGTGTTTTCCAAGCTCCATGAGCTTTTCAACTTTACTGAAAGTAAATTACCTAGAGTAATTTTTTACTTATTTTTGGACCCTGACCTTGAAGAGATTGTTGCATAGGAAAAAGCCAAACAAGGGAGAGACAAAGAGAAACAAGCAGGGAGTAGAATGGGTGAGAATGGGTGAGAAAATCTTCCTCTGTCCCTGGAAAAGCTTGGGATTGAGGATGGGGTAGAGTCACTGGAAGACAGCCTCACAGACAGCTCTGTTCCTGCATCTGGGATGGCCACCGGCCAGCTCTGAGATTCTATCCCTGGCTCTGTAGTGTTTGCCTTTCTCTTAAAAGTGCCAATGCCTGATGGCCCTCAGCTCAAACCACAATGGCAGAATTCAGCATAGAAAGCCCAGCTAGGATGCTGCTCCAATTCCCACTTATCTTCCATTGCATAGTCTTTTATCCTTCTTGCTTACTTTTCTATTTTTCACTTGTTTGGCTTTTTCTTATCATAAGTCCCCTTAAGGTCAAGGTCTAAGAAAAGAAAAGCACTCTTGGAAGTTTGTCCTTTGGTAAAGTCTAAAACCCTCTCAGAGCTTAGTGATACCTAGAAAAGGGGTTTATCTTAAGCCCATAGTTAGCACTACCTCCATTTCCCTTTGCTCTATATCCAAGCCTTTTTGGAGGAGTTTCAAAAGGTGGGCTGCATATAAAACATCATCAGTTACATCTGTTTTGTTTACTGCAAAATGAGTTTATGTTACAGTAAATGTTATGGCTGTGATAGGATAGGACTGGACTGGTGATTTCACTGGCATAGGAAACTGCCTTTATGGGTCAGCTCCTTCTCTGCCACTTGGAGTAACAGATTTGCCCAGGGTCGCCCAGCCCATCTAGCTGTGATACCCTTTCTTTAACCTACACTTTGCCACTTTGAACACTTCTGAACTCAATCAAAAGAGTTCTTCAACATTTTTTTTTTTAGTTCTTAGCTCTCAAATAATTCCTGACATTTCCTGAAGGCGGTTCCTATCTTTTTTCATGTGTTGAATGAAAAGAGAACACAATCTAAGAAGCTCAGTCTTTCTTTAAAACTTCCCATAGACTCTTATTTGCACTATTAGAGAAATTGATTTTTACTCTTACTTCCCTTTAGAACATATTCGAAGGTGATGACAGTACATCTTTTTGTTATCATGCTATTACTGTTCTGTCTACATGGGACCTATTTAAAATGCTAGCATTTCAGGCCTTGTTTCCATCATGCTGCCTAAGGTTTGAATGCCTGGAGTGTTTATGAAGTTTGGCTTTTGTTGTCTAAGAATTTTACAGGCTTGCCAGTGTTAGCCAGGTGGGGAGCACCACCATCCAACCTTTCAGGAGCCTCCTCTCCTTTTTTGTATAACTAATAATTGCTATTTCTGTGACTTACTGTGTCTTCTTCTTTCATGCATATGAATGGAGTCTGTTCTTTTTCTCATCACTTGTCTTTCATTTTGATCATTAGGATTTGATGGAACAACTTGAAAAACAGGACAAGACTGTCCGGAAATTGAAGAAACAGCTGAAAGTATTTGCCAAAAAAATTGGAGAACTGGAAGGTATTGCTTTTATGAATACTTGCTACAAAGCAAAATACTTGCTTTTGTGAATATTGCCCATCTCTGGGTTATTTTTTCCCCCTCCAGTTTATGGTAAGATACAGAATCTCATGTACTTAATATAGCAACAAAACCGTCTCATGCAGGAGGCAGATGGTGAATGAATATGAACTGCTCCATGAAAAGTTACATCCTGGCTTGTCATAATTTACAGAGGAAGCTAGTTAGTTGTTGGAGCAGCTAGGTAGCACAGTGGATAGAGCACTGGGCTTGGAATCAGGAAGACTCATCTTCCTGAGTTCAAATACAGCCTCGCACACATACTAGCGGTGTGACTTAGGGCAAGTCACTTTACTGCGCTTGCCTCAGTTCCTCATCTATAAAATGAGTTGGAGAAGAAAATGGCAAACTGCTCCAGTATCTCTGTCAAGAAAACCCTAAATAAGGTCACAGATAGTTGGACATGACTGAAAAACCACTTAATCACTTGCCAAAATAATAATGTTACTAAAAATAACTCATATTTATGTAATGTTTTAATGTTTATAAAACACTTTCCTTAGAAAACCCTATGAGATTGGTAGCACAAATATTATTTCCATGTTTCCAATATGGAAATTAAGGCACAGAGTTAAATGATTTGCCTATACTCATAAAACTTGTAAATCTAAGAGCTGGACTTTAAATTTTGGACTCCTGACTACAAGTCCAGACTCATGAGGTGGAAGTAGAAGTGATAAGTCAGATGTTTTATGCAACCCAAGTGACTGTTGGCCTTCAGAATGGTTATGTTGGGTGGCTATCCATGGCTTCTAATGATTAAAATTCGCATTGGGGTCTCTTGGAGCTATCTTCAGGAGTAATTTCAGGCCATACAAGAAAAGCAGCCACATTGAGTTTTTCTTTTCTCTTAGAAACAGACACGAAATGCATCTTGTTCACCCACCTTATTCACTAGATAAAGTTTGGATGACTTTTGACTATTTGCAAAAATTGTTTTCACCTTCAAAGAAAAAGTCTTACCATCATTTAGGATATTTAAAAAAATACTTCTATATTTATGTATCCCTAACACATCAAATCTCCAAGATATAATCATTCTTTGTGTAATCTTCTGGAAGCAGTATGTTTCACACAATGTACATCATTCTTCAAAATCACAAGACCTCTAAGCAAGTTACAGTAAGCAAATAGTTTATATTATTAAGGTGGTCTCACATTTATGTAGCACTTTAAAATTTACAAAGTACTTTTCTCACAACAGCCCTCTGAGTTAGATAGTAGATGTATTGTGTCTTTTTTGCAGATGAGAAAACTTGTAGAGCAGAAATGAGTTCTCACTGTCACACAGCTAGGCTGAAACCTGGCCTTGAACCCAGCTTTCCTGACTGGTATCATGTTTCATTGTTAAACCCTAAAACTAGGGCTTTATATTATTTTATTTATTTATTTTTTTGCTGTGGGGTAACTTAAAAGCTACATGTGTAACATTCAGCCATTGCCAAAATTCATATGAATCGAAAAGCCAAAAGGACATGGACCATCTGGTTCTGACAAATCAAGTTAGACTTTTGGCGACTCCTAATGATATACTTAAACACGGCTGCAGAAATCTATAAGACTGAAACGTCTACGCTAGCATCCAAAAGCCTACTTACTTACTTGATATTAACTACTTGATGTGTCTTTTTTCAGAATTGAAGAGACAGGTGAGAATAGGATTTCTAAATCTTATGGGATGCTAATCATTTTAAGGTACTGCCAAGTACGAGTCATCATTCTGATTTCTAGCTCTGCACATAAGTATTCATATGGCACTCAAATAGGCAGTGCATGGATTAGAAATAAAATGAACTATTAATATCTGCTATTAAGGGATGTGTCAGATGACATGTTTATGCTGGGTAAAATAAAGAGCAGAGATTTGTTATTAGAGTTTGTCTTTGCTGAGAGCCTACAGTGAACTACCAAGAGGGCTGCACTTAGAAGAATCATAGAACTTGGGTTCTAATCCCAGCTTTGACATTTACCAGCTGAGTAACCATCGATGTCACAGTCTTTCTGAGCCTCAGTTTGTTTAACAGTAAAACAGATAACATTTGTACTACCTCCTTCACAGAACTACTGTGAAGCATACATTTTTTTAACCATTAAAGCATGGTTTAAATGAGTCATTATTTTGATCATTATTTAATGAAATTTGGACATGTATTCATAAGTTGCTTTTTCAGAAAGCAGAGAGTGGATAAAATATGGTGACAAAACAAGCTGTCTCTGCCACCTCTTTATTTTTGCTTTAAAAAAAGTAATTTAGAAAAGTTTGAAAAATAATGGATTTTTAGAGTTTCATTGGAACCCTTTAGAACCCAGAACCTCAGAGTTATCAGAATTTTCCATTTTTTAGTTTATTTATAATGAGAGCTATCTGAAATAGATACTATTTAAAATTAAAATATTAAGGACTATATTGTCTTTAACACCAGTAAACCTGTGTACATTTGGTCATATGTAGATTCAAAGCTTGAAAGGCTCTTAGAGATTATGTAATCCAACTCCCTTTATTTTTTGCCGCCAAACATCTGTTAAAGGATGAAGAGGAAAGAGAGTCTTGCAGTGATTCTATCAATGGCTTTTAGGGTTAAAATTTTTTCAAACTTTTTTTTTGGTCAAGTAGCCATGGCAGAAATATGTTTAGTGGTGGAAGCAACATATTAGTTTATTTTTGTACTTGCTTCATCAGCCTCATGTGCTCATCGTTTATTAACTGCTGTTGCAACGCAGGAGATAGAACTCCTGCTCTCCCAGGTCTTATAAAAATGGTAACAAATTTCGCCATTACACTTTTACTGATGTATTTTGGTTTTGCATTATGAACTTTTACAAATTAGTCCCTCTTGATGAGAAGTTTCTTGTAACAAAGTAAAACAATCGAGTACAACTAATAATACAGTGACCTCAACAGAAAATGCATGCAACATTTCACATGCTGGAAAACAATTTGGAATTTTATACAAACCATTTCTAAGCAGTGTGTACCCTTTGATCCTGCTATACTACTTCTAGGCCTATATGCCAAAGAGATCAAAGAAAGAAGAAAAAGGTCCTTTCTGTACAAAAAATATTTATAGCTGCTCTTTGTGGTGACAAAAATGAAATGCTAATAGGATGTCTGATAATGGAGAATGGTGAATTCTCTTTATTTTATAGTTAAAGATACTGAGACCCAAAGAGGGATAACAACTTGTCCAACATCATACAGGTAGTAAATAGGAGGGAGAATTTTGATCCCAAGTCCTCTTTAAAACACACACAGACACACACACACACAGCATAATTGTAGATGCTTCAAATTTTTTTTCATTTTTAAATCTGGAGATGGATTTATGATTTTAAAAAATATTCTCCCTATCATAATGTAAATAAAATCATAACATTTTAGAGCTAGAATGGGTATTAGTTGAACACCTAATCAAACCAAATGAGATATATGAAGTGAAGTTACTTGTCCAAGCTTGTATAAAATCTAGATCTTCTAACTTCTAATTTGATTTTTTTTCATTATACAATGATTTCTTCTAGTATCTTTCCATTATAAGGAGTTCTCCTGCATGACAGCAGTTTCAGTTCAACCTCAAGTTCACCCTTTCATTGCTTGAAGTGTGTGGGAGTGGTAGGGGCAAAGACAGAGGAGGGGAAAGGGTTAGTTATGTCTTTAATTAGAGAAATGAGGGAGTGGAATATTTTTCCACTTCATATTTTTCTGTAGTTATTTTAAATAAAATTTCTCTTTCTATCTCTTTCTGCTGTGTTTTCTTGGTAATATACAGAAATGCTGGTAATCTTTGTGAGTTTATCCTCTTTATATTTTCTTTCATTAGTTTTATGACATAAATATACTTGAATATACAGCTATCAGTATCAGGGATTTAAATTCCTTCTGATCTTTATGAGTATACTCTTACATAGGATTTTTTTTCAGTTATAGTCTGTGTATATTGTATGCCTGGTCCTTTTTTTCCTTTTGCATTTTTCAAATAAACATACCTTTGCATTGTTCTGTATGCTATTTACTCCAGTTAACATTTATGCAAGGTACTAGTTGCTTAGGATATAACTATTTGTATTTGTCATTTTACTTGTGACATAGTGCTCCATTGTATTGCTATACTATGGGCTATCTATAGACTTTCTAAACATTGGATAATTAGGTCATTTCCAGGTTTTTGGCATTATATAAAACCAAGTCATAAACATCTTTGCACAAATAGTTACTTTTTCCTTCCCAATCACTTATTTGAAACATAGTCCTACTAATGGGATTAATGAGACATGGCTAATTTTACGAGGGAATACTTTATCCACAGGTATAAATGGTTCATTATCAGGAAGAAATGTTGCTTTAGACTTTCCTAAACACAGGTGGAATGTTGTACTTCTTTATCTAACTCTACTTGAAACCCTGTACCTTCCCAAAGACAATTGATATTTTATTTCATTTATTTGAGGGGGCTATATAAATAAATGACACTATTGACCTAACTTCTTCTGTATTTTATCTGTATGTGACAGTGTCATTCTTGAGATATGAAAAGAGAATGCCTTCTGAATTATTTTTTAATAAAATAAAAAATGTTCTTAGAGATTTGATCAAATGAAAAATGAAATTACTTTTTAGAACTTAAGTTCCCATCATCATGGTGTGGTGAAAAAAGTACTCTAGTTAGAATTGAGGGCCCTGGATTCAAGTTTTGGCTCTGCTAACTACCCTTTGTGACCCCGTAAAAGTCACTTAATCTCTCTGGGTCTGGGTTTCCTTATGTATAAAATGAGTGGGTTGAAATAGATAGAATTAAAGTTCTCTTCTGGCTCTAAATCAATGATGATATATTCCTGTGTCATCAAAAAGAATCATTATTAATGGTTTTCTTTTGATATTATAGAGCATAGGTATTTCTTTAACTTACTATGCCTGATCTATTTCCTCTTCAAACTGAAGCAAATGGTGATTTCTTTCAGTAAAAGTAATTGGTAGAGAAGAGGAATTTGTTTTTTAGTCTTAGTACCAAGCACTCTCCCCTCTAAAATGTAGCCATATTTTCCTCTTCACTTATCTTCAGGTAAATTATAAATTCTTCCAAGGGTCTTATGTCTGGTATTTGAAAAAAAATCAGGAATAACTTATAAAAGACTCCACTAATAGGCTTTCCTCTTGCAAGAGAGATTCTTAACATTTTTTTGTGTCGTAGACCCCTTTGGTAACGTGGTAAGGCTTATGTATTACTCAGAATAATGCTTTTAAATGCATAAAATGAAATACTTAGGATTATGAAGGAAACCAAGTTTATTGAAGTATAGCTACCAAAATATTTTATTAAAAACAAGTTCATACTGCAGCATACTATTTTCACTTTCATTCTTTTTTTGTTATAGCCTTTTTATACGAAATGACTAATATAGAAATGTTTTACATAATATATAACCTGTATCACACGTAGAACCTATATCAGATTGCTCAGGGAAGGAAAGGGAGGGAGGGAGAGATAGAATTTGGAATTCAAAACTTTTTTTAAAAAATCGAGAATAGTTTTTAACATGTAATTGGGGAAAAATAAAATATTTTCAGAAAGCAAGTTCATGGACCTCAGGTTAAGAACCTATATCTTACAGATAGCCCTGTTGTTTGCTTTTATAAAAGAAGACATTTAGAATTAAAATTGGTTTCTAGAAGTCAAAATTTTTTTCGAACGATTTGATTATGATTCTCTGGTTTTATGAGAAAAGAACAAAATAAGTACTGTTTTAAGCTATTGAATATAGATGACTTTTATGCCCATTTCATGTTTCTGTGTTGAAAAACATATATATGTGTATATATATGTATATATATACGTGTATATATATATATACACACACACACACACATACTTTTTTTCTTCTTTTACTCCTGAAGTGGGGCAGATGGAGAACATATCTCCTGGGCAGATCATTGATGAACCTATCCGTCCAGTGAACATACCCAGGAAAGAGAAGGATTTCCAGGGAATGTTGGAATATAAGAAGGATGATGAGCAAAAACTTGTCAAGAATCTCATCCTGGGCAAGTATATTTTGCATGAAACAACAGCTTACTTGATCAACATGGGTTAATACTCCTATACTTTTGACAGAGCTATCTCGCTTCAAGGAATGGCCAACATAAAGTTTTTGAAAATCTCCTCCTTAAGTCCAAACTCCTACACGTTGACACAATGATTAGGATTGAACACAAGATTTAATTTTTTGCTGCTTATCATTAGCATTAGTTCATTTTTCTTTTGACTACCACATGTGGTTAGTCATGTTATAAGAAAGAAAACTCCACAATGGCAGGAAAACAATAGAGAAACAATCTGTTAATGGAAGAAATGTTTTCACAGAAGTAAAAGATGGTTGGGGAATAGGAGAACCTCAAAGGACATTGAACATGGGGCTATGAAGAATATGAGATTCTTGGAAGAAGAATGAAGGCTCCTATGTTGAGCCATGAGCTTATGAAATGAAAGAATTAAGAATATGTTTCAATGTCATGCCTTCAACCCCAATTCTATATTACCTTTTCATTGGGCCTTCCTTTTAAGTTCTGGCATTCTAGCAAAGTGGTCACCATCAACAAGAAACATGTATTATAGACTGACATGATTCATGGCCTTGGACTAATTACTTCAATAATAGCGTTAGTTTGGAAGTTGCAACTTCATACCTTAAAAGATCCTTTCTACTGATATCTTTTTGCCCTTTAAAAAAATACTTGTGTTTATGTGATGACTAACCATGTAGGCCACCCACAAAGCCTTCTTTGTATAATTTTGAGCATTGTGTGAAATTTTTTTAATTGTTTTTCTTTCAGACTTGAAACCACGTGGGGTGGCTGTCAATTTAATCCCTGGATTACCAGCCTACATTTTATTTATGTGTGTCCGACATGCTGACTACCTTAACGATGATCAGAAAGTGAGATCATTGCTGACGTCAACAATTAACAGCATTAAAAAAGTATTGAAGGTCAGTTCATGCTCTGATTTATGAAAACTGCTATAGGATGAATGGTAGAGATGAGAAAATCTACACTGTAGCTGCTTTCTGTTTCTGAAGTGAATTCTTCAGTGTTTTAAATGAGTCACCAGTTAGTGAACTTTTTTTAGTCATAACTGGCAGATTATAACTTTCACTATGGGTAAGACTTCTTCCTTAAAGTTTACCCATTTGTTTATTTTAAAAACAAGGTTTGAGTTGAACAATTAGGCTGCTTAATTCTTTTTTAGCTTTATAGTAATATGTTTGTGGGGTATAGTAGAAAAATTACTGGCCTAGGAGTTAGGAGACCTGGATTTGAATCTGGGCTCCGATGCCAACTCAGTGACCAGGAGCAAACAGTTAATTTCTCTGTGCCTCAGTTTCCTGATCTGTAATATAAGGGGTAATAATCATTACCCTATGTATCTCATAGTCTTGTTATAAGGATACCAGTTGGAATACTCTAAAGCATTATATAAATGAGTTATCTGTGCTTCCAGATCCCATCTGGAATGCAACTGAAAGTTATTTAATGGAATAAATATGTAAAGAATAACATGCTACAGTTAAAATAAGAGACTTTAAGTAACTTTAATAAGGAGTTCTGGATGCTCATTTTTATTTCCCTCTATCCTCTTTCACCAAAATTTCCCTTAGGAATGAAATGCCTAATTAGGAGGAACGCTTTATAGAACATGTCAACAATCTGGGAAGAGACATTGAAGCATCACACAATTACCCGTTTTAGAATTTCCAGTTATAATGGTGATATAAAAGGTTGTAGAGGAATCCTACATAAAGCAAAGCTTTAGAAAGGGCAGCACATTCAATGATGATCAACAAATCCAAAGATGTGTTTGTCAGAGAGAGAATCAATAAGTGCCTTCATCCAGTGTAGTACTGCACAAAAACAAATATCTAGAAGCTTGCAGGCATTCTTGGCAGCAAAGCTTCCAAGCAAAGCATAGGCCCAAAGCTTGCCAGCACTTTGGCCGGGTATGCTTCAAGGGTCCTGATTCCTGCATTGCTCTGATGGGGAGTCTGCATGGGGATTGGAAACTGGCAGCATTCTGGCAGGGAAGCTGCAAGGGGAACAAAAGTCAGCAACATTCTCATATAGGATGCCTTGGGGGGCACGAAGGCCACATGTAGATACCCTATAGGGGCCTGAAGACCCCTCTAGTGTTCTCAACCATATAATCCAGAGGTTGGGGCAGGGAGGCCTGAAACTATGATTACAGGCATACCAGAGGAGGTAGATCTGGAGGTAAGAGCCCAGGAAATCACAGTCAGAACCAAACGGGGTCTAACTACACCATCCAGGAGTCTTATAGGCGGTAGAGGCTATCCATGGCACAAATTCCTGTAAGCAGGAACTGGATCTAGAGCTATGAATAAACAGAAGAAGAAACCAGAGAAGAAATACTGTGAGCCAGGAGATGCCCAAGAGGTAAATTCATAAGAAGAGAGTGTTCCCACAATGAGTACAATCAGTGGAAAGGGAGAAAATACTTGACCACAAGGACAATAAGACAATAAGGAAAAAATTAAGCAAGAGATTAAAAATAAAATTATATGAAAATAAAAGTTCTTGAGGAAAGAATTATAAAGGGGATAAGTAGTTTAGAAAAGAAGATTTAAACTCTTACCCAATAGCTGATTTCCTTAAAATTAAAGTGGAACAAACAAAAGTTAATGACTCTAGGAGACAGTAATATGTATTAGAATGAAATCAAAAGATTGAAAAAATAGAAGATATTGTTAGGTTTCTAATGTCAAAAACAACTGATATGGAAAACATATCCAGGGAGGATAAATTGAGAATCATCAGACTCCCTGAAAACCATGACTAAACAAAAAAAATTAGTATATTTCTAGAAATCATAAATAAAACTGCCATAATCTATTAGGGGCAGCTAAGCAGAACAGTGGATAGAACACCAGGTCTAGAGTCAGGAGGACCTAAGTTCAAATCTGGCCTCAGATATTTATTAGCTGTGTGACCTGGAAAAGTTACTTAAACCTGTTGGCCTCAGTAAAATGATGTGGAGAAGAAGGCAAACCACTTCAGCATATTTGTCAAGGAAACCACAAAAGAGTCATATGTGACTGAATAACAACTATTGATCTAATAGAAACAAAAGGCAAAATGAAAATAGAAAAAATTCACTGCTCATCTCCTAAAAACAAAACCTTATAACTTAAAAATGCCTAGGAATGCATAGTCAAAATCCAGAGCTTCCAGGTTAAAGAAAAATACAAATAGCCAGAAAGAAATTTTTAAGTACCAAAGAACTATAGTCAGAATCAAGTAAGACTTGACAGCAACTAATAAAAAGGAGAAAATCTTTGAGCATGATATTCCAAAGAGCATAAAATGAAGACTTACATTCAAGAATATAAGGCTGAGTTTAATCCTACAGGGAAAAAAATGAACCTCTGATAGAAAATGTTTTCTAAGCTTTCCTGGTAAGACTAAGTAGATACTTTAAAAAGCAAAGACAGGAGTCAGTAGAAATATAGGGAAGAGGCTAAAGTTTGATGACAAGCTTATGTTTTAAGAAGTGAAGTGCAATGTCCCTTCAGAATCCTAATGCCTTCAGAGGTCAAAGAGGACATTAAATAAGTTCTTTTTTTGATAGTCCTAAAAGAGGAAAGAAAAGAGAGATAAAAGAATACACTAGGAAAGAAATGAAGAAGAAAGAAGAGTAACTTACTATTTCTCATAAGTAGAGTACAGTATAAAAAGAGGATTGAGCCCACATGCATATACCCCCAGAGATTTTAGTATAAAATTAAATTAAGCTCATTAGGGAAATGGGCAAGGACAGAAAAAAGGGTTGAGGGGAAGTTTAAGAGAAAAAAGTTGGAAAGAAATGGTCACAAGCAAAATGAACTTCCTCTTTAGAGGATGAATTGTAAAGGGAATATTAAAAGGAAAGAAAGAATGTAAGAAGCAATGATAAGGATCTGGATGAGTGAGAAGGGCAATTAAATGGAAGATGATCATTTTAGTTATAGATAGTGTTAATCAAATTCTATTTCTTTTACAGTCTTTATAAATATGGGACAGGGGACAAAAAGAAAGGAAACATATAGGAGAATATGAGAGAGGGAAATATATAACAGTCATATACCATGAATAGGAAAGGGATAAATTGACCCATAAAATGGAAGAAGACAGCAGAACGAGTAGAAAGCATAACTCAATAATGTAAAGTACACCTAAAATATAAACAGTCACACAATATAATATGTGGTTAAATAACGGACTGGAACAGAATTATATTATTCTTCAGATAAAATCACAGAAGTGCAGATGGAAATCATGATCTCAGAGGAACAGGTAAAATAGTAAAAAGAAAAACAGCAAAAAAAAACATTATGCTCAAAGACAGCATAGACAATGAGTACTATCAAAAAAAGAATTTGGGGACACCTTGTACGTACACTTGATGACATAGCATTGAAGTACTTAAAGGGAATGTTAATCAAATAACATGGGAAAATAGGCAGAAAATTATAATTGTGACCCTTTGAAAAAAATTAAACAAGAAATTAGGGACCTGAATAGAATTTTAGAATGTTATGTTATAGGTACCTCATGATTATGGGATTAAAAGATGTTTCTGGCACCTTTACAAAAATTGACCATTTGGTAGGGCATAAAAACCTCATAAACAAATGTAGAATATTAAATACATCCTTAATGACCATAATGCAATGAAAGTACTAATCAATAAAGGGCCTTTAAAGACAGAAATTAAGCTTAATGGATACTAAATAATTTAATCCTTAAGAATTGCTAGGTCATAGAATAAATCACAGAATCAATAAATAATTTCATCAAAGAGAAAAATGACAACAAAATGAAACCACATAGCAAAACTTTTGGGGAGTAGTCAAAGTAGCCCCTAGGGAAAAGTTTATATCTCTGAGTACTTTCATCAACAGAGAGAAAGAACAGATCAATTAATTGAGTATGCAAAGAAGTAAGGAAGGAAGAACAAAAGCTATCAATCAGAAAACCTCAACTAAACACAAAATAGAAATTCTGAAAACTCAAAAAAGATAACAAAGCAAGAAAAACAAGGTATAAACAAAGCTAGAAGCTGTTTAAAAGTTAATAAGCTATTAGGGACTTTGATTTTAGGGAATGAGAAGAAAAACAAATGACCAGTACTGAAAAAAGAAAAAGAATTCATATCTAATGAAGAGGAAATAAAGGAATTCATTAGAAGCCATTTTGCCAATTATATACTAACAAAATTGATAAGTGGAATTAATGATTTACAAAAAATATAATATAATTGGATTAATAGAAGAAATGTAGAATTTAATCTCAGAAAAACATAGAGTATCCATTAATGAACTCTCAAAGGAATTAACCTTTTTACAAGTGAATTCTGTCAAACATTCAAAGGACAATTAGTTCCAATAATTGACAAACTGTAAAAATAAGAAAATAAGGGATGCTACTATGTATCTTCTATAACCCAAATACAGTCTTGGTGCCTAAGCTAGAGAGTCAAATCAGTGAAAACTATAGGTCAATATTCCTAGTCCATATTGACACAAAAAATATCAAAATGTTGTCAAAAAACTGCTGTAAAATATTTAAAAGATTATACATGATGATCAGGGTGGATATATATCATATTAGTTACAAAATCAATGACAATCACATGATTATAACAATAGGCACAGAAAAAGCTTTGAACAAACTATAACACCCATATTTCTTTTTTAAATTTTTTTTAAGGAGTAGGGATAAATAAGCCTTTAATATAGTTAATAATGTCTGTCTAAAACTAGGAGTTCAACTTTGTATGTAATGAAGAAGTGCTTTTCTATAAGATCAGGAGTAAGGCAAGGATGTCCATTATTATCACTATTTTTTGATCTAACTACTTAGCCATAGCAAGAAAAAGAGATGAAGGGAATAAGTATGGGCAAAGAACAAATAAAAGGATCACCTTTTGCAGATAATATGATGATCAACTTAGAGAATCCTAGAGACTCAACTAAAAAGTTAATTGAAACACTTAATAACTGATAAGTATCAGTGTATAAAATAAAAACACATAATTTATCAGACTTCATATATATTATCATCAAAACTCAATAGGAGGAGATGGAAAGAGAAATTTCATTCCTATTAACTGCAGAATATTTAAAACATTTAGAAGTCCATCAACCAAGACTCATACAGGAATTAAATGAATACATTGACAAAATGGTCTTTGCAGAAATATAGACCTAAATGATTGGAGAGACATTAATTGCTTGTGGTTAGACTGTGCCAATATAATAGAAATGAAAATAGACATAGTCTTTAACTTGAAGTCCATAAACTTGTTTTTTTCAAATAATTTTGATAACTATTTGATAATAATTTTGATAACTATCTCAATATAATTGGTTTTATTTATAATCCTATGTATTTTATTTTATGAATCTAAAAACATTCTGAGAATGGTGGTCGCAGGCTTCACCAGACTGCCAAACAATCCATGATAACAAAAAAGGTTAAAAACCCCTGACCTAGGCAAATTTACTTAAGTGCTGTACCAAACTATAAAAAGGTTACTCCACAGAACTTAGAAAAATGATAATAAAATTTGTCTGAAAGGGGAAAAAGGTCAAGAATCTTAAGGAAAATAAACAAATTAGAAGAATATGGAAAAAATATCTGTCAGATCTATGGATAAGTGAAGAGTTTATGATTAAACAAGCTAGAGAGGTCTACAGGAGGTGAAATGAACAATTTTGTTTACCTAAACTTTTTAAAACTTCTTCAAGGAAAACCAACAAGATTATATGATTATAAGAGATTATATGAGATTATATAATTATAAGAGAAGCAGGTAAATGGGGGAATGTCTCTGCAGCAAGTTTCTCTGATAATGGTCTTATTTCTGAAATATATAGGAAGAAAGTCCTCCAGAGGAATGTGATACTTCCAATATATATCATCTTGTCTTTCTAGAAGCAAGCTCTTCCAAGTAGGGATTGCTCCTTTTACACATTCATTCACTCATTTTTTTTATTCATTCTTCTCTCTTTTTCTTTTTTCTCACAGGTTCTGTAGGGAAAGTGTTAATGGGTTACTTAGTTCCCAAAAGCTTGAAGTTTCATTTATATTTAGAGGCAACTTGACCATTTAGGCACAGGAGCTGGGACAGAATGTGGGGTCTTTTAGTGGGAACATAGAATGAGACCCATAAGGGATTTAGGGCTGTAGAAACAGACTAGAGGCTAAGGATACTACCAAAATGAGATGAGTTTTGGAACTGTAGAGTAGCGTTGTCGTAAGGAGAGGGATAAGTGACAGTTCTAGAAGATTTCCCTCCTTTTCTATCTTCTTCCCTTCTAGACTGTCAGTGATTGGTCCATGGGGAGAGAACTTTTGGCATTGCAAAGGGTCTGGCCACCAGGCCACCTGATTATTGTATATGTAAGGGATGTAAGTAAGGGCTAGCCTTACTTTTTTTTCTATTTTTTTTTCTGATTAAAAAAAAGCTAAATTTCATCCACTTGAGTGTTACAGGGAGCTTGCCTAATGAAAAGAAAAAATGGAGACCAAGATAAATAACAAGCTCTCCATGAAACTTGCAAAGAAATCTTTTATCAGAAGCTATTAATATAGCAGAGGCCCAACATATTTCCATCTGCAAAATGAACGCTATAATTACCTATACAGTGACTTACAGAAAGTAGGCTCTAGGATCTTTCAGTTCTTTAAAATTGCCACCTTCCCAAGAGAAAACTAGACTTAGAATTATTTTTTTTCTTTATTTCAGAAAAGAGGTGATGATTTTGAAACTGTTTCCTTCTGGCTATCAAACACATGCCGATTTTTGCACTGTTTGAAGCAGTACAGTGGAGAAGAGGTGAGAATATATTTCCCTGACGTTTATAAAAAAGTAAAATGTTTTACCTGTTCACTTTTAGAAGGCCAGTTTCAACACAGTTTGGAGCATCAGAGAATATTGTTTAAAATTTATTGCACATGTACAATAAGCCCTTGTATAACCTCTTTACTCCCGTAGTTTATATTCGGAGGCAGCATAGCAGATGAAATGAACTCCTCATCACACAGCTGAAATACGAAGAAAGATAATGGAACAGTCTTTAGGAGGACCAAAGATAAGAACCCCTTTTTGGCTATTGATTTGATGCAGTATTTGTATTGGGCCTATTTGTAGTTAGGTATATTCATCACTTACTTGGATTTTCTCAAGAGAATTCAATTCAACAAACGTTAATGTCTATTCTTCCAAAGTACTGGAAACACAAAATTTAGCAGCCTTCAAGGAAGTATAGGGCAGACTTTCTAAACCTTGGAACTTGCCCCTTTATAGGGGCCAGAGAATTCAGAATATTGTGCCCAGTGTGTAGAGTACTAGAATCTATAGGAGAGCCCAAATCAGAGAATATTCAAATTCAACCATTGTTTCTTAGTAGCCTGTGGTATGCACCTTGTACTAGTCAGTTGGCAAAGATTCAAAGTTCAGTTGAGATAGTCCTTTGTGGGGGGAGGGGGAGAGTAGGACTAAAGTCAGCTAGATCCATTCTGCTCTTGAAAAAGCTCATAGGCTTCTGAAGGAGGTTGGACTGAAAGGAACCAAAATCTACAAAAGTGAATGTGACAGATGAACAAGGGCTCTGTGATTTTAAATACAATGTATTCCTGGAGAATTGCCATAAAGGGGATTACAGTAAAGCAAAAACCCCAGACTACAAATGTGTTGTTTCTTTATCCATCTAGACATCCCATTGAAATCATTGAGTAAATAGTTAAAGGTGAGAAGAAATAAAATATAGATCACCGTAGCATGAAGTGAACAGAGAAGCAAAACATGAAGTAGAAAAAAATGGGTACTGCCTAGGGTTTGCTTGAGCCAGCTTGACTTCACCCATGAAAGCCAATTGTTAGATTTTTAGTGTGAGCATCTACATCGTGGAAATTTGCAAATGTGACAAATCAGTTTATTATTATTATTAAGTGATGGAGAAAATGTTAATAATGCAGATTAAGCCTAAAAGTATTTCTTGCATATATTTTCCCTCTGGAGAGCCTGTTGTTAAACATTTACCAGCACACCTCTGCCTCTCTGGGTCTAGAATCCCATTTAAACAGATAGTATCAAAATACCCATTTTTGTTTAAGGAGGCTTTTTCTATATCATAGCCACACGCATATCAATGTGTCTAGTATGGATATTATTATGTCTGATAAACAAAAAACCTTAATAACAGATCATCATGACTCTCTTACCATTCAGCAGTTTGTTTGACAATGGTAGTGTCCTTTTGGTCCTGTTACTATTAGTTCGTAGAGATTAGTGCTCAGGACCTTTGATAGTCTAGTGTACAGTAGTGAGGCTGACATTTTGATTAAAAAGCTCAAGTGTATGCTAAGTCTTTGGATTTTTTACACATCCCCATCCTACCCCTCAATTCTTAACTTTTATTTATTTATTTATTTTACTTGGTGGGAAAAGGTGACATAGAGCCCTGACTGGCAGGCTAACAAAGTTAGATTTGATCCAGTAGGCAGTAAGAAGCAGAAAAGTAACATGCTGAAGGTAGTTTTTGAGAGAGCTTATTCTAACAACCACGAGCAAAAGAGATTGAAGCAGGAATGGCCCCAGTATAGGAAAGACTAGCTAAAATGCTATTGCAGTGATCCAGGAGTACATGGGAAGGCCTTGGTCCATGGTGGTAGCCACAGAACTGGAAAGGAAGTGGAAGAAGGAAGAATTAATTCATTTTACCAAGGAAAGGGAAATTATGTTAAATTGGGAAGAGAAAAGTTGCATTTTGCTTCTTGAAAATCAATCTCACCTTACAATTTAGGGATTTATGAAGCACAATACACCTCGCCAGAATGAACACTGCCTCACCAACTTTGACCTGGCTGAGTACCGGCAAGTGCTGAGTGACTTGGCGATTCAGATCTACCAGCAGCTTGTTCGAGTATTAGAGAACATCCTTCAGCCGATGATCGGTAAGACTAAAAGAGCAACGAAATACTACTATGACTAAGAATATCATTAGTGTGAGACTGGTTTGTGAGGATGCTGTGTTGAAAGCAGGCTCCATCTGTTCTAAGCACTCAACAACAGAGAGTGCCAAATGAGCCCCCCTAGATATTCTTACCTAATAGCAGATCCCCTCCTAAGACAGCTATCTTCTTCCTGTTATTGAAATAAAATGTGTCAGCCTGTGGCAGCCTGAGTATTTACCCAAAGACTCTTCCCAAAGATGGTCTCCCTAGAAATTTAGTTATTAGACTCTACACATAGATTACATAAGATTTTTGTAATTAAATTTCACTCCAGGTTTTATCACTATCAAGCATTTCTGGCCATGAATCCAATCAGAAAATTATTGGATAACCTAGATCATTGGTGTCAAACTCAAGTAGACATGGATCCCTGTAGCCATACATGGGCTTAAAAAACCACAAATTAACATTATCTATGTTATGTTATTTTTTGTTGAATATTTCTAAATCACATTTTAATGTAGTTCAAAAGTCATTAGAGCTACTTGGCATCTGCAGGCAGTGAGTTTGACACCTCTGACCTAGATGACATGAGTTCTGAAGTTAAGGTAGATAGCTGTGGTTCTCACAGACATGGTTAACTGGAGATGTCTTCTAGTCACCTTATCCCTCTATTATAAGTTATCACAGGACAGTAAGACCATAGATTAGTGCTGTAAGGGGCCTTAGTCATCAAAACCAACCCAGAGAGGTTAAATCCCTTGTCCGGTGTCACACATTTATAAGTAGAGCCAAGATTTGAAGATTCTTTCTACTGCACCATATTATTTGGTTTTCTTGTGATATATACTAAAAGGTTCTGTCTTTTCAAATTAACTTAAAATCAATCTAACCTAAGATTAATATGTACTTTTTAGAAATGATGGAGGCTAGACTTGCTTTTGCGACAGGCACTTGTAAATTTAATCTAGTATACTACATATATATGGACTGTGGACTTCCCAATTATTCAACAAACATTTATTAAGTGTCTCCTATGTCTTAGCTGCAGGTAGGTGGCTCAGGGGATAGAACTCTGGACCTGGAGTCAGGAAGACCTAAGTTCAAACCTGGTTTCAGACACTTTCTAGCTATGTGACCCTGGGCCAATCATTTAGCCTCTCTTTGCCTTAATCCTCTGGAGAAAGAAATGGCAAACCACTTCAGCATCCTGCCAAGAAAACCCCATGGACAGTATGGTCCATGGGGTCACAAAGAGTTGGACACAACTGAATAACAACATTATCTTAGGCACTATGCTGGGTGCTGGAATAAAAATACAATGAATGAAACAGTCTCTACTAAAGAAGCTTACATTCTAATAGGACAGGCAAGTACATATGTAAGTATAAATAAAGAAAATATGATGAGAGTAAATACAAAATAATTAAATACAGAGTAGATCTGAGGAGGGAGTTTTAGCAGTTAGGGAAGTCAGGAAAAGTTTCGTATGAAAGGTAGGCCTTGAATTGCATCTTGAAGGAAGAGTGAGATTTTTATTGGGGAGGGAGTACATTCCAGGCACGTGGGACAGTTACGTGAAGGTACTGAGATGAGAGATGGATTGTTGTCTGTGAGGGACAGAGAGCAGGCCTGTGTGAGTAGGTTTCAGAGTATAGGAGGGAGAGGAACATACCATGTGGCTGGAAAGAGAGGTTGGAAGCAGGTTGTAAAGGGCTTTTAAAGCTAGACAGAGGAGGCAGCTAGGTGTTGCAGTGCATAGGGCTGGGCCTGAAGTCAGGCAGACTTGTCTTCCTGAGTTCAAATCTAGCTCCAGACACTTACTAGTTGTATGAGCCTGGGCAGGTCAGTTAACCCTTTTACAACTTGAAAAAAAAAAAGCTAAACAGAGGAGTTTAAATTTGATCCTAGAGATGATAGGAGGACATTAGGTAGCCACTCAAATTGGAGTAGGGAAGTAGCATGGTCAAATCATGCTGGACTTGGAATCAGGAAGTCCCAGGTTCAAATCCTGCCTGTTTTTTAGTAGCAGTTTGACTCTGATCAAGTCACCTGACTTTCCTGAGTTTTACCTTCCTCACTTAAAAGATAAAGGAGTTGGACTTGATGGCCTCTTTAGAGGCCCTTTTTCTCTAAATCTAGGATTCTAAAGTCTTCTGCATTTGCAGAAAGAACCTTAGGCAGTGTTGTGGAAGCTGGACTGAAATGAGGCCAGCAAGCCCACCAGCATCCCGAGCAGACCGTTGCAATAGTCTAGGCATGAGGTGATGAGGCCTGCAGCAGGGGGCAGGGGCCAGTGTCAGAGGAAGAGATGGGGTCTGTGTGGGAGATATGATGAGGGCAGAGATGATAGGCCATGCCAACAGCTTGTATATGGGTGCTGAGAGAGAGTGAGAAGGCAGGGATGACAGCTCATTGCCAGCCTTGGTGACCTTTGACAAGTTTAGAAAACCAGGAGACAATGCTTCTTTACGTTGCCTTAGTGATGGGCTAAGAGCAATATGATTTAAGATGATAGCCTCGAAACAGTTATTAGGCTGAGATCTGATCTCCCTAACTTGCCTTGGCCACTGGCAGCACTACTTTAAAGGATGGATTGAGGGCTGTGCGACTTATCATAGGTCTCTGTAAGGAGTCAGAGCAGTGTGAGTGTGGTGACTGAGCACGTTGTCTTCCAGCCTTTGCTGCCTGCAAGGGGAGCTGTTGCCCTCAGCAGAGCAAGAGAGAGTGTTTATGTATGTGTAAGCATGTATAGCCACCTCTAGGTATTACACGTGCCTCTGTGTGTGAAAATATGATGCTTGACAGTCCCACCTGACTGTGTGCACCCCTGCTCAATGTGGTCATTTGTCTCTAGATGTGTGTCTTGATGTCCTTTTGCATGTGAGTGGATGTGTATGTGCCTTTGGATAGGCGAATGTGTGAGGTAAGCACCTGAGGAAAAGTAGAAACCAAATAGAAACGGCAGCCAATAACAATTGTGAACTACTAAAAATAATGTACTACTCTACTCTAATCGAAGTCGGGAAGACTTTTCTTCGTGATTTCAAATCTGGCCTCAGACACTCAGTAGCTGTGTGACCTGGGTAAGTCACTTAACCCTGTTTGCCTCAGTTTCCTCATCTGTAAAATAAGCTGGAGAAGGAAATGGCAAATCACTCCAGTATCTTTGCCAAGAAAACCCAAATGGGATCACCAAGAGTCAGACATGACTGAAACAACCAAATAACAACAAGACACAGGTATCCTCAACATACCATGGATGCTATTTCTAGTCTCCACGTCGACCTTCTCCCGTATTACTTGAGCAAGTTTTCCCCAATAATTTCCCCATTTCTTTTCTTCAGTCTTAGTTCTGTTTGCCACCCCTGTTTTCCAGAATATCCCAGCAATTAGCCAACTCTTGATATAAAGGCTTATGGGAAGCATAAAGGTCATTGCTAAGGACCTCTCTGCACTTTGAAAAGACAGAACCTAGTCTAAGGGGGAGGCAAGAGAAAGCCGAGCTCAACCAGCTCTTCTCTTTTCCATTTGTACAAACATGGCTTTATTGCCAATCAAAAAATTTGCTTTTGACCTCTAAACAATTTCCAGTTTTGATTGCAGGTGCAAGCTAAGGAATTGAAAAGAACCCAATTAGTGGGTAAGCATTACAGGCAGAAGGGAAAAGATTTTGAATTAATTATACCAAGCAAACTCTTCATCAAGACTGCTCCCCAGTTCCCTGCTTCTTTTTTTACCTTCTCGTTCTGACATCGCTATAGCATGCAAAAAGACCTAACACTACAGTATTTTCTATGATGTACATTTGTTTTCCTTCAGTAATGTGGCTGGGAATTATAAAACAATGTGTAATTAGAGCCTTGACAATTTTCTTAAGTTTAGATGACATTTTTGAAAAGACAAGTCATGCACAAATAATGTAACAAGCGTTCAATTTTATTTGCATCACTGACATTTTCCTGAAGTTAAATTGGGTTTTCAGCTATGTAATAAGGAAAAAATTCAAAGAAGGCTATTGCTTTGAAGTTTCTATTCACATTTCATGAATCTCCTTAATTTTTAAAGTTTTTGCTTTCCCTCGAAAAACAAAGCCTGCCCACCTTTCCACTGAAAATCATTAATTGGATCAACATTTTTGTTGGAGGGTGTAGGAAGTTTGTCTTTCGGTTTGAAGATGAAAGCAAGTACACGGTGGCAACAACTTGTATAGTCATTTTTTTTTTTACTGAGAACTTACCATCTCATCTGCTCAAGATAAAATAGCACCATCATTTGCAAAGTTAAATTTTCATCAAAGATTTCAGAGGATTATCTCCCTGAAATGTAATCTAGTAGGGCCCCTGTTGCCAGAAATTGTTAGATTTAACACAAAGTATTCTTAATAATGCTCATATAGCACTTTCTCACTTAAGAGCACTTTAAAGCACTTTAAAAACCACTTTACTCACAACAACTCTATGAAATAGATAGTGTAAGTAGGCTCAGTGGATAGAGCACTGGGCCTGGAGTTAAGAAGACCCAAGTTCAAATCCAACTTACTACTGTGTGTGACCCTGGGCAAGTCACTTAACCTTTATTTCCCTTGATCCACTGGAGAAAGACATGGCAAAGCAGTCCAGTATCTTTGCCAAGAAAATCCCCTGTGGGATGATGAATAGTTGGACACAACTGAACAACTCAGCAACAACAAAGGATCATCATGCTCACTTTTCATACGAGAGCAGTGAGTCCCAGAGATGTTGTGTCAGTGAGTGTCTGAAGTCTGCTTTCACTCTAGACTTCACCTGACTCCAAGCCTAGTGTCCTTTCCACCTTCCATACTGGCTCTTTCTTCATAACAGAAATGGAAGCGTTTATGGAGAGATGGCTAGGAAGTTAGGAAAGGGGTATGGATAGGAAAAATAGCAGCAAATATTCACAGTGGTAAACAGTCTCTTTTCAAAGTAACTTGAAGACATTCCCCCTTAAGATTAAGATATACTTCATACTAAGACCAAGAAACACTTTACAGAAAGGATACCTTGTCAAGTCACCACAGGCACTTAAATTTCTAAAAGACAACATTTGGGCTAGACAGCCTGCAAGGGGACCTATGAGTCTCGGATTCTGTGAACTGAGAGTAGATTATGTTTTTAATAAACAACTGTCTTCTTTCACACCCACCATAAGAGCTATGGGTTATGAAGCTGAAGATGGCCTAAAGCCTTTATGCCTGTGCAATTAAAATAAAGTTTTACTGAATTTGTTTGCTTTGTAAAACAGATAACATTTTTTTAGAATAATTGCAGAACAATTATCCACTTAGCTACCCCTTTCTAAAAATATTTCTTAGACTAAACCATCAAGATTTTTAGACTTCAGGGAAATTTCTGCACCGAAAGCAGTAACAGTAACAAAACTCCTGTCTTTTAAAATTCTGTGCCTTCACTTCTCTTATTTGTGTTCTTATATTATAATAGTTATAGTAACATACTATAGCACCTACTATGCCCAAGGCTCTGTGTGAAGTGATTTGGTCCTCGTAACATCCCTGGGAGTTACATTGTCTTAAAATTTGGATCTTTTAGCTTTTTCAGTAAAATGTCCTAGCAGATTATACTCAATAGCTCCTGCTCTCATAGGCCTTTCTTTGAAAACAAGAGTATAAATTTGTCATTCACATTGCATGAAAATATACATTGATCACATGGGGAAAATTTTAGGTCAGATTCTATTATGTAATCAAAAGAATTTAGCATTGATAATCCCTAAGAATACTTTGCAGGCGCCAGAGTTAGACTGAAGGAAAATGAACAGGACTAAGGTTCAAGAGAAGGAAAGATCCACATACCATACAAATGGATAGAAAATTAGAGAAAGAAGCAGAGATTGCAACTTGCAGAGAAAATTCATTAGCCAAATTAGAGCAGCAGTAGAAGTAGATAATCCCGGAGTTGGGATGTACCTTAGAGGTCATCTTCCTAAGGTGCGGTAGATAGCGTGTTGGACCTTTAGTTAGAACGACCTGAGTTCAGATCCTTCCTGACATTTATTTGCGTGTGACCCTGGGTAACCTCGGTATGTCTCTATTTCCTCATTTGTAAAATCAGGATAATAATAGCTCCCCCCTTCCAGGGTTGTTGCGAAGATCACTTTCCAAACTCACTACTAGTTTTTATGATGATGATTCTTCTTGTTGTTACTACTTAATTTACTGTTTCAATCTAGAAGCTCCAGTGTGTGCAGCACTTTTTCCTGCATGTAATACTTTACATGTAATATCTTAATGGATAGATTTTTTTTTGCATAACATAAGCAAGTTTCTTTGCTTGTCTTTTATTTTAATACTTAAACCTTGCAGTTTGTGCCTTTCCAGCTGTTGTGACTTTATTCTTATCCCAAACCAGTTTCTGGCATGCTGGAGCATGAAACCATCCAGGGAGTGTCAGGAGTAAAGCCCACTGGGTTACGGAAGAGGACCTCCAGTATTGCGGACGAAGGCACTTATACATTGGACTCCATCCTTCGGCAACTTAATTCCTTCCATTCAGTCATGTGTCAGCATGGAATGGATCCAGAATTGATCAAGCAAGTGGTCAAGCAGATGTTCTACATTGTGGGTGCCATTACTTTGAATAATCTTCTTCTACGAAAGGATATGTGCTCTTGGAGCAAAGGCATGCAGATCAGGTAAGCAAATGCCAGGCCATGTCTCTTCTGAAATCCATCACCCAGAAAACTGGAGGCGTACATTCTCTTGGAGATTTCACTGACCTACCTTGATCCGGAGATAACTATTAACATATTCAGAACTCCAAACTAATATGTTATAACATTTCAGAAAAAATCTTAAATTTAGTGCTAACAGGCCAGAAATCAAAGAAGGAATGGGGACAGAGCCTCTTTACATTCCTGGTCACCTATCCTGTACTTTTTATCCATTCTTTAATTTCATAAAATCTCATTAATTATAAGCATTCAACTGTACTTTGCTAGTGTCCTTGGTAGAAAGATCTACTCTATTAGGAAATGAGTACACTTTGTGGGAGCAAGGAGTACTAAAAGATGGGAGCATGGCTTTTTTAAAAACCAGGTAAGATATTGAAAGTTCTGTTGCCAAATTTCAACATTATATATTTTCAAGAAGAAAAATGTGGGCTGCTCAATAGTGAGAACACAAAATAACCAAGTGATAGCCCACATATTCCGTTAGATTCTTCACAATGGCAGGTGAAGACAAAGACAACCCACAACACCTTAAATGAACCCTCTATGGCAGAGTATGGGAGAATTTGGACAAGAGTCACTCAGGATGGGCAAGCATGGATGGGATCCTCTCTGTATCATTGTAGGAAGTTTCCATACCAGTACAGAGCATTGGAGTATGATATTGAAGTCTTCTGGATTTAGATTTCTATGTTATTAAATTTACTGGGGGAATGTTCATGTTCTTTTACATGTGAATATTTATACAATATCCCTCTATTCTGAAAAACAAAACCAAAACTGCTACTATGTGCAACACCATCTCAATCTAGATTACTTTTTCAACACTTTATTTTTCTATGTATGTGGTATCATATTGAATGTTATACAGAGAGGCCTCTTCAGTGCCAGAACAAAGGCCTCATCTTTTAGCCTTGACCAAGTGCCTTCTGAGCATATCTTCTAATGTGCGTAATGATTTAAATAAAAATTATAATGCCTATTCTGTGAGCAATACAAAATTCAAATAGCATATCCATTTTTCTTAATATTAATCCTGAATGTTAACTTCATTGGCTTCCTCCTGAAACCCCTGAAGTGTTTAGCCAATTCTGCTTCTTTTTATGTTGTGCTTTCACTAGGCATGGTGTCCTATATCCCATATCCCTCTCGAACACAATACCAAGGGCAGAGCATTGACAGGGAAAGCTCAGGCCCAGAAGAGAGATTTTACCTCAAAATTCCCTTTACTTCTCCCCACTTCAAAACTTATGCTATGCTATTATGTAATAAAACACTTCTCTGAAACTGCGATGGAAAACAAAAAAAAAGTTCTGGTGGGAGTATGGAAATTATTCATTTTATAGAAATTTGGTTTATAATTAGCTTTTCAGAATGCCTTTATTCCATAAAGCAAGGAGTCACTTGTGGACTTGTTTCTACTTGCTTTTTATACTGTTTCATTCCACTTATTTTTTGATAGAATGGCTCAATCTCCATCTTCAATTAAATACATTAAGATCTTCTAATCATTTAATTTTTTAGGACCACAGTCAAGAGTGCACAAGCTATTTATGATGATTTTATTTTCAGGGACAGATGACTAAAAAGAACAAAAATACTGCCTGTCATATTGTATTTGAAAGTTCTGACAAGGTTGCTGAAAGTTTGATTAGACACGCCTTCTCAAACGTCTCCTCACACAGGTACAATGTCAGTCAGTTGGAAGAATGGCTCCGTGACAAGAATCTGATGAACAGTGGGGCCAAAGAAACCCTGGAGCCCCTTATCCAGGCTGCCCAGCTTCTGCAGGTGAAGAAGAAAACAGATGAAGACGCAGAGGCCATCTGTTCCATGTGTAATGCTTTGACTACTGCGCAGGTAAAACAACTGCCTTTTTTTCCCCATAAAAATGTTATTTAGCATTTTGTAGTATCCTGTGACCCTGAGCAGGTATCAAGGGACCTAAAAAGGTCTAACAGTTAATCTTTCTGTCTTAGCAGGGGTTCAAGAGAGAGAGAAAGAGAGAGAGAGAGAGAGAGAGAGAGAGAGAGTCAGGAAGAGCTGATTTCAAACCCAGCCTCAGACACTTAAAAGCTGTGTGACCTGGGAAAGTGATGTAACCTCTGTTTGCCTCAGCTTATTTTCAACTGTAAAATGGGGATAATAACAGCACCTACCTCAGAGTTGTAAGGATCAACTGAGATAATGTTTGTAAAGTGCTTAGCATGGTGACTGGCACATAGTAGGTGCTTTATAAATGCTTGTTCCCTTCTCCCCGTCATCCTCAAACTTTAACAGGCATCTAGCCCACACACCTCTAACATGCCATTCTTCCTTTGCTTCTAAACAGTACCTTTTAAACTTCAATCTCTTCATTCATCATCTCTATAATTTTGGTAGATAGATAGATGGATAGCACTTTACATTTTCTAAGTGCTTTCACAGAAAAGGTTATTGAAAAGATGAAATGAAAATCTTGGGTAGATAGTAACCCGTTTTACAGATGAGGACACTTATGTGCCAAAGATCATTCTGTGGCGGATTTGGAATTCAAAGTTAGGTCTTCTAAGTCTAATGTCCTTTGTACTATACTCATACCATGCTGCCTCATACAATCAAATCATTCTGTGACATTATTCCTGTAATTTCCATAGGAAAAACCACAAGTCTCCTTTCTAATTAAAGCAATTAAATATAATTTTAAGCTTGCCATACCTATAACTTTCTTTTCTTTATTTTTTAAAGTCTGTGGGCTCTATTAGTTCCTCTATAGCACATTGAATTATTCGCATTCATCATTTACAATTACTATTTTATTTTAAATCTGCGATTGAAAAACAGACATCAGTAGGAAGAAACATTTCTTGGCATATGTGTATTTTTTTATTGGACCAAATACTATGTTTTAGCTAGAGTGTAGATAAACTATTATTTATTTAATAATAAGCTGAAAACAATACTTTTCTTCCAGATTGTAAAAGTTTTGAATTTGTATACTCCAGTTAATGAATTTGAAGAAAGAGTCTCCGTATCATTTATACGTACTATACAGGTAGGATGCTGGGTTTTATTTCCTTCGTTGTTTTGTTGGCTTATTGATTTATTCTTTTAAATGTTTTTAATGAATATTTGACATTTTATTTGAAAAGAATTTCATTTCCTTCTATTCTTGTTGTTTTGATTTTCATTGAATTTTGCATGCCACCATTTGTGGGTGATTTTTTAAAAATTTGCATACATTTAGAGAAATGAACTGATTTTTAAAACTTGAGGACAACTGTATAATAAGATAAAAATTGGTAGTTTTGCAAATCATTTTGTTAATCTTTTAATCAAATAAGCCTTGATAGCTCCATGACCTGTTTCTTCTCTTTTCATTTTTCTAGATGCGTTTACGAGACAGGAAAGACTCTCCTCAGCTGCTTATGGATGCAAAACATATCTTCCCTGTTACCTTCCCTTTTAACCCGTCCTCCCTTGCACTAGAAACCATTCAGATCCCAACCAGCCTGGGGCTGGGCTTCATTGCAAGAGTCTGAACCAGGACACTTCCATAGGCAGATGCTGCTGACAATAGTCTCTTGCTTGAAATAAGAACCCATTATTTCCAGTGAGCTATTGAAAACACATTTTTAAAAAAGAAAAAATCCTGCGTACTTCCCAAACTATAGGTGGATAACTGGAAATCTCTTTAGAATACCTTGACTGCCCTGGATAGAACAGCATGTTCCAGTATGACACATCGCTTTCAGAGTAATACTTCTATATTTGATCTTTTAGGCATCCAGAGCTGGAATACAGACGGATGGTGAAAAAGAAACAGAGTCATCAGCTGCCAGAATCCATTTTAAATCCTTAGCACCTCATTTAAATAGCATAAAGTAACATTTATTCCATATGTGAGTTGTTGATAGACAGGGAGCAAAGAGGACCACCTCCAGGCTAAATGGAAGACTTGAAAGAAAAAGAAACCATAGTTAATTATGTAGTAATTTAGGCATCAATTATGTTTATAACATGTCAAACTGGAATGGAGAAATAAACTGGCAATCTACAAAGTAATTTTTCAAATAACTTCCTTATTTGTGATCATGTCACTATAGTATAAAGAGTGAGGTATCAAGAGATTTCTTGGCTTCACTGTATAGCATAGGTATTCATTGGTTTGTACTGTAGTTTACCAGGCATTTTAAACTGTTGCTGCATATGGTGTTCTTTTAAATGTAAACAGTATTCTTCTTAGGCACTACAGTAATAATATTCTCTTTTATCAACTTTGTTTACAATCCAGTACAGTCCATTATTCTAACTGGATCATATGCAATTGTCAACAAATAACAGCTCACAAGAAAATGGTAACCAAGCACAAGTAGCACACTGGAAGTAACAGAATAATTTTTCTTTGAGGAGTTTTATTAAAATATTTGATATGTAGAGGGTAGGATTAACAAAATGATTTGTCTTATTTATTCAGAATTTTGTTGTGTGTATATATATATACACATATGTACTTATGTGTATGAATATATATATAATGTTTTTGCTGAGTTGATACCACTTAAGTCTTCTGTAAAGTGTCTGGTTTTAGTTATTGAGTGAGATACCTACAGTGCATGTTTTTAACATTAGATGTGAGTTTCTTTGGTTCATTTCTCCAACATGTAAGCTCAGTCAGGTATGTAGAAAAGAAAGCTGGAATCTAATCATGACCCAGATTTGCATGATTGTCTTGAGACAGATTAGCCTATGAATTACAAATAAGAAAATGTACAATAAATATTTAATTACTCTCAACCTTTGCAACTACAACATCTGCTCTCAGGTATTCCTGGATACTTGAGAAGGCATCATGGCTGAAAGTTGGATGTTATTAAGTTTTGCAAAAGATTTTGTTCACAAGTACCAAAATCTATAAGGAATAGCTTAATGCTATAATTCTAATTGGGATCCTCTCCAGGATTGTTTTTTCTCAGATTATTTAGTAAAATTAAATTCTCATTTTGAGATGTACAAAACCAAATCTTCAGGATTTTACCACAAGCTCTTCTCTCAAGTAGTGTTTTGTGGTCAGATGACATAACTGTTAGATTCTCTTATAAGATTACGTGTGTTGTTGAAGTATAATGTGAAATACTATGATTAGAAAATGAACATTTTCAATTTAATGACAAAGTTTATTATGAAAAGAAAAAATACTATACTTTAGTCGTGTAACCTACTTGACCTTAGCCTCCTCATCTGTAAACTAAGGGGGTTGTTCTAGATTAAGGGCCTTGATATTTGTTTGTATGATGAGAAACCCATGAGTGTATCAGCCATATGAAATCCTTACAATTAAAATTACTAATTGATCCTATCCTTCTAGCATGAGAAATGGCTGCCATCAGTTACACCGGGGTAGGAGTCATAAGTTAAAAAAAATTTGGGACTAAAAATCTCAGGTGGACCCCTGGAATGGGCTCAGGCAGACCACTAGTTGGATGTCTCATCTCTAGATGACATTTAAGGTCTCTTCCAGATTTTAAAAAAAAATGCTCTGACACTTTTATGACAGAAGTTTGAAATTTAACTTATGAGGTCAGTTTGCCATCTGCTGGACAGACCAGTAGGAATCATTGTTAAATGGGTTTTGAAATTGAGGCTACAGTCTTCATCAGGAATAAGAATAGAGAGAATGTGAGGAAGCTGACTTGATGTCGACAAGAATTTAGATAAACACTTGCTTGAAGATACTATATGGCATAGAGAGAATCTTCTTAAAGACAATCCCTGAAGTGATTTACATAAATACATATGCATACAGCATATAGATAGTCCCAAGACTGTGTGATTTCATGACTCAATGCTTCAAGTTGCCTAGCAATACATCAGGAACCATCTGTACTCTTTGATAAGACACATCCCTCCCCCGCCCCCCAGCACATAATCTGACTTTATTTGTGTTCGTGGCTAACTTAATTTGGGTACTATATAAAAATATGTCATTTGTCTTCATTTTGGGTGGTCTTAAGAGAAAATCAAATTTAAAATACTACTTCAGCTAAATTACCACTATGACTCCTTGTTAATTTATCTTTGAAAACTACATGACATATCTTCAAGCAAATCTCCTGTGTATTATCACTTAATTAAATCCTTTGATGCTATCCCTCTCTGTACTGTCACTCCTGTATGAAGCTTGTTAGTTCAATAGTAACTACAAGAAAAGACCTTTTAAACTAAAAAAAAATTCTTTATCTCCCCCATGTCAAGTATGATGTGTGCTATAAAGCTGGAAAATTAGAGAAAAAGTACATGCAGCTCTGCTCTAAGCCAGTTATTCCTATCAGTCTGAGAGATGCTGCTGCCCATTACCCAGCACACAGTAGGAAATATGGGGCTATAATGTGAATGCTCAGCAGTTTTCCCAACTCTTCTTGGATAAAGTCTTACAGTTATTCATTATTTTTTTTTAATTCTAAAACCACTAAAATACCTACATTTGAAGTTAAAGGTACAGACCTAAGTGTAAATGATTCACAAATTATTTGCCATTTCATAATTATTTTACTTCATTATGCTGAATATTTTGAGAATTGGCTATAGGTCAAATCGTTTTTACAGCAAACGCCGGGGAATGAGGCATAAAAATGCTTTGTTGTCCTGGAATTTTGTTGTGATCATTATAGCTAGATATCTCATTCCCAATGCCCAGAACCACCATCTTTAGGTTCAATGGTACCCACGAGCTTCTCATTGCCACGGAAATCAACAGCAAAGGAATTTTCTTATAAATTACTGTAACTTTCCTCTCCCAGGCTCTCAGATGTCTAGGCCAAAGACATTGACAAAAGTCCTTCTGAGATGTCCCAGTAGTGATATGTTCACTTTTGTTTTCATTGCCTGCCTACTGGCTGATGATCCTTAGGGTGGCTTGAACTGCCATAGAAGAAAGCAGGAGACAAATTCAGATTTATTAGAGTGATTCCTCTAAAAATTCCCCGGGTGAGAGAAATAGAAAAATAAGATACATATTTGTAAAATGCTTTATAGTTTTCAAAAAAAAATTTCACGTGAAATTTGATGCTCACCATGATCTTGTCAGTGAGCTGAAGAAAGGCAGTGGAGTGATTTCCTACTTAAGGTCACACAGTCAAGGACAGAACCAGGATTAAGAACCTAGGTCTTTGGATTCCTAGTCCAGTTTTTTTTACACTAAGCCATAAGTAAGCAGTGGGGAAAGAGGAAAATTAGGAAACCTATTCGCTGGCGATTTTGGTGGTTTCTATTATGATTTAATTCGGTTAAAGCATATTGTTTATTAGAGCATTTATCAAGCACCCAGTATGCTAAGTGCTGGAGACAAAAGGCAAAAATGAGAGCTTCCCTGTTCTCAGAGAGCTTACATTGTACCCAATGATAGAATATTTACTCAGATGCAGATAAGTAAACACAAGGTAATTGGCAGGGGAATGGAGACCACTAATAACTGGGGATGGGGAGAAAATCAAGAAAGGCCTTTTCTAGGAGACAGCACTTAAGCCAGGCCTTGAAGACTGCTGGAATTTCAAGAGAGATGAGGAGAGAGAGCATTTTAGGTAATGGGGTGGGGATAAGGAAAGAAAGTCCCTGCACCAAGGGTAGTTGTGTCACACGATCAGCTATTAGATTTTTTTTTCCCATTATGGTAATGAAAACTGGAAGAAAGAAAGCATGTGTTAAACGCTTTATGTGAATGATATATAAATGAATTGTTAGAATGAGCTCAAAGTTCTTACTCAACTCTTGCCTAGTTATATTTTGGTTAGAGTAGTATCTATTATAAGGATATATATTGTAATACAATTTGACTCGTGTGATAATGCTCCATGTAAACACTCAACTTCATCTTGTGCAAAACAATCATGTATTAAGCAGTAATTTGCTATAGATTGAACCAGCATCAAAAATGCCCCAGGATTGAAGGCTGGTTAGAAGGAGAGCAGTACATTTCTCAAATACCAATTCAAAGCCTTCCAGTATACATTTGCAGTGGTCTTAGAATGATGCTGGATCTTGGTTAATAGAGTCCAGTAAGGTTCCTACAATAGCAGTCATCAGTTGTAGCTTTGGGGCCCAGAGGAAAGTGGTAGACCACTGAGGCAGCATCTGAAGAACAGCCAATGGTCAAAGTATGAATATGCATCTAATGAGAGGTACTACTAGCATCTAGCCAGTCAATGTGGCATTTCTTTGGGTAGTAGCTTCTTATGGGGGTGAAAGTATGTCTAAGCATGAATGTGCATAAGAGAACTTCATATATCTATCTGGCTACATATTTATGTAGGGTAGGGTTGTGGATATGCATAATTTATTAGGCTGGGCTGTGGAGCCCACTTCTGCTATTTTCCCTTACAGAGCTTCCTTAAATTCATTACTACTGTTTCTCTAGGAGTATGGCCCTGTCAAGGGAAGTTATTGAGGCCTTTTGCTCATTTGTGTGTGTACGTGTATGTATGTGTGTATGTTTTCTTTGTTTGAGGAAGCCAATGTGACTCCCTCATATCTTGCCAGTTTTCCCTTCCTTTCATTCTCCTTTTCTCCTTCCCCCCTGCCTTCATCCTTACTGACATCTTCTATAGACTATGAACAAGAGCATCAATCATGGTAGAGAAGCAATCTGAGCCAATGCAGCATGAGCTCAAAGATGGTACCTGAACCAGTTGATAAACACATTAGAGAATTACAAAGATAGGACAAAGACTCTTGATTGTAGTTAAATTTTTCATCTACCAATAAGCATCACAGCATGAAGGTCAAATATACAATGATTTTAAACCTTCAGTGTGTATTGTTATTTTTATTTTTTTTTGAAACCCTGGTCTGTCAATTGATTAAAAGCAGGTAATAGTGCTGGAAAGGATATTTTTCACCCATTATTATATCACAAATTTTTAACGTAAAATTACAATATCTGTTCCCTATAGGTCAAGAACTGAGAAATGCTAAATGAAAATATCTGCCAAAATATATTTTTGTGATTTTTAAATGTTTGTTTTGTAATTTTCACACATAAGAAAATTGTGGTTTAACTTTGTAGGTGTCATTGTTGGACTCCAAGATTAACTGTCATTTCTTTTATATCACACTGTGTTGCTTGGTATATTTTGAAGAACAATGTTTTTAAGTTGAAATTTGTGTATTTTATAATTTATATAATGCTTGGCAGGTCAGTATTTTTACATGCATTTTTCAGAGGCAAGAATTCTAAAAATGAATTAGAAATTACCACATATGTATAACTTTAGCACTAAATTTCAGCTCTGCTTAATGTGAACTTTCAAAATATTTACTTATTTTCTTGAAAGATAAATGTTCTCACATGTTGTAGACATGTATCAGATGTCATAATGTGTGGCTACTGGTAAAGTTGTTTTTGTTAGAATAGTGAGAATATATTTAATTGTAGGTTTCCCCCTTAAAATTTATAATGGCTCAAAATGTGTTGCAAAAAAAATTGGCTGATTGAATTTAATAGCAAATGGCTATTTTGCTGAGATGCTTAGAATTATGCATCTTTTAATAGCTGTTTTACAGACATTGTTCTGGTTCATCAAAGATTCTACCCTATTCAATTTAAAGGGGGTGTCCTAATTTGTGTTATATGTGAGATGTGATAGAGTTCATCTTTGAAACATTCATTCCATTAAAGAGAAAATAGTAGTGCCAAGAAGCTGATGGTCATTATAATTTAATTCCAATTTGAAACTGAAGACATTTCAGTATAATACATAAGAACTGATTTTTTTTAAAAAGGAAAGTTGATAATTCACCTCATCTCAACCAAGGGCCTTTGAAAAATAGGTTTTCACTGGATATCACTATAGTACTTAGATGAAAACCAAAACAATATCAAAATGACATATATGCTCTAAGCTATTGTAGTTGTCTGATGTTGTACTTAGTCAATGTGTGCATCATAAAACACTGTATTCCTAGTTACCATAGAAAAAAATTGTTCAAATAAAGATACAGATATGTTTGTTTGTCTTTCTATGAGTACACAAACAGGACATTTAAAAAATTTGCTTTAGAGGAGACCTAGCCAATTACAAATGTTACTCATTCATGGGAAGTGTTCAAATGGGACTCTGCTAGTGAGCTGTACTATCAATATGAGGGGTCATAACCAAAGAATTCATCAAGAGTCCAGCCTATTGGTGATGACCTTTTCCTTGCTTAGCTAGGCTGATATTCAGAAAACAATGTATTTCTAGGACTATACTTGAAGCTTTGCCTGAATGGTAGGGTATATCAGTTTATGCTCCCTTAAAATGTGCTTTAGAGGGTCACTCCATGCCACAGTCACTGGAGAATATATCTGTCATTGAAGAAGGACTTTGTGAAGGGATGCATATGTGTGTTGTGAATAAGGGTTAAAATAACCAAATGTTCTGACAAAAATATCCTACAAAGGGAAGAGCAACATAGTTTCTGCCAGGGGAAATCAAACCTGTTTAATTTATTGGGGTTCCTTGAATGATATACATGTAAATAAGGGAACTGATAGACATCTCTTTAGACTTAAGAAACCTTTGATAAAGTCCTCTGGCAAAGTGAGTGAAAAAAGTTGAGTGACTAGAATTGAGGGTGAGAAGGGGAGGTATACTTTCTTTTCTTACCATAAGATAACTGACAAGAATCTAAGCATGGGGGGAAATGGGTATTTTTCTGAAATTGACAGCAGGCATTCTCAGAGCTGATTACTAGGGCATTTCATAAATGATTGACGCTTGTTTGTATAAATCTGACTCGATTCCCTATGTATTTGAGAAATGAGGCCTTTATCAGAGAAATTTGCTATAAAGTTTTCCCCCAGTTTCCTGCTTTCTTTCTAATCTTGGCTGCATTGGTTTTGTGTGTGCAAAAACTTTGTAGTCAAGATGAGAAGGAAAGTGAGTTTCTTCACTGAGCTGCAGCTTCTAGGAATCTTCTATGGCTTTAGCTCAGCTCATAGCCTCAGGTTGCTTTAGCTCCTGCAGTTAACTAGAGGAGTCTTTAAACATTTATCTCAGAACTGCCTTTTTTTTTTTTTAAAAAAATACTGCTTCTCTAGGTCTCTTAGTCTAAACTCTTCTCTGAATAATAGCTTGAAATTCTTTTTAATTCCTGTTATACCCCACTGTAGCCTGCCTGGGTCCCTTTGAAATTGTCTAGGAGACTGTTTAGAAAAAAAAGTGGATAGAGCTGGGATAAGGACACTTCTTCATCATAATGCCCCTTATCCAGAAAGAATACTGAAAAAAGTAGGTAGAATGGGAGAAGATGGCTGTCCCCAAATGCCCCCAGAATTTCGTTCTACTGCATCACATAGTAAACTGTAAATAGATAATTACCAGTTACCAGTTAATAATTTATTAAAGAGAAAGCTTTAATTTGCTTTCTGAACAGTCTCCAGTAACTTTAAAGAACCTAGAATTTTGGAGCCAAAGGGACCTTGGGTCCAGCCCCCTCTTAAACAAATGGGGTAACAAGTAATAAGGTCACTTAGGTAAAAAAAAGACCAAAATGTGTTGCTAGGTCTTCTAAATCCAAACCAATGTTCTTCCCATTACACTGATTTGACTTCCCTTGCTGGCTTACACCTGACATCTCCATTGTACTAAAGACCGCTGCTTTTCTGCCTTTGGCTTAAGTGAGAAAAGCATACAAGGCCACATGAGGTTGCCTTTTTTTATGTCCTGCAAAAGCTGCTTTGGGATTCAGAGGAACACAACCAGGAGAAACTTAGAGATAAATTTTCCAAGGATTTCATAAATGACCGAATTAGATGTTCCTACACTTGCATTTTTGAGTTTTTACTTTAAGATGTATTGTCTACATTGATTTTTTTATATCGACGGCAGAAACTACATCTGTATCACAATCTTGTCAGTGAGTACTTAATAAATAACAACTATTTTAGAATGATGTCCAGTAAGATTTTGTTTAATCACATCCACGACTTCACAAATTTTATTATTTGCGCACAATCGCTCTTCAAATAATCGACTGCAAAGTGGAAGGAAATGTAGAGCTGAGAGAAGGATAAAGGGTTAAGTATGAGAGGTGAGGAGATGTTTCTCCCACATTTCTAAGGAGGGCTAGGGTAGGTTTGTGCCCCGCAATTTTGCCAGTTCAAGTTTTTCCACCACTTGTGGCTGACTACTCTCATTCTCTCAGCCCGTATGACTGAGAGAGCTCGGCTCCCATCCTAACATTCCTCACAGGTAATGGACTAGAAGAATTTCCCAGCCCCCAGGCTCTTATGGACCAATCCCAGGGAATAGAAGTTCTTCTAGTCTTCATCCTTCTCCTCTCCCCGCCAAGTCTTTATTATCCCCTAGAAACTTCCCCGAACACCTGGACGGAACTACTCGCAAATTCTCCCACTTTGGAGGAGCTCAGTAATGCCAGGAGCGTCTTAGTAGCTGCTCTGACCATACTGTGCTTCAGAGGCCCACCTTCAGACTGAGGTCCGATAAGTCCGAGCACCTGGAAGCTCGCGCCCCGCCTCTCTTTACTCCTCACCTCGCCTCCTCCCCCTGGAGCCGCTCTCCAGGAGCTCCGCCTGGGCTCGCTTGGCTACTGGGACCTCGCCAGTCTCTCGCGGACTCCCCGCCCTCCAGCGGCCCGAGACATCGGATTCCTAACTCCTCCGCCTCCCCCTCCACTGTCCCTGGGGAGCGCAGCTCCGGTTTCGGGGGCTCTTGCTTCCTGGAACTCGACCGTCGACCCCATGGCAGTGGCTGAGCTGTACACGCAGGTAGGGTGGGAGCATGGGGTGCGTGCATTGGGGAGTGGGGGAGTTTTTCATCCAAGATCAGTTGGGGCCAACGCGAATGCTGACTGTACCTAAGGCACCTGCCAGGAGAGGCGGGGCGGGGCGGGGCCAGGCCAGTGGACCGTATGGAACCGTTGTGTTCTGAGCTTGGAACCCGGGTGCTGGGGCAGGATCTGCCCCTCTGGGACCCTTCCCCTCCGCCACCCGAGGACAGAGCGAGCCGGAGGCCAAACCTTAACTCCGGGGTCTGGGCTCACCCAGAGGCCCCGGCCAGGAAGGAAGAGGGTTGGCCGGTGTTGGGCAAGTCAGCTGGGAACAGCTGGGACGAGGTGGGGCTTGGCAGCCCCGCGGGAGAAGTAGCACTGAGAAATTTTCTGACTCCGGGGCACTTGGGAGTTCACCATCCAGGAGGATCCCCTTCTGTAACTGCTCCTGGGGTCTGTCAAGTTCTTCCTGCCTTTTTGCGTGATCTGCGTCAAGTCCAATAAACTATTTTAAGCCCTAGTATGTGCAAGGCACAATGTAAGGCTGGAGATAAAGAGCCAGTGAAATGAAAATGAGTAACAGTAGCTGCCCTTAGAAAGCTTACATTCCGCAGAAGTTCCTTTCTCTGGTGTCTCCTCACTCCTTCTTCTCAGAAGTAGACAGGTCAGCCTCCAGGAATTTAAATATTTACATATATGATGAAAATACAGATACACACCCATACACACATCTATACAATACACACACACACGTACACACACACACATATGCTGGCACCAGCCTGTACAGGAACCGATTGTTAAAATTTCAATGTGAGAGGTTTTGTTTTCATTTGGATTTATTGTTTGGCTGATTATCTAGTCTTGGGAAAGTGATAGAGGAAATATTAATAAAGCAGATTAGACTCAAGTGTGTCCTGCACTTTTGGAGAGCAGGTTGTTAAACATTTACCGTGCAACATATTCAGCTTCATTAAAAGCCTCGATCTGGGCCCCTGAGCTTAAATACAAAGAAGAAATACAGGTAACCCAGCTGCTAGGCAACACCACATGAAGGGTCAAAGGAAAACTAGCCTCAGGACCTTGTCTCCTGGAAGTACTTTTGAGAAGTTCATTTCTAGATTGGAGGAGACCTGTTCTGGCATTCTGTAGAGTTGCCCACAGTCTCTCAATTATTAATGGAAGAGGAAATGAAATGCTTCTGAGATTAGCTTATTTGCTGATTTGAATAAAATATTAATTCTGTCTCCGCCTGAAAGACCTAAAAACCCTGAATATAATATTAAGATATGTGTAAGGAATTGTCCATTGGTGGTGCAGTGGATAGAGCACTGAGTCTAGAGTCAGAAAGACTCATCTTCCTGAGTTCAAATCTGGCCTCAGACATTTACTAGCTGTGTGACCCTGGGCAAGTCACTTAACCATGTTTGCCTCAGTTTCCTCATCTGTAAAATGAGCTGGAGAAGACAACAGCAAATCAGTCCAGTATCTTTGCCAAGAAAACCTCAAATGAGTTTACAAAGATTCTTGACAAGACTGAGATGACTCAACAATGACAACATAGGTCGATTCTGGAGACACAAAGGCAAAAGGAATAAGTCCCTTCTTTCAAGGAATTTATATTCTATCTGATAAGACAAATTATACTTTGGTTAAGTAGATACAAAGTGAATGAATGACAAATTTTGGGGGGCATTAATGGCAGGGAGGGGGGATTAGGAAAGTCTTACAGGAAATAGTGCTTGAGCTGAACTAGGAAGAGAGCTGGAAATTCTAAGAGGTAGGGATGAGTATATTGCAGACATAGGCCTGTGCAGAGCCATAGGGATGGGGGCTGGAATGTCACATATGATGGACAGTAGGTTAGCCAGTTGGACGAGGAGTATGGAGTCCCTGAAATGGATTAATGTATAATAAGTTTGTAAGGTAGATCGAGGCCAAATGGTGACATTCTTAAGTGTGTTTTGTGCTTTAGGAGGGCAGGTTGATAAATATGGTTTTTGGTTTTTGTTTTTTTTTAATGTATTTATTTTCAGTTTTCAACATTTATTTCCATAAGTTTTAAATTTTCTCTCCCTCCCTCCTCCCTCTACAAGACAGCGTGCAACCTGATATGGGCTCTACACATACATACCTATTAAACACATTTTAACATTAATTATGTCACATAGAAGAATTATAATGAATGGGAGAAACCATGAGAAAGAAAATAAAACAAAAGAGAAAAGAGTGTGCTTTGCTCTGCAGTCTGACTCCATAGTTCTTTCTCTGGATGTGGATGGCATTTTCCATCATGAGTCCTTCAGAAAAGTTTTAGGTCCTTGCATTGTTGAGAAGGGCTAAGTTTATCAAAATCAGTCCTCATACACTGTGGCTGTTACTGTGTACAATGTTCTCCTGGTTCTGCTCCCTTCACTCAGTATCAGTTCATATAAGTTTTTCCAGGTTTTTCTGAAGTCCATCTGCTCCTCATTTCTTATAGCACAATAGTATTCCATTACGTTCGTGTACCACTACTTGTTCAGCCATTCCCCAATTGATGGGCATCCCCTAGATTTCTAGTTCTTAGCCACCACAAAAAGAGTTATTATAAATATTTTTGTACATGTGGATCCTTTTCCCATTTTTATGATCTCTTTGGGATACAGCCCTAGGAGCAATATTACTGCATCAAAGGGTATGTGTATTTTTGTAGCCCATTGGCTATAGTTCTAAATTGCTCTCCAGAATAGTTGGATCAGCTCACAGCTCCACCAACAATGAATTAGTGTTCCAACTTTCTTACATCTTCTCCAACATTTATCATTTTCCTGTTTTGTCATGTTAGCCAATCTGATAGATGTGATGTGGTACCTCAGAGTTGTTTTGATTTGCATCTCTCTAATCAATAGTGATTTAGAGCATTTTTTTCATGTAACTATGGATGGATGGATTCTTCCTCTGAAAACTGCCTGTTCATATCCTTTGACAATTTATCAATTGGGGAATGACTTGTATTCTTGTAAATTTGACTCAGTTCTCTCTATATTTTAGAAATGAGTTTTCTGCTTTCCTCCTAATCTTGGTTGCATTGGCTTTGTTTGTGTAAAAACTTTTCCATTTAATGTAATAAGAATTATCCATTTTGCATTTCATAATATTCTCTATCTATTGTTTGGTCATAAGTTTCTCCATTCTCCATAAAGCTGACATAAAACTATTTCTTGCTCCCCTAATTTGTTTATAGTATTGGCCTTTATACCTAGATCATGTACCCATTTGAACTTCGTTCTGGTATACAGTGTCAGATATTGGTCTATGCCCAGTTTCTGCTATACTATTTTCAAGCTTTCTCAGCGGTTTGTTAAACAGTGAGTTCTTATTCCAGAAGCTGGAGTCTTTGGGTTTATCTAACACTAGATTGCTATAATCATTGACTGCTGTGTCTTGTGTACTTAACCTATTCCACTGATCTATCCTTCTATTTCTTAGCCAATACCAGGTGGTTTTGATGATATTTGCTTTATAATACAATTTAAGATCTGGTATGGCTAGGCCACCTTCCCAAGCATTTCTATTCATTAAGTCCCTTGATGTTGTGGATCTTTTGTTCTTCCAGATGAATTTTGGTATTTTTTCTAGCTCTATAAAATAATGTTTTAGTAGTAAACATGGTTTTAAATGCCAGACATGGGAGTCTGAATCTGATTCTAGAGATAATTGGGAACCACTGAAGTTTATTTTGATAGGAAAGTAGCATGTCAATGCCATGTTTTAGGAATGTCATTTTGCCACTGTGCAGAGGATGGACTAGAAAGGGGAGAATATCTCCTCCAAGCACAAATGTTGATTAGGAGTCTATTGCCATATTTCAGGTGAGAGTTGATGAGAGTCTAAACCAGAGTGGTAGACATGTCAAGGGAAAGATGGGGATGCCTCTGATAGATGTTGTGGAGGGAGAATCAACAAAACTTGATATCTCACCATTTGGTTCATTTTAAATTATATTTACATATAGAATTGTGTGATTATCTACTGACTGACTTTTGCCTTGAATTACCATCTTTATCTCTCCCTTTCAAAGCCAGACTCCTAAATAAAGTCATCTACTCACTTTCTCCACTTATTCTCCTCTCAATCACTTGTCGATCTTTTGCAGTCTGGCTTCCAACCTCATCACTCAAGAGAAAATGCTCGATTCAACATTACCAGTCATTTCACAATTGTCCAGTCCAACAACTTTCCCTTGATCCTCATCCTTCTTGACCTCTCGGCAGCATTTTACATGATTACTCTCTCCTGTGTTGCTACCTCATTGCCCCTTCCTGGACTGTTTTGATGGATCAATTAACACTCATTTATCAAGAGCTTATTATGTGCCACTGTGCTGCATGCTGGGGATACAAGTACAAAGAATGAAGCAAACCCTACTCTCAAGCTTTCCTTCGGTGTATTACCATCTATATTCCTCTCCCTAACCATGAGTATGCTACCATGCTCTGTCCTCTACCCTTCTTTCTCCTTACATTCTCCCTTGGTGCCCTTATCAGCTCCCATGGGTTCAATTATCACCTCCATACAGACCGCTGTATATCCAACCATAATCTTTCTCTTGAGCACCAGTTCTGCACCACCAACTGCCTAGTAGACATCCTGAACTGGACTACCTTAGGCATTTTAAACCCAGTATATCCAAAACAGAATTGATTATCTGTCTTAGTTCTGTCCTCTAGAAAAACATGAAATAAATCTGTTTCTCCTTCCATCTGATGGCCTTTCAATTGTAAACAAGTTAGTCAATTCAATGAGCTTTTATCAAATGCCTCTAATGAGCAAGGCTGGCTTTACAAGGACCCAGGTATACAAAGACAGAAGAAAAACTGTCCCTGCTCTCAAGAAGCTAACAATTGTCCCATGGGTAAGTGGAGTAAATATAACCCCAGATTTTAAATCAAGAAGATGTGAGTTCAAATCCTGCCTCAAACATTTACTGTGTGACCCTGGGCAAGTGACTTGATGTCTCTGGGGCTCAGATCCCTCATTTTGAAAAGGAAGGAGTTGGACTCAGTGAATTCTAAGGTCCCTTCTAGCTCTAAATCTGTGATCCTATGGTAAGTAGGTACAAGATAATTTAAGGAAGGAGAGGGAATCAGGAAACATTCCAAGTTGGAAGTGGAATATGAATAAATCTAGGTATTCTAAAAGACAAGTGAAAAGGTAGGGTATTTCAGCCCTACCCAAAGGCGTGGAAGTGGGAGGTAGAAGGCCAAATTCAGGGGAAAGATAATTAAGACATTTGGCCAAAACAGGCTGAAAGTAATGTGAAATAAGTCTAAGAAGGTAAAGGTTCAGAATGTGACATCAAATTGTGAAGGACTTTAAATGGCCAGGTGGAGAAGTTGGTATTTTATCCTAGTGGCTATAGGGATCCACTGACGGTTTTTGAGGAGGAGAGTAACCTGGCCATACCTGTGCTTTAAGATGACTTTTGGTAACCCTGTGGAGCATGGATTGGAAAAGGGAGACCAATTAGGAAGTCATTGCAGAATATGATGTTGAGGTTGCAAATCTAGGTTATGAGAAGGATGGAAGTACTTTCAATAGAAATGAGAAACTTTGGAGAAGTGTTAATTTTAAATGGGGAGATAATGAGTTCTGTTTTTATGATGTTGAGTTTGAGATCCTTTGGAATATCCAAATGGAAATGGCCAACAGCCTTTGGGCATCTAGGTGGCACAGTGGATAGAGTGCTGGGCCTGGAATCAGGAAGACTCTCTTTCTGAGTTCAAATCTGGCCTCAAACACTTAGTAGCTGTGGGTCCTAGGGCGAATCACTTAACCCTGTTTGCCTCATTCTCTTCATCTGTAAAATGAGCCAGAGAAGGAAATGACAAACCATTCAAGCATCTTTGCCAAGAAAACTCCAAATAGGATCATTGAGAGTCAGGAATGACTGAACGACAACAACATGGTGATGAGAGAGTGGCATTCAGGAGAGAGGGTAGGGCTGGATAGGAAATTACCTACCTAGAGATGCTAACTGAACTCAAGGGAGCTGAAAAGGTTGTAATAAATAGAAAGTGAGAGAGAGTAAAGCGGGCCGAGGACAGAACCTTAGGGGGCAAGAACCCCCCAATTAAGGGACAGAACACGAGTGATGATCTAGGAAGGATTATGAAAAGGGACAATTCGGTCTCCCTTAACTCTTTTTCCTAGGCTCATATTGCATGATTTCCAGACTTCTCACCACCTCAGTCACCCTTCTCTGAAGATGTTCCAAATTGGCCTCGAACCCATTGCTTCAGATATGCTCTGAAATCTTCCTACAGTAGAATGATACCCCTTTGTCGGATTGGGGAGATACTCATTTCCAGAATAAGGACAGTCCAAAGTACTAGGCTCTTGAAGATCATCTTAGGCAAAGAAGTAAAATGACTGCTCCCCGGGGACGACTGTTAGCTAAGAGGTACACCAGTCCTGCAGGAACAAAACAGATTTTTGTCTGAAGTAAGTCTGAAGGTTCAGAAATACCCATCATGACTCCATCAAGGAATCTGTAAAAATGTCAATGGAGAGACAAAGATAACTCTCAACAATGTGCCTTTAGCCGACATCGATCCACTAATCAGCATCCTCTGGGAATGGTTCTCCAGTACACCTAAGTACTTTATCAATGAGCCCCAATATAGTACACAAAGCTGGTATGAGAGATGTTGTCAAAGGCTTCTTAACACCCAGATGCGTGACATTTAAGGAATTTCCCTGAACTACTCATCTTTTATCCCATAAAAATCTGCCCCAAAGGCTATCTAGTATAGCCCCTTAATTTTATAGATGAGGAAATTGAGGCAGAAGGAAATGACTTACCCAACTATACACAGAAAGTGTCAAAGGTAGGATTTGAAACCAGGTCATCTTCAGAGCCAAAGTTCTTTGATCTGTATCAAGATAGATGGATTTCCAATCTGGCTTCTTTAAGCACTTTCTGATTTTTAGGTAATATTAAAAAAAAATCTGGGGCCATGTTTTACATTATTTATGAAAGGCACAAAATATGCATTTGTTTTGTTCCTAATATGTGAAATGTTATTCAAGTCTACTGCTGCAAAAAAAAATTGCTTGTACTCAAGTTTGGAGGATTCATTAATTTATTAAAGCCATCACTTCCAGGAAGCTAGTTTAGGCCATTCTAGATGAGCTCTTTACACACTCATGTCAAATGATTCTTTTGAGAGTGAGAATAAAGGGAGAAATTATTCCTACAAAAGCAGGGGTGTGGGTGTGTGTGGGTGTGTTGGCATTACCTGAGAACATATTGATCCCTAAGGTGCTATAGTGAAGGAAGAATTTGACCATTTACAAAAACCTTCTCTAAGCAAACTACTTTCCATTAATCCTTTACAGGAATATTCTGGGGAGGGGGAAAGGAGAAAACTCTTTTTTTCTTCTTTGTCGGTTTCTTCCCTATATCACCTAGAGAGGCCTAGTCAAGTAGTGGACAGAGGGTTGACCTCAAGCTAGGAAGACTTGACCACCTATGACACACACTGGGCTGTGTGACTCTAGGCAAATCTCTTAACCTTTCAGTGTCTGGGCAACTCTCTTAAGACAACAAATTGCAGAAAAGGAAGGTGCCAACCTGCGCTAGTGGAGGAAATTCTTCACCAGTGGCTCCCTCTACCAGTGAAATCATCATAGGTCCAGTCCCCTTCTCCATCATTTAGGCCTGTGTTCTGTGGGTCACACTTTCTCACATGCTCTAATTTGTTGAAAGAATCCTGAAGAAGTGATGCCTTTTAAAGAACTGATCATGCTCTTTGCATGGGCTATATTGACCCATCACATCTCAAGTGTGCATCATCACTTCTTCTCCATATGAGCAAAGGAATGAATCATCTCCTTTTAGGCAGGAGAATGTAATGGAAGGAGAGAGATGAATGGGTGTAACTTAATATAGGGTTGAGTAAACCATGCCCTGTGTTTACTTATAAGGCAGGGTTTCAGTCATGTTGATCTAAATTGACTAGTTGCATTTGCCAATGGAGGCACCAGAAATTGCAAAGATATAGTCAGACTTTGGGGGAGAGGGGAAATCTAGGCAGTGAAGAGATCGGTCTTCCCTGCTCAGAAACTGAAGCGAATTTACCTTGGAACACTGAGAGCCTTCAGGAACTTATTTAAACCATGTCCACCAGAAAATTTAATCAAAGTGGGGGAAAATAAACACAGAATTATTGCTTTGAGTGCAAGCACACCACCCCAGCATTTAGCTTTTCAACTAAACATTTGTAATTTATACTTGGACTCCATTCACGGATCACACGGTTTAAGTAGTGAATATTGACAAAGCCCATCAGGCCATGTTGTTATTCAATCATTTTTCAGCTGTGTCTGACTCTTGGTGACCCTACTTGGAGTTTTCTTGACTGGAGTGGTTTGCTATTTCCTTCTCCAGCTCATTTTACAGATGAGGAAACTGAGGTGAATAGGTTAAGTGACTTGCCCAGGGTCACACAGCTAGTAAATATCTGAGGCCAGATTTGAACTCATGTTTTCCTGATTCTGGGCACAGTGCTCTATCTATCCTGCCACCTAGCTACCATGCATCATACATTTCTATTAATTTACATGCTGTCTTCTCTATTAGAATGCAGGTTCCTTCAGGGCAGGGACTGTTTGCTTTTCTTTGTACGTCCAAGGGCTTAACACAATACCCAAACTTAGTAAACACTTTAAAAATGATTGCTGCCTAGATTAATTTCTTTGCACCCCAGGCATCTGTCTCCAAGACTGCACGTTGCACAACAGTTTACTGATCTGCTTTGGCAGAGGGACTTTCCTCACTGGGGAAATAGACGAATATACATGTAGCAGGTACCCTAGTCCCACCCCGCCCCCAGCAGGTCTGGCAACACCACCCTGTTAGAGTTCTATGGGCACCACTGAGAAATTGGTTGTCACTTCTGTAATGCTATTGGCTCAATCTCAAATTCCAGGGTGTTCCCCCCACTGTTAGCTGCCAGTGACTAGTTATTCCAGTTCCATTTAACCTAAGGGTTCTTAACCTAAGATCCATGGAAATATCCATTTATTTCATGCTCAGGAGAACCTTCAAACTGGGGGAAATTTCAAAATAACTCCATTTGGCCTGACTGGCTTCATTTTCATGCACTAGTACTTTGTCAATATTCACTACTTAAACTGTGTGATCTGTGAATGGAGCCCTAGTCTAAATTTTAGCAGCCAAATCTACTATTTAGTAGAAAAGCTAAATGCTAGGGTGGTATGTCTATACTCAAAGCAATAATTCTGTGGCCCCCATCTTCACCTTGATTAAATTGTTCTTGTGGACACAGTTTGACGGAATACCTGAAGGCTGTATCCCAGGGTAAATTAGCATCAGTTTCTGAGTGAGAAAAAACAGCTTCTTCACTGCTCAGATTCCCCCCCCCACTAAAAAAATCTGAAGATATCCTTTAAAGGGTTCTATGAATTTTAATGGGAGAAAATATATCTTTATTTTCAATAACCTATAACTGAAATTTAGCATTTTCTTCAGTTATGAATTTTTTTAAAAAATGATTCTGCTGAGAGGCCCATAGACTTCTTACCTGAATGCCAAAGGAGACAATGACACTCAAAAAAGCTAAGAACCCTTAATTTGACCAATTAATGTCAATTAGCTTTTACAAAAGGATATTTACTATGGCAGGAACAGAATTATGAACATTCCCCCCAAACACTTCAGAGCACATTCTCTCCCCACCGTTTCAGCCTCAGGAGATAGTTGGATGAAACTTAATGCAGTTTGTACAGAGCTTTGGGTCTTATCAAATTCTTGTCTATATTCAGTTTCACCACTGGAAGAGGCCTCATCTCATGTATGGCTGAACTGGGTGTTGGAGGTTGCTCCTCGTTACTTTGGTCCTCAGAGCTAGACTCGCTGTCTAGCTTGGCATAGACTCCATTCTGGAACTCCTTGTCACTTATTTTCCTGACCTTTTGAAACTCACAAAGTCATGATTTCCAACCTCCTTTACCCAAAGTGAAAGAACGAACATTGAGGCCATATATTGGCTTCAATTGAAGAGGGGCCAAGATCTCTTTCCTTGTGATAATGTCTCTCTTCTCTTGCTGGAATACCTCCAGGCAGGAAGAAGTCAACTGAACAGAAGTGATAGGTTTTGGTTGATTAGTGCCTTTTGACTAGTGCCCAGTCCTGCTTACACAACTGCAGCTAAGCAAGGAGGCTCCTGTTCACCGTGGAGTGAGAAGACCAAAACCAGTTATAGAATGTCCATGCAGCAATCGCATCAGCCAAGCGCTTTACTTATCAAGATTGGGCTCTTTGGGAAGTCCTCTGGTTACATTTGTGATACTCAGATTCATCTCCGGCTCAGGGTAGTAGGGGTCAATCCCCTGTTAAGTGGATAGAAAACAAGATTGTTGTTCATCCTTCATCCTCAAAGAGGACCAATGAGAGTGAGAGAGATAATATATTATTAAGGGTTTATTATGTGCCAGGCTGTGTGCAAAATGCTGAGGATACAAATACAAGAAGCAAGCTAGACTTGCCTTCAAGGAGCTTACATTCTAATGGGCCAAATAGCTCATGGAGGAGCTGGAATGGGGGATCACATAAGAATAGTGGTAGCATATTTGGAAATGGTGGTCAGGGGTGCAATGGAGTTCTGGTTCAGGCGAGATAAGGTAAAAGGCCACCTATCAGAGCCCACAATGGTTCCTGAATCAGATTCCATGGTTACCAGAGGAAGGGAAAGAAGGGAAAATAGTGATGGCTGGCATGTAGGTGACATTCCATGAAAGTGGTGATCTTGAAGTGGGATGTAAGGAGCTCCCTGCACTGATTAAATCAGAGGGCCAGTCTTCCAACACCCAAATCAGCAACTGTGGGCAATTCTGTGGTATGTTTCATTTAAAGCACTTAAAAAAAAACCTTGAGTTTTGTAACTCGTGAGAAGATGATGATATTACAGTGATTGGTTTAGTCAGGGGGAAATTGAGGAAGGAAATTTGTTACCCAACAGTGATATTTATCCCAGTGGGGAGAGGAAAAGGAATTCTCTATTTGTAGTTTTGTTTGTATGCTGTCTTCACCTGTTCATGTATCTGTATGTATCTATATCTTTATCATATGTGCGTATACCTGAATGAGTGGCAGGTTATTTTTAATATTTTATTTTATTTTTTTCACTGAATAAGCATTAATTTTCTCTTCTTCTCACCTTTCCTCCATTAGAAAAAAAGACAGATAAAACCCTTTAATAAATATGAAGTCAAGCAAGACAAATTTCTACATTGCCCATGTCCAAAAACCATATGTCACATTCTGCATCTTAATTACATCTTTTCTCTGTCAGGAATTAAGTAGCACACTTCCTCATGGATGTCTTGGAATTGCGGTTAGTCTTTGCATTGAAATCTCCAAGCTCTCTTAATGAAGTTTTTCAGTCCTTTGTCTTTACAATACTAAATTGTTATATGAATTGTTCTCTTGGTTTTGATTACTTCCCCCTGCAACAGTTCATACATTTTGCATTTCTTTAAAACCATCCCTTTCATTTCTTATGGCACATTATTCCATTACTCTCATACACACACACACACACACAATTGTTCAGCCATTTCCCAATCGATGGACATCCCTATCAGTTTCCAGTTCTTTGCCATAAACATTTCTGCACACATGGGTTCTTTTGCTCTTCCTTCGATCTGTTTGGGAAATGAATAGCAAATTTTACAAATTTTTTATCCCTAGAAAATTTTGCTTTGTAATTGCTCATTTATCTTGTTACCTATTCTGTTTTAATTTAATTGTTGGCTTGCTCTGTACCTCTCTGGCTCACTTGTCCCCTTTCTTGTTTGTATTCAATTCAACAAGAATTATTAATCATCTACTATGTGACAGGCACTGAGGATAGGACAGCCAGGCTGAAGATGATCTCTACCCTCAGAGACCTTATATTTTACTGGAGGTGGGGCATATACATCAGTAAATCAATAAACATTTATTAAATGCTTACTGTCTGCCAAGATAGAGTGGAGCCTAGAGTCAGGAAGATCTGAGTTCTAGTCCAGCCCCAGACACTTAGTAGCTGTGTGACCCTGGGCAAGTCACTTAATCTCTGTTTGTCTTAATTCACTGGAGAAGGAAATGGCAAACTACTCCAGTATCTTTGCTAAGAAAACCCCATGGACAGTATTGACATACTGTCATGAAAAGTCACACATGACTGAACAACAACAATGTTCAAGGCACTGTGCTAAGCACTGGGGATACAAAAAGAAGCAAAAGACATTCCCTGACCTTAAGGAGCTCACATTAGAATGGAGGAGACAACATGCAAACAAATATATACAAAACAAGTTATATAGAGGGTAAATAGAGAATAATGAAAAGAAGGAAGGCACTGGAATTAAGAGGGGGTGGGAAAGGCTTCCTGTAGAAGGTAGAGTTGTAGTTAGGACTTAAAGGAAGTCAGGGAGGTCATTAGTCAGAGTGGAAGAGGGAGAACATTCTATGCACAGGGGACAGCCAGAGAGAAAGCTCAGAACCAAGAGATGGAGTGTCTTGTTTGTGGTACAGCCAGGAGACCAGTGTCATTGGATCCAAGAGTATGTGTAGAAGGAGCCTTGAAAGGTAGATACATAGATAAGGTAGGTACCTAGATAACCCAACTCCAAATACAAAGCACGTATGGGGCAATTTCATTGTGTGGGAGGGAAAAGCTAATAATTAGGGGAGGGCTGTTGGGAAGGCAAGTCACAGCTGGATGGCGCGGTGGATAGAGTGCTGGACCAGGAGGCAGGAAGACTCATCTTCCTGAGTTCAAATGTGGCTTAAGACATTTACCAGCTGTGAGACCTTTGAGGCTGTTGAATAGGTGGACTCGACTCAGGCTGGTCCCTTCTTAGTTTAGAGAATGAAATGGAATATCCAGAGGTCATTTCATCAGTTAAAAAAGGAGGTCTGTTAGCCATAGTATAGAAAGGATATTCAGCAAAGATCCTGCAGCATTTAATTTGGATATGTGCTTAATAGTTCACTTCCTTGCGATCTGGTCAGCAGGGCAAGGTGTGGTGACTTCCGGGGCCTTGAGATATCTACCATCCATGGAGTCTAAAGGATCCCAGTTCTATGTGTATCTGTCTTTTTAGACCCTTATATAACCAGCAAGCTGAATATGTCCAAAAGGAAGTTATATCTATGTGGCTTGTGGTCCCCTAGGCCATCCGAGTCTTGGAGATAGCTTCTTTGCCTTTTAGGGAAAGAGCTAGCCTAACCTATGTGGTAAGGGGAGAGGGAAATGCTGAGGTTGTGATCCTATTACAGATAGGTAGTACAAATATTATCACCACCCTTTTACATGTGAAAAAAGTGCAGCTAAGAATGGTTGTGACTTGTCTGCAAGTGTAGTTCAGAAACGAATCTTTGGAGTCCAAGACACCAAGTCTGGCAATCTTTCTAGTAGGCTATTCTACCTCTCATGGAGTGGCTACACCTCCGGGCGGTCGGTAGCTACCCAACCGAAAAGAATTGATCATGTGCTAGGTATAATTGTAAAGTGGGTCAATTGTTTTCTTTGACAACTGCTACTTGACCTTTCTAGTACCTTCTTACTCTTTTTAATGCTTCTTCTCATACATCCCATGTCCTCATGGTGCTTCTTCTGTAAGATCATCAGTCTCCTCTTCTTTCAGCTCCTCTGTTCTAAAGCCACTCCTCCATCCTCTTGGGGACCCACGTAAAAGATCTGTTGTCTACCTCCCCTTTTCTTTATCTAGAATCGGTCACTCCCAGGCCCAATAGTCAAGAGGCCTGGTCATGTCCAGAGGGGATAGCCCCAGATCCTTGTGCAATTCTGTCAGCTCTTTGGGTATTTCATAGAATTGTTAATAAAATGCAAAATAGTCTAATTTTTATTTGTCCACTCCCAGGTTAGGTTTAACCATTTGTTAGAGTTTGAGATCTCTACCATAAACCAGGAAGGAAACCTCCTAGCCAGTTTACTTGGTCAGAGCTTTACCCCAGTTGCACACTAACTGTGACCAGAACATATCTAAGGAAATGAGCATGTCTGGATTGACCACAGATGTTTTATGTGAAAACGAGATCAAAAATAATAAAAGATGTAACAAAAGAACAAGTCATAATAGACACCTGTTAAATAAGCAAATGGAAGGAGAATTAGAGAGAGAAACTTTTGTAGATTTCTCTCACTGTTCTCACAGAGGGGACAGATATCTCCCAAGAGAAATGTTGATCGGCTTTGTTGTAAAGTGGGAGTCTGAAGATGCAGTCTATCTATGTCTCTTTCTTCCCTCTTCCCACCTAGAGGTAGTTACTTCCTAGACCTTTCAAATTCTCACAACTTTGTCACAGAGACAAAGCAGCCAGAGCCCCACAAAAGCTCATTTGCATAAATCTTCCAATCCTGAGACATGGGCATATTCACCATGACTCTAAGGTAGTGTTGGACTCTATCTCTCTCCATTCCTGCCTGGCGTAGAGAAGCCAGGAGAGCATTAGCTAGGATCTGCCTATTCTTTAAACAAATGTGGCATCCCACACCCTTGCTTCAGGAGCAGGGTGAGGGACCTCTCAGGGTATTTTACTTTACACCAGCACACCAAACCTTTTCATCAGCAGATCACCAAATAGCCAGAAGTAGGGTCCCCATAACTTCCTACATTATCAATTAGAACTAAACAGAAAATAGCTACACATGCTCTGTATGACCCACCAGAAGAGCAAATTTGAGCATGACCTTGTCATAGAAAAACAGATAAAGATGAGAAGATCTTGACTGAGATTTCAGTAGCTCCAACCTGCCCTATTTAAACAAGCTGTCAACTCTGAAAAGTAGAAATGGGGACTGATTCTGACTATATGGTTTCTTAGAGCAGTTTAACCAATATAAGCCTGAAGCTCAGGTGGATGATGGGAGAAACAGATGAATATGGATATGGACTTGGTTAGGAATTGGAGGATCTAAGAGTGTGTCAAGGCAGAGATTGGCTGAGGCGTAATGCAGCAGCTGGATTCTTTTCCAAGAGGAAGAGTTCTATATTCTTGCTTAGATAATGTCTATTGTACTTTAAAATTGTATCCATGTGTTGTAGATAGCAGAGCTCAATGTTTTTTTTTTCTATCTTGTCATTGAGTTAGCAGATGTGAATAAGAATTAGTCTCCAAATGAATAATAGCTATTTTGAAGTTTAACATGCACGAATAGCTGGAAGAACTTATCTCTTGCAGCTAGAAAGTTGTCATCCATTAGGAATTAGAATTTCTTTGTCCCAAGTATACTTCCAGAAGGATTGTACTGCTTTTTCCTATGGCAAATATGATTGGTTGTTAGTGGTGAGGTGGTTGTTTTTCATATGACTCGATAAATTACTCTGATGTAATAGAACAGTCAAGGCATATTTTTAATCTTTAGGGTAACTAACATTGCCTTACACCAACTTTTCTATGTCATTCCTTGTTTTCAGAGAACTTTTTAATCATTAGTAAGCCACCAACCCACACATCATGAACTGAGTTAAACTCATCCAGAAGTCTAAGTAAGTGAAACTATCTTATTCAAAAAATAATCAGAATTGTAAAACAAGAAGGAAACATAAAGACTACATAGTTCCTCTCTTTTCTTTTACAAATAAGGAAACTGAAACCCCAAAAGAGACTCAGTCATGTCCATGGAATATGAACAGTTTTTTTGAAATTAGGGAAGTGTTTTAGAGGAAAAAATCCTTAAAAATTGTTCTGATCATTTCAGTTAATTATTTCACTACTGAAATGCTATGATTCTGATTTAGTCTTTTCTAACTGAATCCTTTTAATATCCCAATTTCCCTTGTTATTAGTTTTTCCTGCCCAGACCTCGAAATTACTCATATTTATTTTGTATATATTTTGGATTTAGTTATCTGCTTATATATTATATCCATCCACCAGTAGAAGGTTAGCTCCTTGAAGGTAGGGACTGTTCATTTTTGTCTTTATCCCAAGTTAATAAGACGTGTTCCCGGTACATAATTATTACTTAATGAATATCTGTTAAATGTAATTGATATTAGAAAAAATGTCACAGGAAAAACCAAATTAATGTGGTCATTGTATTAGTGATAACCAAAAATGGTTTTTCCAGCTTTTCCCACACATTCTATTTTAGAAGAGAAATGGAAATTATGAGACCAGAGGTTTAGAACTGAAAGGGACCTTAGAGGTCATTGAGTTCAACCCTCTCATTTTACTGACGTGGAAACTGAAGGTTAAGTGACTTACCCGTAGTTACACAAAATTAAGAGGCTACTTTGTGAAAGGCACTGTGCTAAGAAGTGGGGATACCAAAAAAGGAAAGGCAGTCCCTGCTCTCAAGAAGCTTATAATGTAATGAAGGAGAGACAACATGCAAACAAATATGTACAAACAAGCTATAAACAGGATGAATAGGAAATAACAGAAAGATGACACAAGAACTAAGAGGGTTTGGGAAAAATTTCCTGTAACATGTGGGATTTGGGTTGGGACTTCAATGAAGTCCCCTTCAATGGGGACAGTCAGGGAAAATGCCCAGAGCTGTGAGGTAGAGTGTCTTGTTCATGAAACAGCCAGAAGACCAATGTCACTGGATTGAATAGTATACGTCCAGGATTTAGGTGTAAGAAGACTGGAAAGGTAGGAGGGAGCTAGTTTACAAAGGGCTTTGAATGCCAGACAGAGCATTTTGTATTTGATCCTAGAGATGATATGGAACCAGTGGAGTTTATTGAGTATGGTCGGTGTATTTTTTTATTTTTTGGTATTCAATATGTCCGGTTTTTGCCTCAGCTGACTTTTTTAAAGTGATGGGAGAATCTACTTGCCTTATTCATTGAGTTCATTTGTTCTGGGGTGTTGTGGGGAGGAAGAAGGGATAGTGGCAGTAACAGTGATTGGGGCTCCTTTCTATGGATTATGAAGGCTGGAGAGCAGCATTGAGTGGTAGCAAATAGTAAGTGTACCTGATAGGAAGGCCTGGGTTCAATTCTACCTTTGCCATAAACTGATAGGTTTGTATATACCTTTGATATATCCTGACAGTGGGTTAAATCACTTAATGTCTTAACCTTTCTAAGAGTAAATTGAGGGATTTGATCAGTAATAGTAGAGGGAATTTTTCACTAGGAACTCCCTATACTAGTGGTAGCAAATTAAACTTGAAATGGGGAGGGGTTGGAGAGACATACATTAGGATCTCTGTGAGCCACATGTTGACTTGGAAAACCACACATATTTTTATGTACCTATCTACCTATATAATACACACACGTATGTGTATGCATATACATATATGTATACATAAATTAATACATCAATACATTAAAATCAGATAAGAACTTCATTTTAATCCATTTCATCTGGGCTTGAGATGTTGTGCACCAAAAGGTGGCCGGTTTGACACCTTTGTCCTACACCAGCTAAAATACAGGTGTGGGGAAGAGGGAGTGGTTTGCTAGAAAAAAAGAAAATCTCAGATAAACTACTACTAAGACTTGGAGCAGCTAGGTGGTACAGTGAGTAGAGCACCAGCTTTGGAGTCAGGAGGACCTGAGTTCAAATCCAGCCTCAGACACTTGACACACTTACTAGCTGTATGACCTTGGGCAAGTCACCTAACCCCAATTGCCCTGCCTTCCTCACTCCAAAAAAAAAAAGAAAAGAAAATTTTAAAAAATACTACTAAGATTCTGCTTTTTAAAATGTCATGTTCGTCTCAACATTTTCAGACAGTGATTATTAACATTTAGCAGTCTGACAGAAACTAGGTATAGACCAATATCTTACTCCATTTATCAAGATAAGGTCAAAATGGATACATGACCTAGATATAAAGAGGGATTTCAAAAGTAAAGTAGAAAAACATGTAATATATTACATATCAGTCTTATGGATAGGAGAAGAATTTTGAATAAGCCAGAGATAGAAATATTGTAAAATGTAAAATGGATAATTTTGATTACATTCTATTAGAAAGTTTCTGTACGGGGGGTGGAACCAAGATGGTGGCTCGAAAGCAGGGACTAGCATGAGCTCCCTGCCAAGTCCCTCCAAAAACCTATAAAAAATGGCTTTGAACCAATTCTAGAACTGCACAACCCACAGGGTAGCAGAGGGAAGCAGGGCTCTAGCCCAGGACAGACTGGATAGTCTCTGGGTAATGTCTATCCCACACAGAGCTGGGAGCTGAGGGGAGTGGAGCAGAGCAGAGCCCAGCATGGGCGGGGCAGACCAACCAGACTAGGAGCTGGGTAGAGTTTGCCCTAGCACCCTGAATCAGTGAGCTGCAGCAGTTACCAGACTTCTCAACCCACAAACACCAAAGACAAC
>CM053624.1:130496355-130512110 GCA_028646595.1 Phalanger gymnotis
CTAGTTTGTTTCTGAACAGGCATGATCTTCAGAACCTCATCTTTCAATGAAGATCCCAGGAAGAAATCTATGATCTCAGACTCCTTAATAGGGAGCGAGAAAAGATAGATCTCTTCCAAAGACTTGATCTTCATGTCCTTGACTAGGCGGCCCAGCTTAGTGACAGGAACCCACTCCTTGTCTTCGGCCTTTCCTCCCCAGGCTCCGCGGCCCCGGCCTCGACCATGGCCCCGACCTCGACCTTGGCCCCCACTGCCGAAGCCACCGCGGAAGCCACCCCGACCTCCGACTCCGGGGCCCCCTCACCTACTGCAGCACCGGCATCGTCCGCCATTTGGTGTTCACTAGAAGTAGAAGAATAAATAAAATTTAAAAAAAGAAAAATATAAGGGATGATGGAGAGGTGACCATTTGTCTAACTTAACCTGTGCCCCCAAATCTTTAGTCCTTCTATCCAGCTCTTTACATCTCCTTTTCCCATGACCAGGGTGGAGCCTACTACGGCTGTCTATATTAAATTTACTCTTTACCGCCCCTCAATTAGTCTGTAAAGCAGAGATTATATCTTTTAAAAATATTTTATTTTGACTTATACCTTTTGTTTTTATATTCATTTTATATATTTTTATATTTTATATTTATTTTTAATATATCCCTCCATTACCCCTATCTTGCAAGCTACCTCTTATAAAAGATTTTAAAAGAACAAAAGGGGAAAAAAAACATCTTATCAAAACTAACCAATACCATGACTGTGTCTGACAGGTATATGCAATATTCCACACCTATGGTATGTGCTCTAGGGCTTAAAAAACTTTGTCTCTCTCACAACCTATCTTGGTTCTCTATACCATGGAAGGGGCTTAATAAACGTTTGTTAAATAAAAGAAAATTTATGTATATATGTATATATGTATATATATATATACATAATACATATGTGTACAATCCATACATATATATTCTTGTACAGAGCACATTTTTGCATACATGTATGTATGTGCATACATATATATGCATACACACATGTATATGTACACACATATACGTATATGCCTACAGATCTGCTATACATCAATATATGCGTTCTTAAGCATCTGCTATACAAAATCACACCATTAAAAACCACAGAACTTACGAGAAAATTGGGTTGAGGACATAACTGCCAAAAATTTTGTCAGTGATACATAAAAAGACATAGGAGCCCAATGAAAAATACTATCACAGCTTTATACATGTTGAATGATAAATGCTCTAATAAATAGTGGCAATGTCGAAGGTCTTGTGCTGCTGCTTGGCTGGGGAAGGGACGGATGGAGATTATAGGTGCAGACTAGCCTTCCTCTGCTCCCAGCTCTTGCTATACCAGAAGGTATATGATAAATATGACGCTTTACTTTTAAAAGGACCTGAAGTTTCTTTGTAGAAGTGCATGTTAGAAGGGTTGCAGCTTGTGAATAATTGTGAGTAATGTGATTTTCTGCATTTTCCCTGTTCCTCAAGGATGAAGTTGAGCGTGAGCAAACATGACATTCACGACCTTTGAGTTATGCTTAGATTTTTCCCTAATATATCATGTTAGGAGCATCTGGGTGGCTTGAGTTAAAATTTGGACTCAGACACTTACAAGCTGTGTGACCCTAGGCAAGTCACTTAACCCTGTTTGCCTCAGTTTCCTCATCTGCAAAATGAAGTGGAGAAGGAAATGGCAAATCTCTTTAATATCTCTGTCAAGAAAACCCCAGATGTGGTCATGAAGAGTAGGACATGACTGAAATGACCAAACAACAACAACATCACATTGGAACAAATTTGTGGTTTCAAAACAAACATTATAGCAGCACTATCTGTTATCTGGGTATTGAATACTGGATATGTATCAGTATTTTCTTTTATTCATCCCCCCCAGTTTACCAACGTTGGAGTGATGCTTAATATAAGAACGCTACTAGACTTTATGGAACACAAATAGTATAAATAAAAAAAAAGCATTAAGGACACATTGATCAATTAACTAACAAGTAGCGGCTGACCGCTTCACATGCCCGTACCACCAGGTTTCGTAGTACATGCCTGTGATCTTTTTTTTTTCTGGGAGAGTCGGGGATGGTGGGTCTCTTGAGCTCTGGACTTCTGAACTGATGGAATAAGCTGATGTCAACTAAGTTCAGCATCAAAATGGTAAGCCCTCAGATGAGGGAGCCGCCAGACTGCCTAAGCGGGAGAGAGACAGCCAACATCAGAAAACCAACCAATAGTGGGATGGGATGGATAGCCACTCCATGCCTAGCCTGAGAGAGATAGGAAGAACCAGTTTAAAGCCAACAAACAACAACAAAAAACACAACCAGTACTGTTCTAAGCACGTGTTGTTGTTGGGTCATTTTCAATTGTGTCCAACTCTTTACGACCTCATTTGGAGTTTTCTTGGCAAAGATAGTGGGGTAGTTTGCCATTTCCTTCTCTAGATCATTTTTTACAGATGAGGAAACTGAGGCAAAAAGGGTTAAGTGACTTGACCTAAGTGTGTAGGGAGATACAAAGACTAGAGCACCCCACAGAAGTAATAATTCTCTGCCTTGTAGAAACTTAGCCAGCATCATTTTATGCATTGGAACATAGTTTAAGAATTATGGAGAAAATAGCCAACTTGGTATAAGGAATAAACAGAGAATCTTCTTTAGATACAAAGCATTTCATAGTCTTTATACATATGCAATACAGTGAAACACAATACAGTAATCTCTGTACACGTGCAATACAGTAATCCCTTCCACATCACGACTTTACCATCATGCTTTTGATATATTGCGAGTCAGCATAAGAAAGTAAATGGGAATTTTGGGAGAGTTTTGTGGAAGCTGAAAATGATACGTGAAAGCCACCAGACAACACAAAAATGTTTAGAAACTCAGAAGTGCATAAAATATATGAATAGCATTTTGACAATCAGGTATTGTAAATTCTCCCCATAAAAGAGAAACATGTGGAAGAGATGACTGCACTATCCCTTAGTGCTCTGGTCTCTTCAGACTCACTGCCAAGAATAGCATCTTTGAGCCTGAAGGATAATGGCTCAAATAGGAACTCCAGAACCTTGTCATTGAATTTTTTTTTGCCTTTATTGTTAGGAACAAGATTATCCTGTTGATCCAGAAACTCTTCCACCATTACGAAATCCTGATATACTTGTAGGAGAGAATGACCTCACAGCACTTAGTTATCTTCATGAACCTGCCGTCCTCCACAATCTCAAAATCCGTTTTGCTGAATCCAAACTCATTTATACCTACAGTGGTAAGTAAAAAGATATTTATAAATAAAAAATTATTTAAATAAAAATATAGCAATTGCTGACTATAGCATGATTAGAATATTGTTTTCTTTTTATTAGTATGTTTTATTTTTATATTACCTTAATTTCTCAGTATATTCCTTCCCATTCGCCTATACAGCAAGCCATGCTTTGTGACAAAGTATACAATAGAAAGGGAAGGGCTGAAGAAATGTAGCAAAACAAAGCAACACATTAACCAAATCTGATAGCGTAAGTCAGTGTTGTTGACCTTCATCCGCTTAAAGAGTAGAGGGAGGAGAGTACATTTTCTCTCTTTCCTGGGGTCAATTTTGATCACTATAATTATACAGAGTCCAGTTTCATATTTTCACCCTTATCATTTTCCTTTTCCATTGTCTCTATTGTTTTCCTGGTTCTGTTTACTTCACTCTGCATTGGTTCACATAAGTCTTCCTTTGCTTTTATGAATTTATTATATTCAGCATTTCTTAAAGCACAGTAATATTCCATGACATCTACATACCATAATTTGTTTAGCTATTCCCCAAAATGATGGACATCTAATTTTTTTTCAGTTTTTGCTACCACAAAAAGTATTGCTTTGAATATTTTGCAGTATATTGGACCTTTCTGCCTTTGCCCTCCTCAGGGCGTGTCTTGCTGTAGACTTTCAGTGTCAGTTGGCATGGACATTTTAGAAACTTTTTTAAAAGTTATAATTCTAAAGTGTTTTCCAGAATGGGTAAACCAACTTACAGTACCACTGAAAGTCTATTAGTGTCCCAGTCTTCCCACAGCCTGTCCAACATTAACTATTTCTATCGTCATCTTTGTGACAAGCTGAAATTCTGAGTGGCCCTGGGTAATTAGAGGAAATACTGTTTTACATCTAAGAGGGCAAAAAAAATAAAAAAAAAACGGAGCCCTTTACAAGGTTAGGAGTGCACCTTAGTAGTTTATGATGAATTAACTCCAGCTACCTTTAGATATTAAGTCATCAGTAGGCTTAATAAGGATAAACACAGGGGTTGATAAAATTGTTATTTATGCATTGCATTTCTGAATTCATTAGTGTTTCTAGCAATGTCTATCTCTACACATTCCTTTGTGCCCCCGGGAAAAGGGACCTACTTTGTTCAGATTGCATCATAGGACTCATGATATAATTTTGGGTTGTTAGTGGTTTTTTTTTTTAAGTCAAAGTATCTAAGATAATGGGGAAGCTAAGTGATGCAGTGCATAAGAATTCTGGGCCTGGAGTCAGGAAGATCTGAGTTGGGCAAGTCACTTAAACCTGTTTGCCTCAATTTCCTCATCTGTAAAATGAGCTGGAAAAGGAAATGGCAAACCACTCCAGTGTTTTTGCCAATGATACTAGATAATTAAACTCTGAATAATTAAAAGTTGGCAATAGGCATTGTCAATTTTTGCCAATGATACTAGATAATTAAACTCTGAACGATTAAAAGTTGGCGATAGGCATAAGGAATGGATCTGTGATTTCATTAGCATAGGAAACCCCTAGATGATGAAATTCCCCCACTAGGGCAGGCTGGCACCTTCTCTGCAACTTATAGTATCTCTAGTCACCTCTCCATGTTGCCTAGAGCACTGGAGGCTGTGGCTTGTTCAGGGTCACAGAGCGAGCCATCATATGATTGATAGAGCTGAGATAAAAAGTTGACTTTATTAAATAAACAAGTAAAAATATATATTATGTAAGCCTTTCCTCCAAAAACATTTTTCCTAGTTGGCATCATACTCTCAGTAAAATACTAAAATTATAAGATTAAACATATAAGAAATTCATCTTAGAAAATACTTTTCAGGTTTGGTGAGGAATAAATTAATGAATATTAAGGGCCTTCTAAAATTGAGAAGTAGCTTACAAATGCAAGATAGTATTGCTTTAATTTTTTGCAGATATCAACCATTATTTGTTTTATCCCTTCCATCTACCTCCCTATCCCAGCTGGAAGTGGGAGAGAAAAAATGTAAAACCTTTGTTAAAAAAAAATGTATGCACAGTCAAGCAAAACAAATCTCATATTTGCTGTTGAGTCATTTAGGTCATGTCCAACTCTTCATGACTCCATTTGGGGTTTTTTTGGGGAAAGATACTGGAGTGGTTTACCATTTCCTTCTCTACCTCATTTTACAGAGGAGGAAACTGAGGCAAACAGGGTTAAGTGACTTACCCAGGGTCGAATATCTAGTAAGTATCTGATGCCAGCTTTGAAATTAGGAAGATGAATCTTCCTGACTTTAGGCCCGGCACTCTATCCACTGCCCCACCTAGCTGCCCAAATCCCATGTTAGCCGCATCCAAACATACATGTAAATATATATACACACATATATATACACCATACACACATACATATATGTATGCATATATATCTATATTTGTTCATATGTGTGTATAAATTATAATTATATGATTCTATCTATATCTCATTCTGCATATTAGTACGTGACAGGTAGCGGTTAGCAATCTTTATCATTGAACCTCTAGAATCACAATTAAGTGTTGCATTGGTCAGATTTCTTTCACCTTTAAAAATTGTTCATTTTATTTCAAAATTATAGCTAGGGTCTTTGGGTTTAGCCAACACTAGACTACAGGTTTCTTTGCTTTGGTATGTTGTGCACCTAATCTGTTCCACTCATCTACCTCTCTTTTTTGACCAGTAACAAATGCTTTGGAGATTATAGCTTTGTAGGACCATTTGGGGAATGAGCCCATGTTTGCTTCCAAAATTCCAGGGTCTCTAGTATTGGCCTGAATTCCTGGTGTGCAGCCCACAGTGCTTCAAAGATGGTGGCATCATGCTTTGGTGTATTGTCTTCCTCATTGGATTGTGAGCTGCTTGAGGGCAACACTTATTTTCACCTTTCTTTGTGTCCCTATGCTTAGCATAGCACCTGGCATATATAACCATTTACTCAATGCTTGATGATTTGACTTGGCATGATATATTGATGCCACCATAATCTCTTATCATCATATTCCCCTCATTTTGACATTGTTCTGAGACTCTCACATACATCTTGAATTTCTTTCTTCAGGAATTATTTTGGTTGCAATGAACCCTTACAAAGAGTTGCCAATCTATGGAAATGCTATCATCCATGCTTATAGCGGGCAGAATATGGGAGATATGGATCCACATATTTTTGCCGTGGCAGAAGAAGCATATAAACAAATGGCCAGGTATCTTCTCTCTTAACTTTGCACTTCCTGTAATTTGTCCTGACTTTCTCTGTTCTTCTCACATAACTCGTAGTTTTGGAGAGAAATTTTGTATTGGTCTGGCAAATCACAAGCCTGGCAAATTTTTAGAATGCCAGGCCACATGTGGCATTTTTAGGGCATCTTGAGTTTTTTAGCATAGTATCAGAATGCCCCGGTCCAACCGTACAATTATGATCTACTTTGGAACGAGCTGTCTGTTGGTATCCTGAATCACTTAACAAGGTTTCCTGAGTGGGTTCCTGTTGTTTTTTTATTCTTCCTCTCCATTTATTCTTTCTTATTTATTTATTTATTCATTTTATTTTTGTTTATTTTTATTATTATCCTATTTTATTCATCCTTTTTTATTCCTCTCCTTTTATTCCTTCTCTCATTTCCCTTCCTATTTTCTTGTGCCCCACAATTTTCTTTCTCTTCTCTTTCCTAACATTTTGCTCTCATGTATAATGACTATCATACCTTAAATTTGTTAAAAATATTTATCATTAATCTAAAAACCCAGCACAAATAGAAATTTTCTAGTTCACTAATATTGAATGTGCTTTTTAGTCATTTTTATTTTTTTAATCAGAATATTTCATTTATCTGGCAGATGCTGCCATTGTTGTGCATCTGGGTATAGGCCAGTGGAGTATTCGATGGCAAAAAGTCGAAGACTTATCTGAGTAGGGGAGAGGGTGATCACACACTACCTCTGAAGGGTTTTGAGGGCATGCTTGTAAATCAGTTAGTTAACAGGTATGCTTACTATGTGCTGGGCACCATGTTGGCAACATAGTATTACCCTGATAATTTTTAAGGGCATAACTTTAAGGTCATCTTACTTAAGAGGACATTTAAGTTTGTAGTATAATGGAGCATTAGAGCTAGAAAGGATCTTAGAAATTGTCTAGTCCAAGGATTCTTAACCTTTTTTGTGTCATGGATGCCTTTGGCAGTCTGGTGAAGCCTTCTTGGAAGAATGCTTTCAAATGCATAAAATTAAATACGTAAGATTGTAAAGGAGGCCAAGTTATAATGAAATACATTTACAAAAAAAATCTTTTAAGTTAATTGACCCCAGATTAAGAACTCTTAACCTAGTCCAACCTGCTTATTGTACAGATGAGTAAACTGAGACCCAGAGAGATGAAGTAACAACCAAGGTCACACAACAAGTTAGCTAAGCCTCTTTTAGGTCTCTCAGTATTTACTTAGTCTAGTCCTCTTCCTACTACACCGCACTGTCTCTGTTACCAGCCCAGGTGTAGAGGACACTCTGAGATTCCTAGCCAAACCAAAGTCTCTCTAGTTATTCACAAACATATTCCTGCTTCAGAAATCTTGGGAGAATCCTGACCTCCCTCCCCCACCCCCATCCTCCCAAAAAAGTATCTCCAAGACTAAGATTTTGTTCATATCAAAAAAGGCAAATGACAGCCCAAGCTTCCTGGCTTTCCTTATGTAATTTCCTTTTAGCTTAGCTCTTTTTTCTAGAAAATTTGAGGAGGTGGTTTTGTTCCACACGAATATGTATATTTCATAAATTTGTAAATGTAAAAAAAAGCCCTCACCAAACCAAAAACCACATTTATATACTGTGTCTAGTTAGAGTACTATGTGATGACTTTCCATTGGCAAGATGTTTAAGAGGAATCTTGTTTCCTCATAGCTACCAGGGTCCAGTAATAGAACAACATTGGATTTGGACAAAGGATGCTTGTGTTTTCCTTCGTATATTAAAACGTTTCTTTTTAACTTAGAAACATTGAACATCTATGTCTTCTACAAAGAAATGAACAGTAAAGTAAAATAATCTTATGTCACATTGCCAGTGGATACAGGACTGGGATTTGTAAAAAACATACCATATGCCAAGAATGATGTTGTTACCCAGCAACTATGTCTGAAAGCAGGTTGCTTCAAAGTAATTCTGTGCTTTCATTATTTTGCTCTAGAAACAGCAAGAATCAGTCAATAATTGTGAGTGGAGAGTCAGGGGCTGGAAAAACAGTGTCAGCCCGATATGCTATGAGATACTTTGCCACAGTCAGCAAATCAAGCAGTAATGCCCACGTGGAAGATAAAGTGCTAGCCTCTAATCCCATAACTGAGGTAAGCAATTATGGGTACCGGAAAGAAGTCGGTTCATTATGGATGAGGTTGGTAACAATCCCAATCTCATCCCAACCTGGACAATCAGTGGGCTACCGGCCAATTCTGTGCCCCCGCCAGCCATAACATGACAGTAATCACCAACCCCATTCCCACTACCCTACTGCCTCAGTGACTTTGATGTCCAAGCCTCACCCTCCTTAAATTCTAGAGATCTTAAGAATCAGGGACATGAAAAGTAGTTACAGATCCTCCTTTTGAAAATAAAAAAGTACAGGGACTCTCTCTTATTGTCATAACAATGATATTAGCTTAGAAGCTGGAGCACCTCTTTGGAAATTGGGAAGATCATTTGATCTACTTTGATTGACCTGGTGTAAGATGATTAAATCCAGTCTGTAATGTAGAAAATTGGATAATTCTATTCATTCTCTGACCATAGAAAGAAAAAAAAAGACCAGAAAGCCAATATCAATACTTTACAAATGAATAATGTCAAGGATTTGATTCTTAACTAGAGATGAGGTGGGGAATATCATCAATGAAACTTGAACAAAATAAATCAGTTCGCGTTGTAGTTCTGTATGAACATAGGCTTTCACGCTCTCAAATCTAAAGAAGCTAGATGGTGCAGTGGATAGAGTACTGGGTCTGGAGTCAGGAAGACCTGAGGTCAAATTCCACCCCTGATACTGACTAGGTAACCATGAGCAAGACACTAAAAAACAAAAAAAAAAACCCAACACAATTCTGCCTGCCTCAGTTTCCCTGTTGGTAAAATGGGGATTATAGTAGCATCTACCTCCCAGGGTTATTGTGAGGATTGAATGAAATAATAATTGTAAACTCCCTAGTACAAGGCCTGGCACATAGTAAGTACTATATAAATTTTAGCTGCCATTGTTATTTTTTTAAGTCAGAAAAATGGGTGCATGTCCAGCCTCGTCCATAGACTAAATAAGGAGATGGCTAGTTGATGTTATTTGAAGAGTTTAGGGCAAATCTCCCTGTCCTTTTCCATATATGCGTCTATCACAGAGTTTGAAAATTTCACCACTAGTAAAAGCTTTTCCCTTTTGAAAAATCCCTGATTAATCAATTAATGCAAGTATCAGAGAAGGTTGGAAGGAGATGGCAGGTCCTCAAGCTGTTAAAAGCAACCACCATAGATGTAACTATGATATAACTGAAACAAATACCCAGCAGGATACTGGGTTAGTTCTTAGGAACAGCAAAGTAGAGAAGATGCTTGGAAGCAGAAGATCTGGATTTGAATTCAGCTTCTGGGATTTCCTATTTGTCTAACTCCACCCCGCCCTCCCCAGTTTCTTCACCCATCAGTGGCCCGGCCTCTTCATCTGTAATCTGAATATATTAATCACACTCACTATCACCCAGGGTGATTATAAGGAGCAGATGGGTATGTTTGGCAAATCGAGCTTTATAACCCTCAAAGTATCATCTACATCAAAGGTGTGTGACCAAGGCTAAGTAACAGCTGTACTCAATAAATAAGCCTAAATTAATGGCACATCACAAGGTAGTATATGATGCATCTTCCCAATGATTATCGCAGACAGTAAGTCTTACAGGAATTCTGAAGAAGGAAAGATTGCTTCAGGCTGAGTGGTCAGTGAGAACTCAGAAGGGTGAGATTTGGATAAGACAAGGGGAAGGGAAAGAACTTTATGGATTGAGAGTGTAGAAGCAGAAAAATTTGGGGCATTTGAGCCATAATGTGGTTTAGAATGTTGGCTACTGTGTAGGGTTTACGTAAGGGAATAGATGGATATAACGGAGGCTTGAGTGGTAAGTTGAGGTCAGGTCCCAAAAGGCTTTGAATGCCAGTCAAATTTATTCTGTAGGCAAGGGAAAGTGCTCATCACCCTTAGCTTTGGCAATCAAAATTCTTTTTGTTTGGTGAGCCTAATCCAGGGCTGGGGAACCTGCGGCTTCAAGGCCACATGTGGCCGTCTAGGTCCTCAAGTGCGACCTTTTGACTGAATCAAAACTTCACAGAACAAATCCCCTTGATAAAAGGATTTGTTCTGTAAAACTTGGACTCAGTCAAAAGGCCACATCTAAGGACCTAAAAGGCCACATGTGGCCTTGAGGCTGCAGGTTCCCCACCCCTGGCCTAGTACCTTTGTCTAGGGTCTGTGTTTTCACAAAGAACCATACTAATGATCTTGATCCAAAAAAAATTTTTATCTCAAAACTGTCTTTTGTAGGCTGTTGGAAATGCCAAGACCACCCGAAATGATAATAGCAGTCGGTTTGGAAAGTATACAGAAATCAGCTTTGATAAAAGGAATCAAATTATCGGAGCCAACATGAGAACTTATCTTTTGGAGAAATCCAGAGTTGTCTTTCAAGTAAGGAAAAGAACTTCAATTAACCCTCATTCTTTTCAACTGTTCCTATTTACTTAATGATTAGGGAGAGACTTGTGTCATTCACTGGCAGACAGAATACAGCTTTGCAATCTTTTATCTGTAATAACAGAGCTTTTTTATTGTCCATATGGGATAGTTGGCAAATGGATGAAATTCCAATGGATATAGAGCCTTAAAAATGTCATTACTTCCTAGCTTCATCATTTGTATATTCCTATGTTGTTTTAAGATTAGATTTTTATTGTGTTAGGGGAAAAAAACCTGATTGAAGCAGGCACAGTCACCATAATGGTTTTTGTCACAATACTGAGGGTAGGAATGAGATTTACATTTGACCCTGAGGATGAGGTAATTTTTTTATATATACAGAAGTCTCTTAGCCAACATAAGTGGAGAAAATATTTGGGTTTGAGAAGCTAATAAATCAATCAAGTCTCAATGAGTGTTTCATTTCACACAATCCTATCCTTTAAAAATAACAAGTCTTTCTCCTTTAAAAGTCCTTTATCTCAAACTGTCCAGTTGTTATGTCGCTGTCTTTGTTGGAGAAAGGGCTCATTTTTAAGGGGGACTACTGGGAAACTGACTTAACATAGACAAATAATTCATAACTTAATTGCTTTTAGAAAAGGCTCCTGGGAAACATAGATAGATATGAATGTTTGACCATGATCCTAGAGTGCCAAAATCCATTTGGGACTTTAAGGACTCTCTAATTAAGAATCAAATGTGTGACATTCTTCACTTGTAAAATATTGATATGGTATTCTTTTTTTTCCCTTCTTTCTGCAGTCAGAAAATGAACGCAATTACCACATTTTTTATCAGCTTTGTGCCTCAGCGTTGCAGCCTGAATTTAAACACCTTAAATTGGGTATGTCATAGTAGATGGAAGTATCTCTACAATTTGAGAGGTGTTCTCTAACTTTTGCCAGTTTCCTTGGCATGACAGTAACACAGGGGCTCTCAAAACTTTTTTTTTAAAGAAGAGGCCCTACCTTTCATTTTTTGGATTCCTAACATCACCAGAGTTTGAGGGGTGAGGGGTGGAGTTGACACTGAAGTCTCTGGGGCAGTGGGCATATGGGGTTGGTGATTGCTAACAGGGTATAGAAGGGGGGGCCATGACAGTGTCTGCTAGCCTATTGATTGCCCCCCCTTTGGATTCAAGATTAGTCAACTGTGAGCCTAGGAGTAATGCCTTATTCGTAAGATGTCCTACAGAAGTAGGTTTCCCATATAACTACTGTTTATCCCTTTAGCCATCAAAACTTTTTTTAACAAAGCTTTTTTTTGAACTGAGTCTCTAAAGTGTGTTACATACTTCTTAAATTTTCCTGCCTTTAATTTTTCTTGATAACTCAAGGTTACTATTCTGATCATAATCATCTATATCATACTATAATATAACTCAAGAGACTTGAGATACGTAGGAATGATGGCCACTATACAAAATGGCCTGTTATGCTTTTACAATTCTTTCTTCCTCTCTGCTATCGCTTGACTTCCACCACCCTCCAATCCACCCCCACTACCACACCAAATCCCCATGCTTCTTAACTACTGTCTATTTTAATTTAGAAAGAATTGAAAGTTGCTGGAGGTCCAAAAACCCAAGGCTTGTTACATCATCAGTAACGTCTTACACACAATCCAATTCGACAGACATTTATTAAGTACCTACTGTGTGCTAGATACTCTGCTGGGGCTAAAAAGACAAAACAAAAAGCAATCCTTGCTTTTAAAGAGTTTACGTTTTACTGGCTTTTGTGCATGTATATGCGTGTGATATTTAAATAGGTATGTAATTAGATTTTAGTCTGCCTCTATGACACATCAAAGTAGCCCTTGTCACAAAAATTTTCTTCCCTCTCAAAGGCCTTTTCAACCTACCTCTAGGTTTTTAGATCTGTGTCAAAAAGCTGCTGTTTCCAGGATGCCAGCTAATTATGTATTCATGACTGGGCAATAATCTTCAGGACCTCAGAGTGTTAATGAGGCTGGAATTGACCTCCTAGCACATTGCTAAGCATACATAGTGCAGACAACAAATATCGGTTGAATGAATGCACCAACCTCGAGTTCATGAATATATTAAGTTTTGCCTTCCTCTTTCAGTGAGTGCAGAAGAATTTAATTATACAAGAATGGGAGGGAATACCATCATCGAAGGAGTGAATGACAGAGCGGACATGATAGAGACTCAGAAGACTTTCACTTTGCTGGGTGAGTGAAGAGACTGTACACATCTGGCTATTTTCTCAGACTGAAGGAGTGCAGGAATTTCGCGTGTGTTGATCAAATACTAATAAATATTCAATTGATTATTAACCATTCCTATACTATTCTGGAAGAATCCTATTACAATTAAGCCAAAGTAGGGATCAATTCCTATTTTCCATTATCTCCCTATCACTTTTTTTGCCCTCTATTTCTTCCTTTTTTAAATTTAATTGTCATAGGAAGTGGGGGCAGGTATGGCAGAACAACGCCTTGGCCTATTCTTGGGCTTTCAATGAAATGGTGATTCCCTAGCCATATGTAGTTCATATCATTCAATACCAGAGGACATTCAGGGGTAACCATCAAGCTCTCTCTGACTCTCCTAGAGCTGGCTGCCTCTCTGCCTTTAATTTCTCCTCTTTTGTGGTTGGCAACGTTCATTTTGTTAATCTAGGGATTTGGTGTGGATTTTTCTAATCAGATTATGGCTCATATCCTACCTATGTTTCTCTTAATGTCCCTTTCCTACTACAAATGGTAGTCATTCACTCATGCATAACTATAGTCAGGTCCCTAATCATACTATTGAAAGTAAAGAGAAAAACATGCAGCAACCTATTGCGAGCATCTTCTCTGAATATCCGCCATCCCCCTGAGATTAAAGCCCAGCTGTTTTTCATCAAGCAAGCCAAAATCCAGGAGTTTTAGTTTCTCCATCCAGCCAGTTCTACAAAGTGCTAGTAAGGTCTGCCTACTGAGGTTTTCCCGTTCATAATGCAGTCTTCTGGAGTACAACTAGTGGAGACAACTTCAGAATATGAGGTTTTTCTGTTTATTTTTCTCAAGATGACTCAAGTTTGGTCCTCATCAGCTTCTTAAACTGAGTATTGATTCCATCATACAATCCCCAGCTCTTCTTGTGTACTTATTCATGTATTTAATTACTTCTTTGCCTTCGTTCATGCCAGAAATGGGTGTAGAGAGGGCATTTCAACCACACATGAATGGGCTAAATTTCTCAGTTACATCCAAGTTACTGGAGGGGAATAGCATGCTGGTTTCCCCAGGCCTCTATTTCCTCAATTCAATTCTCATTCTCTCTTTGTCTCTCTCTCTCATCCTCTTTAAAAATCATCTTTCATTTGTCTTTCTCTGCATTTATCGCAGCCTGAAAGTTTTATAAACATGACTTAGAGACTCACTCTCTGCCCAGGTGAGTCACACAATTTAAACATCTTAAAGTGCTTACTATGGTCAAAGGTATTGTGCTATAGGTACTAGGGATATAAAGATAGACTTTGCTATCAGTAATCTTGCAATATTATGGAGTGGGAAAGGACAAGCACATAAATACTTATGGGACAAGGGAGAAGTAAGATAAGTACAGTGAAAAGGTCCAAGCAACAAACTTAGAACTTTGAGGAGGAGGAAATCATTTTCACTGAGGAGGAGTATGTGGGTAGATTGAGTCAGAGTCAATGGGAGAGGTAGAGTCGAAGTTGAGTCTTGAGGAAGTCAGTGACTTCATTTTATAGATATGGAGACCAGAATCCATTTCAAACATAGTTGGGCAAAGACATGAAGTGGGCAAGGGAAGGAAAAGGGACACAATGATTGCATTTAGGTTAGGATTTAAAATATGTAAGATGGGAATGGACAAGTAGAAATCAAATTGTAGAAGACCTTAATGTCAGAGACAAGAGTTTATATTTTGTTTAGTAGGCAATGGTGAACTACTGGAGGTTTTAGAGCAGAGAAGTCACATGATCATCATGGATCATTATGATTATTTGGTCAGCAATATGGAAGATGGCTGGGAGAAGAAACAGGTTGGGGGTAGGAAGCCTAGGTAGAAATCAGTTACAGGAGTCTTGGTAAGAATTCAATTTAGTTGGAGGGGTGGAGCCAAGATGGCAGCTGGAAAGCAGGGACTAGCATGAACTCCCTGCCAAGTCCCTCCAAAAACCTACAAAAAATGGCTTTGAACCAATTCTAGAACTGCAGAACCCACAGGGTAACAGAGGGAAGCAGGGCTCTAGCCCAGGACAGCCTGGATACTCTCTGGGTAAAGTCTATCCCACATGGAGCTGGGAGTGGAGCTGAGTAGAGCAGAGCCCAGCATGGGTGGCACGGACCAATGAGACCAGGAGCTGGGCGGAGTGTGCCCTAGCACCCTGAATCAGTGAGCTGCAGCAGTTACCAGACTTCTCAACCCATAAACACCAAAGACAATGGAGAAGGTTAGTGGGAAAAGCTGCTGGGGACAGGGAGTTTGTGGTTCAGCCACGGCCCTGGGGGCAGAGGAGGTGGGGCAGCTACAGAACTATAGCTGCAGTTGCTTCTGGCCCCAGGCCCACCTGGTGAGAGGAATTAAGTGGCAGATCAGAGCAGGAGTGAAGAGCCTGCTGAAGATCTAAATCCAGTCCAGGTTGGGGGTTCTTGGGGAAAGAGGAGTGCTGGTGAGGCAGAGCTGGTGCATCCCCCCAAG
>CM053624.1:130512610-130535605 GCA_028646595.1 Phalanger gymnotis
TGGGGTGACAGAGGGGAGGGCAGACTGGGGAACAGGGCAACCAGAGTGTACGCCATCTTGGAGTGGGGGGGTGGAAGTGGGGAGAAAATTTGTAATTCAAACGCCTGTGAAAACCAATACTGAAAACTAAACATATTAAAAATAAATTTAAAAAAAAGAAAATTAGAATTGAACAAGCAGAAACTAATGACTCTATGAGACATCAAGATGCACTAAAATGTTTTTTCAAATATAAAGAAAATATGAAATTTCTCACTGGAAAAACAACTGACCTAGAAAATTGATCCAAGAGAGATAATATAAGAGGTATTGGACTACTTGAAAGCCATGATAAAAATTTTTAAAATTCTGGACAACATCTTTAAAGAAATTATCAAAGCTACCCTGATTTGTTAAAACCAGAGAGCAAAATAGAAATTAAAAGAATTCAATGATCATCACCTGAAAGAGATCCCAAAATGAAAACTCCCAGGAACATCATAGCCAAAATTCAGCACTTGTTCCTATTAAAAACACTACAGAACATAACAATAAATGGAGCTTACCTTAAAAAAAAACTCCTTTCCAGTAGGATGGGCAGCCCATCGAATTAATCTATCAGTACAACCCTGAAGATGGACCATGAAGTGGGCTCAGGTTGGAATAGGGGGAAGAGAAAACAGGTAGAATTGCATTTGGTAAACTGCAGTACTTTCAGTGATCCTAACTTGCCTCCTCACACAGATGTACAAATCTCTTTTTGACATTAATATTCACTTGATGCTATTACTGTAAAGCATGAGATGTTACACTCTTCAAAGATATATGAATATACATATTTAATATGTATATACTTTTAAAGTCTTAGTACAGCTTTAGGCCTCAATAGCTTAAATTTTTATACATTTCTTTAAATACATTATGCTATATTATATTAAGGCATGTCATATATATATATACATATATATAAACACACATATATGTGTATGTATATATATATATATAGTGAACAAAAACAAAAATTAAAGTAGCTCAAAAGAAATGCAAGATGTGAAAATCTAGAGAGCCCACTCCAAATGTTCACTATTTGTGCCCAGCTGGTGGTAGAGCATTCCAAGGTCATGTTGGTCTGATCACCCTAAATGGGGTCACGAAGAGTTGGACATGACTGAAATGACTGCACAACAACAAAAAGTGCAAACTTTATAGATGGGGACCCAGTGACCATCTAAAAGAATGCTCATCATCTGAGGATCAGCCTAGCTCAGTTTGGAAAAGTTCTCATCACCAGAGGGTTAGCCACAGGGTAAGGGGTGTGTACACACACACACACACACACACACACACATTTGACCACAGCAGTTCATGAAAGCATCCCCTAAGGCCTGGAGAGGATGTGATATGTCAGTAGAGAGAGCAAGGACACCTGAGAAATCATGGATCCTTGAGGCATTTAAATGATATAGTAAGAACACTGAGCCATTGGCATCCATTTTACTGTGGCATGTGAGCTCTCATCTGACTCTCCCCGTCTTCAGGTTCTACGTGGGTGAGACCATCGTCCATTTCAGTGTGGTTCAGTAGTCTTAACTGTTTGTTAGAAGTGCTATATGATGTTTTTGATGGTAATTTACTTTTTCTTTCATTTTTAGCTGGGAGGGAGAAAGGATAAGGGAAAGAGAAAGAAGGTAGCTTTTTGCTGATTTCAAAAAACAAAATATGATCTTTTAAAAATGTTCATGTTTAACCTACATCAAATTGCTCGTCTCAGGGAGCAGGGAGGGAGGGAGAGAATTTGGAACTCAAAATTTTAACAAATGAATATTAAAAATTGTTTTTATATGCAATTAGGAAAAAATTAAAATATAATTTTTCTTAATGTGCTATGTGATTTATGCTCTTTGTTGGAGTTCACTTTTGTGGATGCTTCTGGAAAATACAGATAACAATCTGGATGAGCCTAGCTATTTCAGTGCTATTATAATCTGTACTGCTTAGACAAGGACTGACTCTACTGCCCCTGGGAATTCTGACCTCTCTCTGAAGCCAGTAATCCTGCCCTGATGATTATCCAGGGGGCTGAGAATAAGAGCTTGACATGGTAACTTATTTCCAACTGTCGTAGCTTCATTTCTGTGTCACATGTTATCTGGCACAGAAAAATGGGTCTGTTTTCATTCTTCTTCACCTATGCAATATGGCACGCTTCCCCACAATTGATCTGGCTTATGAAACCCTAACTAGAGAAAACAATGAACCATCTTTGCTCCCTGGGCCCAAGTTACTTTTGGAGAGTTCCATTTGGATCAGTCATACTCCATCAATGGTGTTGTTGGAATGTCCTTAAAGAGTTCATTCCTTCCTCTCCCTTCTTCCCCCCAAACCCATTTGGGGTCTTCCTTACTCCTAGTAATGACTTAAGTCCTGAAGAAAAGAGAACTCAGTATTTCTGATTTTTTATTCTTTTTTTTCAGGTCTGAAGGAGGATTTTCAAATGGATGTGTTTAGGATCCTGGCTGCCATCCTTCATCTTGGCAATGTGGAGGTCACAGCCGTGAGCAATGAGAGGTCCTCAGTCAGTGTAAGAAATTTGTTTGTTAAAGAGTAGCACATTGGCCTTTCTTCTTCTGCTATGTGTATGCTGAACCCCGTTAGTAAATAACTTTTATGTTGGCTCCATTTTCAGTGCTTCTTTGAAGAAATCAGAAGTTGATCCTGTTTAAGAGAGTGGTTTAACAGAAATTAGGCAGTAGAAAAGACAGAAAACCCTATTTGCTAATATGGTCAGCTTGATGGCACAATGGATAGAGCACCAGGCTTGGAATCAGAAAGACTCTCTCTATGAGTTCAAATCCTCTCTCAGACACGTCCTAGCTGTGTGATCCTGGGCAAATCACTTAATCCTGTTTACCTCAGTTTCTCATCTGTAAAATGAACTGGAGAAGGAAACAGCAGACCATTCTAGTATCTTTACCAAGGAAACCCCAAATAAAGTTATGAAGAGTTGGAAACACCTGAAATGACTCAAGAACAAAATTTGCTAATATTCTTAGTCTATTACTTAGCTGGATTGGTGGCAGTAACAGCAAAAGGAAAAGTTCTTTCTGTGGACTAGAACATACCAATGCCACCTTGCCCTCTACCCCAACAAACATCAGCAGGCATCAGTTACTTGTACCATAAATACCCATCAACTGTTCACATTTAGGTAGCAACGGAGGCTTTTTTCTTTACCCAAACAAATGAATGCATAGATCTCTCATACAGGTGTAATAATGTCTCTGCAAATATAATACCTGGCAAGCATATTGAAGCTAGGAACTGGTTTTTTTTTGTCGTTGTATCCCCAGCACCTGGCACAGTGCCTTAGTCATAGAAAGTATTCACATGTTTGTTGAGCTGAACCAAATTGAACTGAAAGTGGGTCCATTTATCTTTGTACCCCTTTCAATGCCAACTGCCCTGTGGCAGTTAGGTGATTCATTGGATGGAGTGCTGGGCCTGGAGTCAGGAAGACATGTCAGGTGTAAGGGGAATACTACTACAGCAGAAAAGGACTAAGCCTACAGCTGGGAATTGTCTTTTAGCTAGAGTGGACTATTGTGGCCGTATTCTCAAGACCTTTGGGGAGACTATGCTAAAAAATATTTCTCTGTCTTTAACCACTGATTAAATTATTTGGCTGTAAACAAAAGAGCTTACTTGCTAGAGGTGATAGGATGCAGAATGCCATTCTCCAAGGTTACTTAGTCATTTCCACGTATCCTTATCTTTTTGGCCACCTCAGTAGTGTATGAAGTACTCTGAGAGTAGCATTTCAACTTCTCATTCCTCCTTCTCATGCCAGAACCTCCCTCATGATATCATATCATCCTCAAGTCCTTCTTTTTTCCCTTTGTAAATTTTCTTGCCAGTCTTGTCTCTTCTTTCCTTGGCTGATTAGTACACAAATAATTAAGGCAAGATAGAAATCAGAGAAGAGGAAGTAATGTGATGGGGAAAGGAGAAAAGATTAGAATATGGGCTCAGGTATGGGTTAGACCAGCTGACATCTGGGGGCTCTTCTAACCACAATTCCCTGCGTGTTGGGAGAGCGATGAAACAGGTAGCCATGTCAAGGGAATATTTTCATTTTCATTTTCATGCTGGTTCATATGATTTTATTTTTCCTTTTACAGGACGATGACAGACATCTGAACATATTTTGTGAACTCCTAGATGTGGACACTAGCGGTGTTGCTCAGTGGCTATGTAACCGCAAAATCATCACCACCTCAGAGACTGTGATAAAACCCATGACCAGACTTCAATCTCTAAATGCCAGGGATGCCCTGGCCAAAAAGATCTATTCTCACCTGTTTGACTTCATTGTGGAAAGGATTAACAGAGCATTGCAGTTTTCTGGCAAGAAACATACTTTCATCGGGGTTTTGGACATATATGGGTAAGATTAATTCCCAGTGATCCAAATCTTCCTATCTTAAGGATCTGGGTGGCTTTTTATTTTGGAGAACTTCCCTTTGTTTTCTCTTCATTAACATAAAGATTATAGGATCATGGAATTAGTACCAGAAGTTTATCTAGTCCAGCAGTTCCCAAACTATTTGATTTCAGGACTTCTTTACACTCTTAAAAAGTATTGAGGATCCCCAAAGAGTTTTTTGTTTATATGGGTTCTATCTCCTGATATTTACCACATTAGAAGTTAAAACATCTTGGTATTATTGTGCAAATAGTTTCGACCTTGCAGATCCCATGATAAGGTCTGAGGGGCCATCAGGGGTCCCTGGACCATACTTTGGCAACCTCTGATCTAGTCCAAATGTATTTGATGGATGAGGTAACTGAGTAACATAGTGGTTTATTTGCCCACAGTCACATAGTGAGGGGCAGGGTTGCTAGCCCAGGTTCTCTAACTTCAAACACAGTGCTTTCTTTCCACTGTATCATGCTGCTTGTTTATACATGTGCGTTTGTACAATGTAGTTTGCTATGTAAGAGGAAACTTTCTCATGCCTGGATCCTGCTTAGTTGTGTAACAAAAGGTATTCTTCATTGTTGGCTTTCTTTAGGACAGACTATTGGGCTGCTGCCAAGGCAGACAATTAAATCTTCCAGAGACTGGGGATCATGTGTTTGGATTGTGATTTTTCCCCCTCTTTCCCTCAACCCAGTTTTGTAAATCACGTGTCTGATTTTTGGCCAGAGTATGTTAGCTCAATTCTGGATAAGAGCAAAAACAAAGGCAGAGAGAGTACAGGAGCCTGTTTCTTCTAATGTGTCATTAGACTTGAACTTCTGAAAATCTAGCCCCATTAGTTTTCTTTTTGTTTTTCTTTTTCCCCATTGGGGAGTGAGTGGGAAAGAGGGAACTTGGAGATAATGTAGCAGAAACAGAAAAAGAAAGCAAGAAAGTTAAGGGGCGGGGAGAGGATCATTGAGACAACTTTTTTTTTCCCTAATGGAGAAAAAAAGAAGGAAGATTAAAAAAAAAAAAGGGCCAGACAAGGAAGATTTCTTTGAAAGCTGTACTTCGATCTTGTTATATGCTTAAAAAGAAAAGCAAACTGTACATATTGGAGACCTACAGATGGAGGTACAATCTTCTTTTTCTGTTCTTCTCTGTGTTTGCAGAATCACATTCCATTTGGCGTTTAAAGTCAAAATAAAAATAAAACTTTAAAAAAAAATCTAGCCATATCTGCCTATCCTCTTCCCGAAGCAAATTCTGATTTTTTTTTTAATGAATGATGGCACAGACTGTATCCATCAAGGTTATTGGATATTATTGCACATGAATCCCTGCCCTATAAGCAAAGCATGAACTGTCAGGAATCCACAAAAAGTTGTTACCTGTCTTTTTCCACCTTCCATGCAAATAGAATGAGTTAGCTTTCAACCAGTCATGTGTTTTCCTCAAAGCAGATCTATTGGGTGGGGAAGGGATAAGAAGGGAGCCAGCTACAGGTGGTATTGTTGTGAAGATTCTGTTGGTCGCATATTCAGTCCTGTACTCCTTTTCCAGCCTTCATAACCAGCTTTTCCTGAATATTTGGTTACTAATTAATTTGAGATCATACTCTAAGGTAGATTTCTGAGTTTTGGATAAATGTTGATTCATATTTAAAATAAAGAACTCTAGATGTTAGTTCAATATAAACAGCCCTATAACTTAAATAAATTACTTAGGCAACAAACGTTTATTCAGTGCCTACTATGTGCTAGGCCCTGTGTGTGTGTGTTGGGGGCGGGGGTGTGGGAGGAGAGGGGCGTGGTTGAGGTTACAGAAATAAAACCAGAACTGATCCTGTCCCCAAGCACTACATTTTATCAGCAAAAGTAGTAATGTTTACACAAGAGGTAGAGAATTGATACAGACTGAACCTGGGATTTCTTTGGTATAGTGAGCTCCTAGGTAAAGAAAATCCATTAGCAATCTTGGTGATTAGAAGGATGTCCTCGATAGAATTAGAAACATATCGAAGAGTAAATTTTTTTTTTAAATGAGAGCAAAATAGTCTTGTGTACAAATTTACCTAAATGAGATTACCAGAACAAATTCCTACGATGTTAAGTCTATGCAAATTATCCTCAGATTTTAGTTTTACCCTTGATTTCATGTAGCACTACTATGTACCTGACTATACATGCTCTTCAAAATTCGGGAGAAACGAACTCAGCCTTTAAGGCAAGTGAGCCTCAAAAAAGCCATTATCTAGTTATGTGGCTTTGGGGAAGTCATCCCACTCTCTGGGCTTCAGTGTTTTTATCTGATAATGGGAAGGTTGGACTAACTGAGCACTGTGGCCTCTTCTAGTCATGAAGTTGTAAGAGTATAAATTAGGATCGGTTACGGTGGAAACTGAAGACCATCACTTGCAAGACCTTTGAATGAGGAATAATAGATGTGGAAACTTCTTGAAGAGGATAAAGTGTTATATAAATTGTATTATATAATACATAGATTTGTGTGTTTATAATTGTTTTATGTGTAGCTGTAATCTTTTACGATTTACACATACACAAAGTATTCCAAAAGTCTTAGGGCAATTTTAGACTATTAAGGCTTGAAACTGCTTTAAGACTTTTGGGACACCCTGTATAGTTAGGATTTAAACCAACTATGATCTCACACTGAGGCCTGTTATGTGGGAGTGAAGGAGTTGAGAAATGCTTGCTGATATTGAGCCCTCTGCCAACCCAGAGAATTCTGGAAAGTCTTGTCAAATGACTCACTGGTATTCTCTGGTTACCTTTGGGTCTGAGAAGTATGAATAGATCTCGACAGATATTCTTCTAGATTCTAGCCATCAGACAGTGTCCTGGTTTCTGTTGTTGTTGGGGGTCACCTAAGTGGCGCAACGGACAAATCGCCAGCCCTGGAGTCAGGAAGACATGAGTTCAGATCCAGCCTCACACATTTACCAGCTGTGTGACCCTGGGCAAGTCACTTACTCCTGTTTGCCTTAATTTCCTCATTTGTAAAATGAAATGGAGAAGGAAATGGCAAACCTATTATCTATTATCTTTGCCCAGAAAACCCCAAATGGTGTCATGGAGAATCAGACACAACTGAAATGACTCAACAACAACAATCCTGAATAGTTAGGGTTAAAACCAGCTATTATCTCACACAGAGGCCCCCTACGTGAAGGCAAAGGGTTTGAAAAATACTTTCTGATATTGAACCCTCTGCCCACCTAGAGAACTCTAGACAGTACTGTCAAATGGCTTATTGGTATTCTCTGGCTACCAGTGAGTCTGAGGAGCCTGAATAGATCTCGATAGATATTCTTCTAGTTTCCAGCCATAAGACAGTGTTTTGGGTCCCAGTACCTATTACAAAATAGATGTTTAACAAACACTTATTACAATAGATATGCCTTGGCTTCTCACCTGCATCTAGAACCTCTTAGTCCCTGAAGTATATCTGGACACAAGTGTGGAGGCGAACCACAGAAGCTCTAGATGCTTTTGTTTTTCTAGTCCAAAGTCTGGACAATTCTTGACAAGTTCTGGAATTCAGTTCAATATCCTTAGCTCACCAAGGAATTCTACTCAGCTAGGGACAGATCCAGGCCAAACTACCACACTCCATTCTCCTTTACAAAGTGGGTCAGAACACTTAGAGACACCATGAAATCAATTTAGCCATCCCAGAATTCTACCAGATTTAGTTCCAGACCAGATTGGGCCCTCCATTCTAGACTTATATCCCCCCAAGGGCAACTTCAAGCTCCTTCCAATTAGCATGTGTCAAACTTAAAGCATCTGCCCTATTTGATTTTTAAATGAATTGGAGCAGAGAGGGAGCTGCCTTTCCAACAATACCATTTAAATCTGTCATTGAGTTATTTAAAATTTCACTTGCCATAAGTGCTGGAGAAACATACGTTTAATAATGGGAACATTGGGCCATATTTTAATCCTCTCGGTCTCACTCTCATGCCTCAACAACATGCAGCTAGATGGTACAAGAGGCAGGTAGGGAGTGCAGTGAATAGGGTTCTAGACTTGGAGAACACCTAAGCTCAAATCCTATCTCAGATACTGATCACTTGTGTGACTCTGGGCGAGTTATTTTACCTCTAATAGCCTCAACTTCTTTATCGGTAAAATGGGAATATTAATAGCACCTGCCTCTCTAGGTTGATGTGAGGACCAAATGAGATAACTTATGTAAAGGGCTTTGCAAACCTTAAAATGCTGCATGAATGCTAGCTGTCATCATCATTATCAGCAGCAGTAGCGGCATAGGACGAAGATGATCCTGGGTTCCTAAAATCGATGATATAGCATAGTCTCTAGCATGTTCTGCTATGCTGAAAAACCTTCATGGTCAGTCCCAGTGATAGACTGTGACTGCTTTCTGAGAACTAACCCAGCTAAGTACAGAAAGACTCAAAACCAGTCAAGTGGCCATTAACCAGGTGATGAAGTCATCATGTACGGCAACCCATGGTGGATAACAAGAGTCTTAATTGTTTAAGTTCAGAGCATATGTTTGAGGAGCCAGTCTTCCTCCTTGCAGTCCCAACTGGGGAAAAATCATGAATAATTTTTATTCATAATTAAATAATTACGATGAATAATAATAAAAATAATTTCTATTTATCTATATATAGTTGTATATTGTATAATCTTATTACTTAAAATCTATTTCAGTTTTGAAACCTTTGATGTGAACAGCTTTGAACAGTTTTGCATCAATTATGCTAATGAAAAACTGCAGCAACAGTTTAACCTGGTATGTAACTTTTTTTTATCTTCCTAAACCAGAGTCTCAGTCCTGTGCATGTTTATTGAAGGGGAAAGGTATATACGATAAAGAGATGAAGCTCACAAATTCTCCCAGGATTCCCTAGGAGTCTTCTCAGCTGTCCAACAAATTTCCTCTCAGGATAATTTATCTTTCGCCTACTGAGTGGCCATATGCTGAGATACTGTGCCACCTTATGGCCATGTCTGGAAACTAACGTTCCCATTGTCTTAGAAGAAAGTTTGATTAAAAACCCCACCCTAGAGAATTTGGGCAGTGCTGTCAATCCTGATCCTGCTCACTGTCACCACCCAGGAGTGAAGGGGGTGCACTGGTATTTGCCACCAACATCCCCCCCGCCACACACACACACACACACACATAGGAAGGTCTCTTGGAAAGGGACTGTACTCTATTGGAGAAGAGAAAGAAGAGTTAGCTAGGTTCAATTATAAAAGATGTCCTTTGTTGTACCCATCCTAAGCCAGAAAAGGCAAATCCAGCTTGCATAGTTGAATTTTATGCCTATGTTACTACTGTTGCCAAAGTAATTGTTTTTAATTCTCTATTATGTATGCTAATTGAAGAAAAGAGAGAGGAAGAAGGGGCATGACCACAGATAACCCAAAACAAAGACTCTTTTCTGGTGCGATGCCAGTCAGAAAGCACATTGAATAGGCACAATGATCCTGGGCTCAAAATAAGTTAATGAGGACCTTTGGGACAACAGGAGATGAGGAACAATTCGTACTATGAGGGAGAATGACTATAACATATATTTGGACCATCTGTAAAATGGTTAATTGTGTAGAGAGAAGATTTGTTTGTGTTATAAACTTCTTTTTCAATACAAATAACTGATTGTTTTTCTTTCCCCTCATGTTTATACTTTTTCTCTGAAAGTTTATTTAACCTCTGTGATATGTTTTTCTTTCTCTTTCAACATGTGGATTGTCAGCATGTGTTCAAACTTGAGCAAGAAGAATACATGAAGGAAGGCATTCCTTGGACTTTGATCGACTTTTATGACAATCAACCTGTTATTGATTTGATTGAAGCCAAAATGGGCATTTTGGAGCTACTAGATGAAGAGTGCTTGGTATTCATTTTTCTTAATCCATCCTTTGTATTCCTAACAGTAACAAGTCTTTTTGCAAGGTAGATTTTTGAAACACGAATTTCGAAGCCCATATCTTAGAATCTTTTAAAAACAGAAAGAGAGCGGGTGGAAGAAGGTAGAGAGACAGAGACCAGAAGAAATAGAAAAGGGGAGGGGGGAGAAAGGGAGAGAGAGAAGGGGAGAGGGAGATGGGGGGAGGAGAGAGACAGACAGACAGAGAGACAGAGAGAGACAGAGAGAGACAGAGACAGAGAGAGAGAGAGAGAGAGAGAGAGAGAGAGAGAGAGAGAGAGAGAGAGAGAAAGAGAATAGTCATGAAATTTAGAGTTGGAAGGGACCATAAAGATCATCAAGTCACTTCATTTTTTCTTTCAAAATTGATAATGGATTTTTATGTGAAAAAAATCAGAATAGAAAACAATGTAAAGCAATAGTGAGGAAAGTCATAGAGAAGTATCTACTAGCAAAAAGTCAGGGGGAAACATTTTAGATATGAGAAAACTGCCCATGATCACACAGGTAGTATGTAGCAGAGCAGGATTTGAATTCAGGTCTTCAGATCCCAAGCCCAATGTTCTTTGTACTGCATCATGCCACCTCTTCTTTCCTCTCAGGCTAAGACTTTAATGCCTTTTGCCCAAATATGGCTTTTTGCTGTGAGGGAAGAGAAGATATATTTCTAAACCTTTAAGTTTATGCACCTTTTCCAAATTCATTTTGTTTATTTAGGCCAAGTAAGGTTGAGTATCATCTATCTTGATTTCTCAAAAGAAAGAAACTTGAAATTTAATTTCAAAATATTGATACCTTCTATTTTCACATTACAAGCCATTTGTGGAAACATACTCCCTTCTCTCACTAACAACCCCTACTTGGGTTGAATCTTTCTTTGTGGGGGAAAAAAGAAAACCAGTTAAGAAAAAAAATACCTGTCAGTGACACTGTCCAGCAATTTATATAGCATTCTGCCATGTGGAAGGAAGTTTATTTCATTTTTTATTCTCTGAGACTGCAATTGATTTTTCACTTAGAGTCTGGTTTTCTTTTAAAAAATCTTTTCATTTACCTTGTTTTAGTCATTGTCTATTTTGTTCTTATGGTTCTGCTTGTCTCTTACCATTCCACACAAATTTTGCCATGTTCATGGGATGTTTCATCAAAATTCTGCTCATCTCAACATTTTATAGAAAATCTCCCATGTTTCTATGAATTCCTTATATTCTCCATTTTTACTAAACAATAATATTCCATTACACTCATATACCATAGTTGTTTTTATTTATTCTCCAATTGATAAACACCTTCTGTTGCCATACACACACATACACACATACGTATATACACACACATATCATAACAAGTCATGCTATATTTTGATGTACACCAGACCTCTGTTTTCTGTCTTGGATCTCCTTGGAGCCCATGTCCAGTATTGGGCCATACACTGATATTTTTGTACTTTTCTTCCTAGCTGTATTGAAGGAAGTCAAAGGACAGGAACTCTCTCACAGTCAAAGTGGGTCGTGAATGAGTATACTCCATAAATGAGTTTGGCTTTCTGAGTCAGGAGTCTGGGAGAAGCTAATGTAAAGATCTGCCTAAAGAAAGGCCAGAAACTTGAAGGATCAGTTGCTGGAGGGAGGGGATGCTGAGCTAAGGAATCAGGAAGGAACCACAGACCAGAAGTTCTGTGCTGGTACCAGGATTGGAAGAGTTTAAGGACAAAGCAAAGAGGTCTAGGGAACAGGCAGGAGGGTCTGATGCTAGAAGAACAGAGAGAGGGTTTGAGCTCTGGACATGGGATAACCTGTAGATTTTAATATTGAACCTTATGTCCAAGGACCATTTTGTTTTTGTTTCCTCAACACCTAGCATAATGTCTGGTACTTAGTAGGCCCTCACTAAATGCCTCTTCCATTAAATTGGATAATCTCTTTGGAATGTTTGTATTCGCTCTGTATAAGAAGCTCCTTGGTGCTAAGGTTTAAGAGAGGTTATCTGAGTAAAGATTGATGTCAGCCACAGGTTCTTAACCTGAGATCCACAGGTCTGTGGATAGATTTCAGGAATTCCTTGAATCTGAATGGGAAAAATTACGCTTTTATTTTCAGCATACTTGAACTAAAACTTAACATTTCCTCCACTTGTAAGTTTAGACAACAAAGAATATTCTGAGAACAGATCCATGGGTTTCACCAGACTGCCAAAGGAGTCTAGGAAACAAAAGTCAAATCAACATGTACTTAGTAGGTGTCAGCCACTATGGTAAGCATTGGTTAAAAAGTTAAGAACCCTTACTTTAAATAATCCAAAGGATTACAATTACAAAATGGAGCATTGTGTTCAGGGTGTATCACAGCAAATAAATTTTCATCTTCCAAAATCATTGATGTCAAGAACCAGTTTTGCAAGTAGCTAAGCCAAAAGTGACCACAAGATGTTATCCCTGCCCTTCCCACAAGTAGGAGTATGAAAAGGGATCTCTTTCTAATTAGGGATTTCATAGCCAGCACTCCTTTTTTCTTCTACCTGAAAATGAAAATACTACAGTCACATTGAAGAACCACAAATATTCACAGAAAGTTTACACATTGTGAGAAAAAAATTAAAAGGGAAAGACCTGTTTCTATGACACAAATAAAATCCATTCATTGAATCTTTCATTCAATTGTGTTTTCTTTGCAATTTAGGATCCTTGCTGTCTTGTAAGTATCTCAGCCTCTGTCCATTTGATTAGACCCCCTGCCTTGCTTTATCTTCTGACATCTGTGCTATGTTGATTTCTTTCTTTATTTCTTGCTTATGTTATACCTATCACCCTGAGTCCTCTATTTTACGTAAATTCTAACTGTTCCCAGATCCAGATCCTCTTTGTCTTGTTGCTACCCTGACAGCCTGATAAATATTCTCTTATTTTTGTCATCATTTTTAATAGGAGAAATACTACCATTTTCAAATCTTTACAATATTAGCACCAGAAACTCTTTAGATTATGTTGCATTCTTGTAACTATATGCAGAAATCACACATCAACTCTTCTGCTGTTGATATATTTCAGTTTGTTGTTGAGAAGTTGTTTTTCAGTCATGTCTGACACTTCATGACCCCATTTGGTGTTTTCTTGGCAAAGACACTGGAGCGGTTTGCCATTTCCTTCTCTAGCCTATTTACAGATGAGGAAACTGAGGCAAACCAGGTCAAGTGACTTGAGGGCCACACACCTAGTAAGTGTCTGAAGCCAGATTTGAATTCAGGAAGATAAGTCTTTTTGACCTAAGACCCAGCACTCTGTCCATTCCACCACCTAGCTTCCCCACTTCATCATTTACTAGAATTTACATAGTTTACTGCGATGTTTGTGTCAGATTTTGCTCTGTTTAGCAACTTTTTCTTGCCTTTATTAATGTTTTAACTCAGTTTATTTTTCTACTTTTAGTTACCACATGGTACAGATGAAAATTGGCTCCAAAAACTCTATAATAATTTTGTCAACAAGAATGCTTTATTTGAAAAGCCTAGAATGTCGAACACATCCTTCATCATCCAGCACTTTGCTGATAAGGTATGACATGGATCTTGCACAATTATTCACATGCCTATATTCAGTGAGCATCTTTCAGAAAGGAAAGAAGCAAAAGAAAGTGTAGGTCTGAGCTTCTGGTTGTATTTGAAATGTGTGCTCCCCATCTAATTCATTGTCATCACAAAACAGGTAGACTTCAAGCATACAGGTCAGTATACAAGTTTTGTAGAATTTGTCAGAATTTCTTCTCTTGGTTCTGCCATAGACTCTGACCTTCTCAGAAATCCAAACTTCACAGAACAAATCCCCTTAATAAAAGAATTTGTTCTGTAAAACTTGGACTCAGTCACCACCCCTGTAGGGATTTGCTTCGCCTGGTTTCATTTTATTTTTCTAACTATAAAGTTGTGTGGATGCCACCTTCTGTGGTGAAGATAGGGTGTGGTTCTGGTTAGTTTATTACTGAATACAAGTCCTCTGTCTGGAACATCTGTGAATGATCAATGATTTAAATAAACAAGGTATTCTAAGGAGTGCCATTATACCAGATCCTACTGGTGATATCTAAGTGACTCTCTACTTGTAAGTTAGATTCCTTTGGAAGTTGCATTAACTATATCAGGCTCACTGAATAACAGTAAGTTACTGCTTCTGTACTCTGTAAAAGTATACATTATTTTATGTATTAGAGGGGTCTCTGTAAAGTTGCATACAAAATTAAAGCTTATATTGTTAAATTATATTTCCAATTAACTTCATTTATAATTTCAGAATTTCTGTGAAATTCTCATAGGAAAAAATCTAGATGCACAAGACAATAAAAATCACACATAATATGCATTCACTTCAATGAGCATTCTGCCTTTGATTGACGTGGTCTGTGTAAATTCACCTCCTCACATGACTCTTGTATGAAAAGGCTGTTCACATCATCTTTGTGTGCTCATGAAAACATACACATATTACAGTATACCATGTGATAAGCTAGTTTCTACTTCATTGGAAATTCCCAGTGATTTTTTGGAAAGGCTGCAATGTTTAAGCAACCTCTCTATCTATTGTTTCAAGTATCAAGCAAAAGTAATTACCTAGAAAGAGGCACTTGGAGATTTTTCAGTCTTTGGCAGAGCTCAGGCATTGCAAACAGTTGGTAATTTGTACTCTAACTATAAAGGTTCACTCTGTCTTTTTGAAAGCCCATGTTGGGTTTTTTGTTTGTTTTTAAAGAATCTCTGGACTCTCAGTTATCAGCATTTTCATTGGTAAGGTCATTCCTTGCTACTACATTAGTGTCTAATTAAGTAAAGGTTTGTTACTGAAACCAAGGGGCATCACTGAGCCTTTTTTTCCTCCTTCTGATGGACACAGAAAGAGAACAAGATGACAACCTAGGGACAACTTCCTGAATTTATTAGCTAGAATTCAGAAAGCTAGATTTACCTTTAATTAGTAGTAACCTGAAAGAGTTATTATGGTTTTAAAGCAGCTTACAATTACAAAGTCAGATAGACATTGTTATAATCTAGCATGGTATGCTGAGGGATTTATTGTTAGTACCTCATGGTTGTAGTAAAACTATAGTCATAAAAATAAAGAACCAAATCCATCCTTCTCCAGTAGACATTTCCAGCTACTTTATCTTAGGCTCTTTTAAAAGCATGAAACCACCATGACCCACAAAACAAATAGTGATTCAAAGATTGAAATCTTACCTGCTTTGTCTCTGAAATTATAGTCTGCTGATATTCCTAATTTAAGCTCTTTGCATAGGTAGAGTATAAATGTGAAGGATTCCTGGAGAAGAACAGAGATACAGTATATGAAGTATTGGTTGAAATCCTGAGAACAAGCAAGGTTTGTAAATTAATACTTCAATAAAATAAGTTAATAATTATTTATTGTATAATTCTGCACAACTAAAGAAGTGTATCAGTACACTTCTGTATGATATATGTACAACCTTTGTATCAGAGGCTCCTTCCTAAACCTAAGGGTCTACATATATTTTGGGGACTTCTAACTTCTCTAGATCATTAGCCCTACCCAGGCAGAACCTGGAAATTTCATCATCTACCACTATCTAAAGGTGAGCCAATAGCACCCATTATAAGCATTCATGCTCACAAGGCTAAAAACATAAAAGTTTAATTTCAAATTAATGGCCACAGAAATGACACATATCTTCAACATTACATGGTGATTTATTTGCTTCCGCTCTTCTTTTTTTTCTTTTTTAATAGTATTTTATTTTTTCCAATAACATATAAAGATAGTTTTCAACATTCATTTTTTATAAAATTTTGAGTTCCAAATTTTTTTCCCTCTAGTCCCCCCTCCCCAAGGTGGAAAGCAATCTGATATAGGTTATACATGTGCAATCATGGAAACATATTTCCACATTAATTATATTGTAAAAGAAGAAACAGAACAAAATCCACAAAATACCCCAAAAGTGAAAATAATATGCTTTGATCAGCATTCAGGTTTCGTAGTTCTTTCTCTGGATATGAATAGCATTTTCTGTGATGAACCTTTTGGAATTGTCTTGATTATTATATTACTGAGAAGAGCTAAGTCAATAAGAGCTGATCATCACACAATGCTGCTGTTACTATCTATACTGTTCTCCTGGTTCTGCTCATTTCACTCAGCATCAGTTCATATGAGTCTTTCCAGGTTTTTCTGAACTCTACCTGCTCATCATTTCTTATAGCACAATAGTATTCCATTACATTCACAAATAAAAACTTGATTAGCTATTCTATAACTGATGGGCATTCCCTCCAATTCTTTGCCACCACAAAAAGAGCTGCTACAAATATTTTTGTACATGTAGGCCCCTTACCCTTTTTTATGATCTCTTTGGGATAGACTTAGTAGTGGTATTACTCAATCAAAGAGTACGCACAATTTGATTGCCCTTTGGGCATAGTTCCAAATTGTTCTCCAGAAGGGTTGGATCAGTTCACAATTCCACCAACAATACATTAGTGTCCCAATTTTCCCACATCTTCTCCAACATTTATCATTTTCCTTTTCTGTCATATTAGCCAATCTGATAAGTGTGAGGTGGTACCTCAGAGTTGTTTTAATTTGCATTTTCATATGACCATAGATAGCTTTAATTTCTTCATCTGAAAACTGCCTGTTCATATCCTTTTACTATTCTCACTTGGGGAATGACTTGTATTCTCATAAATTTGACTCCATTCTCTATATATTTGAGAAACATACTTCTTTTCTTTTTAAATGCCCAAGGAACATTGTTCCATTTACATCAGCAGCCATCTCCCTCTGGAGTTTTAGAGGTGAAAAGTACTTCCCTCAAACTCTTTTAATTCCCCATTCATCCCATATCCCCTCCTCAGTGGTAAATTGGTTGTTTCATTCAAATTTTCCTGGGAAGGCTTTCGGAGAAATCTCCAAAAGACAGAAGGAAGAGAAGGAGCTAGGCTCCCCGAGCATGGGTTCTGCAGTGATGAAGATTTATTATCTTCACTCTAAGTATACATATAAATGCTTTTTAAATAAGCAGTACAGATTTTCTAAATTTTAACTATGGTGATAACTATCTGGTTTTTGAATCTAGAAGATTAGCTTTGGCTAAGCGAGATAGCTAACCTGGTAAAACAGTGGAAACCATATTGAAAATTACCTCAGCGCGTTGAAACATAAGGATAAAGTGAAGAAAATGAAACACAAAATAAAAGTCCTACATTTAGATTCAGAAAATCAAATACGAAGGTACAGAATACAGGAAACCTAATGGCGGGGGTAAAGGGGAACAGTGCGTGTTTTTAAAAAATATTTGGAGGTCTTAGTTGATCACAAGTTTGCCTGCTGCTTAAAAGACAACAATAGCAACTACCTCTAATACATTCAGCCTGTGTGATTGTTGTCGTTAATTATAATGACTCATGATTCCGTAGTTCTTTAAAGTTCACAAAGTGTTTTTCACACAGCAAATAGGTGGTGGGAGCATTATTATCTCCATTTTACAGCTGAGGGAACGGAAGCTTAAACAGAGATGGGGAGTGACTTATGCAAGGGCACAATTAGGAAGGGTCAGGGTGTCTCTGACATTCATTAGCTCTGTGTCTCTAGGCAAGTCATTTAGCTGCCATGAACCTTGGCTGGCATCCTGGGACTGTTAAGACAGAGAAAGAGAACCCCTTTGTATTGGTGGAGGGGGTTCTCACAGTATGAACTTCCCATGGTAACAAAACCAGAAATCCTTGGCACATTCAAGGTATGCCTTATGGTTAAGAAAAATAAATGTGGTGTAATGAAGAATGTTGGACTGAAAGTTAAGAGACCTACGTTCTAGTCCAAACATTAATTTACCAGATGGATTTGACTAAGTCACCTTCTCTCTCTGGTCTTCATTTTCTGCCTCATCTGTCAAATGAGGAAAGGTTGGATTCACTGACCTACTTCAAAAGTCCTGTGAATAGGGCACCTGGAGTAGGGAAGATCTGAGTTCAGATCGAGCCTTAGATGCTAGCTGCGTGACCCTGGACAAGTCACATAACCTCTGTCTGCATCAAGTTCCTTATCTGTAAAATGGAAATAATAGCACCTACCTCCCAGGGTCATTATGGGGATCAAACGGGTTAATATTTGTGAAGTACTTTGTAAACTTTACGTTGCTATATAAGCGCGAGTTATTATTATTCCTATCGGTGTTAAATGTGATGCTCTTTGCCATTTTTCAGTTTCCTCTCTGTGCTAGCTTTTTCCAAGAAAATCCAGGTCCTCCTCCCCCCTTCAATTCAGCTATCACAGTCAAATCTGCCAAGCAAGTGCCCAAGCCAAATAACAAGCATTTCCGGACGACAGTTGGCAACAAGGTACCAAGGAGATCTTTGGGGCTGGTAAAAGGAAAGAAGGCTTGTGGGCGTGAGTTCTGCTGCTTTTCTCGGAGAGCCATGTATCTGCATAATCCATAGTTTAGGGCAGACGTGGGAAATGCATCATTTTTCAAACATAAAAATACAAACATAGAAGAAAAACATCATTCCTAACAGTGGGGTGTTCATCAAAGCAGCACAAGTCTGGCCAAATGTCACCTTTTATTGGCTGCTGTTCTTAGGACCCTTTGGAAAATAATAATCGCCATAACAATAGGGTTGTTTATGTGGCACTTTGTGGTTACCAAGTGCTTTATTTGCATTGCCTCACCCAAGGTATCAACATGCTTCATTAGGCCAAATATTTTTTCCTGGATTTTCAAGGTTATTTGTTTTTAACCTAGATCCATGATTTCATTGGTATTCAAGGAGTCTTCTCAATGAGAAACTTCCTTTTCCATAGCAAACTGGCAGCTGATTTCAAACTTCAAAACTTTTAGAATTACCTGGACCCCTGAGAGGTTAAGGGACTAGTCCAGGGTCACATAGTCAATAAGTATGAGGCAGGTCTTGAACTCAGGCCTTCTGACCTGAGGCCAGCTCTCTGTCCACTATTCTATGTGATGTTGGTGCACACTTTATAAAAGCAATATTAAACCTGAGGTTTTATAACTCAAAAGGTTGTTATGAGACAGATGAAAAAAGTATACGTAAAGCACTTTGCAAAGCTTAGCATACTATGTAAATGTAAGCTATTACTGCTAGAGTTCATCTCAGCTTATTCTAATGCACCAAGGCTGGTGATCTCATTGATATGAACATTTCTTCCAGCAACCCATCCGTGTCTACCCCTAGGAGCCTCCTATCCATGTCTTCTGATAAATTTACATCCAATGTTCTGGAAGCCCATTTGTTAAGTTGACAGTATATGGATACCAATGGAACATAGAGGCTGGCTATCAGTTATCCCTTTCTTATGGTGACATGACCAGACCACCTTTTTTTTCTAGATCTGCATTTCTCTGGTCACATCTTTTACTCTGCTCCTCCTACATAGGTCATCATTTGGAATGTACTGTAGCCTACTTTAGCCCACTCTGTATCTTTCCATTTCCCTTTGGGTGACCCTCAACTTTAAGTCTTCAAATGACTCACAGCCATTTATTACTACAAAAATATTTGTGTAAAAAAATTAGGCCTTCGTTTTGGGATGAAGTTTAGAGTTACTAAAAAGAACTGCACAACTTGCCAAAGACAAGTTAGCTACTCTCTCCCACTTGTTGATTTCTGGGCCTAGCTCGTTGTCCATTTGTCATATTGGTCATGTGTTTGCATATACATATATGTATATGTTATGTAAGTGTGTGTACTTACATGCTAACAGATGAGCACTATAACTATCAAATTCTGAGCAATAAACATTCTTCGTCTATTTCTTTTTCCCTGTGTGGGTAGTTAGGAGAAACTCCTTCAAATGGTTATGAATTTCATTTAGGAGGCTTTATAGCATTCCAGATCTTATCGTAATCACTATGATGTCATACACAAGAAGGAATATCTGACACATCTTATTTTTCTTAAAAATCTGAGAAACTTTTCATTATATCTAATTTTTTTAAGTATCATATATGGTATAGACACTCGCCCCAAATTCCCCTCATTTTATTTCTTAGACATTTTGATTTTCTTTTCCCCCTTTTCAGTTTCTTACTAAGATAACATAAAGTCTAAGAATATGTTGATTGCCTGATACAAGAGTTAATTTAGGCTCCATATGACCTGAGAATTTATGATTTTCTAGTTCCGAAGCTCTTTGTATTTGCTGATGGAGACACTCAATGCAACCACACCTCACTATGTAAGATGCATAAAGCCGAATGATGACAAGTTGCCATTTGAGTAAGTATTCCAGTACTCCTGAAGATGCAAATATTGTTCAGTATCATGGCTCCTTATGTAATGTTATTCATAGAGAACATAAAAGATTAGGGAACAGAATTTCCTCTGTGAACTATTTTCTGGTTCTTTGACTGATATGAATTAATTGAAAAGATCAACTTTTTATCTAGAAAAAATGAAGTTTGAGTATAAAGAAGAATTTATGATTTTAAATTACAAGATTTGAAATGAAAAGTCATTTACTCAACACTTGTTAAGCACCTCTTATATTACTGTTCTTAGCACTGGGGATACCAAGATAGTGACGGTATAGATCCTGCTCTCAAGGAGCATACAATGGAATGGGCAAGTAAGGAAAGTGTGAAGGAAACAGGAAAGGAGTTAGAATAATTAATTTGGTCAGGATATAGACATGTCTTCATCTACAATTTGCCAATAGAGTATAATCTTAATAATTAGTGGAAAATATTAATTTTAGGATATAGTTAAATAAAAGTTAATTTACTTGTGAGCATATTACTAAAACATAGAGTAATTGGGTTAGGATCGTAATTGGATAGATTATAGAGGAGTTATATATGCTCCAGCAAAAATCTCAAAAGCATACCAGATTGGATTAATAAGGAAATTCAAAGAAAGCAGCAAGCCCCTTCAGCCAACCCAGGACTGTACAAAAAGACATCCAGAATTTTGTGGGTAAAGGGAAAGGAGGACACCCTGAATAGCCCAGCAAAGCAGGAGGTCTACAGCATGTTGATCTGAGATCCTACTGCCCTGAGACACTGCTACCAGCTCTGATGAGAAGTCCAGATCTTCCAACCTTTCAAAGTTTGCAGCATTGTCCTCTGGTCACAGCAGGGGAGAAAAGAGATTCGATCCTCCCCTCCCCACCACCTCGCTGCTCTCTTGTTGTAGGAACAAGGGTTTGGCTCCTCAAAGTGCTCCTCAAACTTAACTCTCACAGCTAAAATCCCTTCTCTTATAAACATCAGCTCAGACGTATGTCTGATTCTTTCAACCCATCCCAATTAATTTCCTTTTGTAGCTTCATCTAATTTTATTTAATGACTCTTCCCAAATTGATGGAAAACTTGTGTACACCTAATTTATACCCATGACTGATGGATCTAATAGTAGTGTCTGGGACTTAGGCACACTTAGTTTATACAGAGTCTTCCTAAAGTCTGGACACATAGACAAAAATGCATATTTTCAAGAAATGAAGTGAATGAAATTTTCAACAACATTTTTAATTGGAATATTAACAAATAACATCTTCAATATGATTTCCATCATTTTTGATGCAAAAGTTGATGCGCTTTGCAAGATTCACATCAGCTCGATGCAATAACTCCACATTTCCTATGTGTCCAGACTTTAGGAACACCCTGTACCTTTGATTGATTCTATGACTCAAAGAGATTATTACCTGATAAAGGTATCAGGCTGTAGATCATCGTGTTAGTTACATTAATTGGGGGGTGGGGTGGATGCAGTAATCCCCTTCCTCTTATATGCAGAAGAAAACAGAAGGCTGTTCATCAGGAGACAAATAAACAGAACAGGTTTGAAACTAGGGTGTTGAATCTATCATATATGTATTTTTCAAAACCTAAGCTGTGCATAATAGAGATTTGCAATTACATATATAGTCCTTTTTTTTCAGCTCTTCATGTGTGTAAATGCTTCTGCTTGCTGGTGTTTATCAAATTTAGGAAATATCTTTTTAATTTATTCAAAGATACAATCATTAAAATAATATCTTGTAATTAGACTAGATTGACAACATTTTGCCTGTAGCGAATCCATAGGATACTTGCTTTAATGAAGTGATAGAAATGATTTTCAGTTAGCATATGAGTTGCACATACATGGGACTTTTAAAGTACTTTAATATTCTGGGAAACATTTTAAGTAGAGTAATATAATTTATCTGGCATCTGTAGGAACAGAAATACTTCCCATAAATGAATTTTTCCTAACTCAAGTTTACCTTTCAGCTGCCAAACTCAATAGATAGATACATTCATTCATTTTTGATGTGAGTTTCCATGAATTGCACTTATTATACTCTTTAATCCCATGAAGGATACTAGACACGATTTACCTTTTTCTAGGTGACAAGATGTTTCCACAATCTGGCTAGCAGCTTCTGTGGGGGTGTAAGATCCACCCACAGCCAGCACCCAGAAAGTTGCCAGCACGCTGCGAAAACACAGGTTCTTTTGATCTGCTTAACTAAGGAAAGCAGGGGGAAGGGGTTGACATGCTTACTTTAATTCAGCACACAAATACCATTCGCTTAGTTCAAGGGAAAAAGACCAGCACACTGAACTTCAGAGCAAAATACAAACAAATTACAAAC
>CM053624.1:130535705-130559785 GCA_028646595.1 Phalanger gymnotis
CAGTCACCAATCCACACCCACATAGGTTCCACACCTAATAGGGGTTTGGGCCTGGGGCTTAGCATTACTCAAAGCAAACAAAAGCCAAACTCTTCAAGGGCACTAGTTGAACTAACTGCTAAGGAGCCCATTTTGCTTACCAACACACAGGATTATCTTTTCTCTCTCCCCTCTTTCATAATTATCTGTGCCCATCTTTCAGATTCAAACACAAGTCTTTTGACTCCAAAATCAGTGGGCATCCAGGCTTGGTTTGAAGATCTCTAAGCGATGGGAAACTACTTTATTGTTTTGTTGTTATTCAGTCATTTTTCAGCCATGTCTAAGTCTTTGTGACCCCTTTTAAAGGGTTTTCTTGGCAGAGATAGTGGAGTGGTTTGTCATTTTACAATTGGGGAAACTGAGGCAAGCATAATTAAGTGATGTGCCCAGGGTCACACAGCTAGTAAGTGTCTGAGGCCAGATTTGAACTCAGGAAGATGAGTCTTCCTCACTCCGGGCCTGGTGCTCTATCCACTTGGCTACCTTGTTGCCCTCCCTTATTGTAGAAATGGCATGTCTGTTGCATCCTACCTTACATATGCTTCCTCATCATAACAGTTTAATCCCATATAAATGGCAGTTAGGTGGTGCAGTGGATAGAGCGCCAGGCCCGGAGTGAAGAAGACTCATCTTCCTGAGTTCAAATCTGGCCTCAGACACTTACTAGCTGAGTGACCCTGGGCAAGTCACTTCACCTTCTTTGCTTTGGTTTCCTCATCTGTAAAACGAGCTGGAAAAGGAAATGGAAAACCACTCTATCTTTGCCAAGAAACCCCAAATGGGGCCACAAAGAGTCAGACACAACCAAAACGACTGAACAACAATATCTGGACTCAAGTCTACAGAGATACAACAACAATCCCAAATGAAAGATGATGGGAAACAATTGCAAACTTTTTGTTCTCTAGGTTTGACTCCAAAAGAATTGTTCAGCAGCTTCGAGCCTGTGGAGTTTTAGAAACAATTCGCATCAGTGCTCAGAGCTATCCTTCCAGGTATGCTGGTAGACATTCTTTGGGATCACATGCTTATCCCATGCTGAGGGGTGGTATTTGTCCTAGGTGCACATCCTCTGGAAATGCAGTTGAAAATTTCCTAAGCCCTTCTCACTGCCCTGTGGGAAAGGTGTTAGTAAACATAAAGTAAAGTTGGGCTATAAGGGAAACAGGCCAACACCATTAGTACCCTTCCCACTGGCTGATTATACTCAGCTGCTGCTGGTCCCAAACTCCATAACTGCTATGAGAGAGAAGTTTGTATGGAGGTAGCAAGCAGGAAAGATCCCATGGGAGGTAGGATTTGGCAGTGGCAAACTAAAAGGCCTCTTGGTGGCTGGTGAGAAGGATGATTAGTGGGATGCCAGGATAATGGAATGGAAAGGGGTTACTTGGGTCAATGTCACCAGTCCCAGGATAACCCTTCAGCCTTCCTCACTACCACTACCATGCAGAACCCCTAGGTTCCAGAGTACCTCGAACAGAGTTGGTGACAGGAAGCCTTCTAGGGGATCTGAGACCCCTTGGCACTGCTCGCAGATCATGCTGTCATTTGCCAAATTGGAATCTTTTCTTCCCCCAGGTGGACATACATAGAGTTTTATAGTCGCTATGGAGTTCTCATGACACAGCAGGAACTTGCCTTCAGTGATAAGAAAGAAGTTTGCAAGGTGGTTTTACACAGACTAATCCAGGTTAGTCTGTGCCCCCTACTCTGGATCTCTTTTTTCCTCTTAGATAATTCAATTCATCAAACATTTTTAAATCATCTTCTGGGTACAAAGTGCTGCAGAGCTGATTATCTATAAAATGAGTGATTCCAATAAGATAATCTTTAAAGTCCCCTAGCCCTTAATACTATGACCTCATGATGCACGCTTTAGCTGAATGACAGGGTTTCTGCCTTCATGGCACTCACAGTTCAGTAAAGGGCTATGACAGATACCAACTGATACAAAACAGTGTATGATAATGATGGCTAGCATTTATATAGTGTTTTAAGGTTTGTAGGGCACTGTACGTGTTATCTCATTGATCCTCACAAAAAACCTGTAAGATAGGTGCTATTATGCCCATTTTACAGATGAAGAAACCGAGGCTGAGAGAAGTTAAGTGAGTCACCCAGTGAAGCACAGGTAGTAAGTGTCTGAGACAGGATTCAAACTCAAATCTTCCGAACTTCAAGTCCAGCAAAAGAGAGTGACAAGCAAAGTGCTATAGGCTGGGGGTAGGGGTGGGGCAGGAGAGGGTGACATGTGAGATGGGTATAAATAAAAAGAATGTGTAGAAATTCAACAAGTGAATGGAGTGAAGGGAGGGCATACCGAGCATAGAGAATATAGCATGAGCAAAAGAATGAAGGTAGGAAAGGGCAAGGCATATACAGTTTAGCAAAAGAGTAGAGCAATGTAGAAAAGCAGTGTGAACTATAGCTAGAAAGATGGAGGTCTATAAATTGTGGTGGGCATTGAATGCTGGGTAAAAGCTCTGGGTTTACATATACTAGATAAAATCATGGTGCTTTCTCACTAATCATACTCTTTGGCTTGTGCCAATCCTCTTAGAGTGGATTCTAGAATCTGCACAACAAAAGGAAAAGGGCCTGGCTTAGCTACAGAGCAAGGGCTCGGGGTAACCAGACATCAAGACAGACTTTATTTAACGTGCCCAAAAAAATGCAAAAGACTTATGCTTAAGTTCATAAATGGTCCAACTATCCCTCCTTCTGTCTTCTTTGGATCTCTGCTTTCCTTGGAGAATATAAATTCCTCTAGACTTACTGGATAACTTTGCCATTAAAGTTTTCCTACCCCCCAATAAAGGTAAAGAGACTCTCCCCTCCAATGAGTCTCCCTTCTCCAGAGACCTATATCATCCTCCAGACAGAGAGTAAAGCCATGGAACTGATGTCCCTTGGCATGGAAAAAAGTATTTAGGTTGGATAAGCTTCACCTCCCCAAGGACCTATATGGTCTTCCAGTCTTACAATTCCATTCTAGGGTTGGTCCCCCCTCCAAGTGGGATTCCATAGAATTCCTGCACTTTCTGCCTCAAACCTGCGCAGTCCCCATAACTCATGGTACGGGTGAAGGGCAAAATTTGGATTTACCTTTCACTTAGTATTTCTTATCATTCTGGTCTTTGTGTTTAACTCTTACTTGGTCCAAGAATCCTTTGGTTTTTATCCCTCTTCTACATAACTGCCTTTCAGATACCTGAATTCTCCTATCATACCCCTTGAAGATTTCTCTTCTCTAGGCTAACTATGCCCATTTCTTTCAGCCAGTGCTGGTAACCATGGTTTGCACTTACTGTATTCCTGTAACCTCTTCCCCAAGACGTCGGGTATCTCACATATATTGTAGAAAATCTGCATATATTAAATTTGGGGAAAGATCATGTCTGATCAGACATACTGTTTTCTCTTCTAGGACTCTAACCAGTATCAGTTTGGTAAAACAAAAATTTTCTTCAGAGCAGGACAGGTGGCCTATTTAGAAAAACTCCGGTTGGATAAACTGAGGCAAGGGTGTATTGTGATACAAAAACACATCCGAGGCTGGCTCCAGAGAAAGAAATTTCTCCGAGAGAGAAAAGCTGCTGTGACAATACAGCAATACTTTCGTGGACAGCAAACTGTAAGGTATTGAACATAATGGGGGGTAGGGCGGTATGTGTGTACAGAGTGTCCCTAAAGTCTGGACACATAGGCAAAAATGCATCTTTTGAAATATTTGGAATACTAACAGACCTTGGCCTCCTCGACTTCTTTTTCTGGGGCATGCTAAAGGAGAAGGGGTACTCAATGAAAATCACAGCTGCGACGCACTTGATTGAACGCATAAGAGTGAATGTGCTAAAATTGACAGCAATGTGAAGTTATTGCATCAAGTTCACGTGAATCTTGCAAAGTAGAACAACCTTTGCATCACAAATGATAGAAATCATATTGAAGATGTTATTTGTTAATATTCCAATTAAATAAAATGTCGAAAATTTCATTCATTTCATTTCTTGAAAATATGCATTTTTGCCTATGTGTCCAGATTTAGGAACACCCTCTATAGGTGTTTACACATACAAGTAGAGAAGAAATGAATGATTCTGGGAGCTAAGCAGAGGATAGGAAGGCTGAGTTTCTGAGTTTTCATTCTGATTTAGCCACCATTTTAACATATGATCGTAGAGGAGCTGCTTTATCCTCTTAAAGTTGGGTTTTCTCTGGTGGCATTAATGTTGCCTCTTCCTCTTAGTAGTAGAGTGAGTGATATTTTTAAAAATGAGGGTGAATTGATGGGGTAATGAAATTATAAGTGTTAATTTATGTTCATAAGCCCGAGAAGTTTGGCATTCAATTCAATCAAAAATGTTTGTTAAGTACCTACTGTATACAAGATATTGTGATAGGTTTGGAGGACACAAAGAAAAAAAAAACAACGTGTAATTGATTAAACATTTATTAAGTGCCTGTCATGTGCCAGACACTCTTGTGGGTGCTGTAGATAAAGACAAAAATGAAGCAGCACCTGACCTCAAATAGCTTGTGTTCTGCTGGCAGAAACAGTATGTACACATATAAGCATGTACAAGATGAATACACAAAGGGAATTTGGGGAGGGTTGGAACATTGGCAGCTGGAGGATCAGGAAAGGTGTCATGTAAAATGTAGCATTTAAGCTGAGTTTTGAAGGAAATCAAAGATTCCAAAAGATGGGGATGAGAAAGGAGTGCGTGAGAGACAGCTTGTGCAAAAGCATGGAGATAGGAGATGAAGTGTCATGTGTGCTGAAAAGCAAGGCCGTTTTGTCCTAACTATAAAGTGCATGAAAGGAAGTAATGTATAATAAACCTGGAGGAGTAAGATGGATCCAGGTTGAGAAGGGTTTTAAATACCCAACCAAGACATCTTCATCAGACTCTCTAGAAGACCTAAAAGGAAACCATAGATGTTTATTGAGCAGGATGGCGACATGACTAAATATGTGCTTTGGGAGAAATCACTTTGGTAGCTGAGTAGAGACAGACTTGAGGCAGGGAAACCCATTAGCTATTGCAGTAGTCATGGTGATGAGGGTTCATACTATGGAACTGGCCGTGTGAACAGAGAAGGGGAGTGGATACAAGGGATGCTGCAAAAGAGATGAACAGACTTGTCAACTGGGCATGCATGGGAAGAGAGAGAGGAATTTAAGATGGCTATGAGGTTGTGGACCTGGGCAACTGGAATGATGCTGGTGCCCTCAACAGAAATGGGGAAATTTGGAAGGGGATTAGGTTTGGGGAGAAAAGATAAGGAGTTCTGTTACATTTGAGATATCTATGGGACATCAAGTTCAAAATGTCCAGTGGGCAGTTAGGTAACGAAGGATAGAGACTTGTATTGGACGTATAGATCTGGGAGCAATATGCTAATAATTAAACTCATGGGAGCTGATGAGGTCGCTAAGAGATAGAGTGTGTAGCAAGAGGCCACAGCACATGACAGTGCTTTGGGGTACACTCACAGTTAAGATGTAGGACACGGATTATCCAGAGGGTGAGAAGTGATGGTCAGAGAGGCAAGAAGACAGTCTCTGCCTGTCAGAAGCAGATTTGATGCAGGGAACAGTGGCTTGGTATCCATCACACTGAAAAGTGACTCTTAGCACTGAGGGAAAAGATAAAAACAAATATTAATAGGTAGAAAAGTTGAGTCAGCATCTTGTAGTGAAAAGAATACTACATTTGGACTCAGAGGACCCAGATTCCAATTATGACTCTTCTCCTTCCCATGTGACCTTGAACAAGTCAACTAAGCTCCTTGGCCCTCCGTCTCCTCATCTAAGATAGAAAAGTTTCTACCCAATGACCATTGAGAGCCCTTCTACATCTAGACCTATGACCCTAAGGTCTTGGGAAGGTCATTTAATTTCTCTGGACCTCAATTTCCCTCTCCACAAAATGAATATTTGATTCCTTCTAAAGTCTGTTAGAGCTCTAAACATAGGATGCTGCACTCATTTTCCTATGAAAAGTACAATAATCTTGGGATTTCACTGAGGGCAAATTGAATCCCTCTCCTCTTCAGTAACCTCTGAGGGACATCACACATAGTATTACAGCACAGAACAGTAATCAATGTTAATGATCATAGTCCTGAGTCATCAAGAAAAGTTTTAAACAATACTTAAGTGGGGAAGCGTCATACATTTTTAAAGGTTTCCATCAAAGACGGTTAAAAATAGGGCCGTGACCAGAAACCTTCATTTAGGCAGAACAGCATATTCCCCGATGATGTCAATATACTGAAGAATTATCCTACTATAATTAACAGCTTTCTTTTCTATAGTGCTTTAAGATTTGCAAAGTGCTTTTTACTAATTCTTACTCTGCCCATTTTACAGGTGAGGAAACTGAGACTCAGAAAGGTTAAGCGACTTGCCTGTGGGTGCATAGCTAGTATTTTACCTATCCTGGTTGCCTCTTAGATAGTGGGAGGATAAATGAAAGATAAATTGATTCTTCCACTCCTCAATAACCCCTGAAGGCATCAGGGGCATAATTCACCAGCAAAAAGGGTAAAATATTATTAAGAATCCTCTTTTTGTTCTGTACAGTTTCAAGTAGTGATCTCACCTGATGATGTCATCAGTTCCCACAGATTCAATTAAGATCTATATACAGATGATTCCCAGAACTATGACACATCTAGCTTTAGTCTCTCCCCTGAGTTATAATCCTGCATCATCAGCTGCATTTTCAACATCTCAAATGAGATGTCCCATAGGCATCTCAAACTCAACATAGCTAATACATAACTCATTATCTTTCCTCCCAGACCTCCTTCTTGTCTTAACTTCCCTCTTACTGTCAAGGGTACTACCATCCTCCTGGTCACCAGGCTCACAATCCTGTTTTCATTATCCACCTCTCATTCTCATTCACCCCACATATCCAACCCATTGCTAAATCTCATTACATCTCTTTACGTTATCCCTTAAATATGTCCTCTACACTCACGCAGCCTTTGTCCTAACTCAAGCCCTCATCATCTCATTTCTGGACTATTGTGATAGCCTTCTGATAGGTGTTCCTGCCTCTAGTTTCTCCGTACTCCAAACCACCCTCAACTCAGCTGCCAAGATGATTTTTTTCCAAAGTGTAGGTTGGACCATGTCACCTCCCCCTTCCCCCATTCAGTAAAGTCCAGTGGTTCCCCCTACTACCTCTAGGATCAAATAAGAAGTCCTGTGTTTGGGATTTAAAGCTTTTCCTAACCTGGCCCCTTCCTATATTTTCCATCCACTCACTCAACAATCCAGCTACCCTGCTGTACTTGCTGTTCCTTGGCTCTAACTCTCTATTTCTCATCACCCTGATTTTGAACTGGATGTAAGCCATGCCTGGAGTGTTCTCCCCCCTTACCTCTTCCTCTTCAAATTTCTGGTTTTCTGCAAGACTCATCTCAAATCTTGCTTTCTGAAAAAGGCATTTCCTACTGCTAGTGCCTTTCCCTCTGAGATTATATTCCATATATTCCATATATGTGTGTATAAATACATAGGCATACATATACACCCAAAGGATATATGTATCCCTATACAAGATATATGTACTTTTTCTGTATGTATATTGTGTGTGTACGTATATGTATGTTCGTATATAAACACACATATCTGTATTTGTATATACACATGTGCTTGTATACACACACACACCCCAGTATTGATCTAGTTTTTTACACCTTTTCACATTAGATTGTGAGTTCCTTGAGAGCAAGGACTGTTGTTTGCCTTTCTTTGTATCCCCCATATTTAGCACAGTGCCTGGCACACAGTAAGCACTTAATAAATGCTTGCAGACACACTGACTGAAAAAGCACTATCTTCTTTATGTGGGTACCTGTCTAAGAAACGCTACTAGCTACAGTGTGTATGGATACACGTGTATTTATTCTGTGCTGATGGTTTCTGGTTGAGTCATTAGAAGTAAGCTTGGGATCAGAGTGAAAAGGACAATATCAATGCCCACTCTGCTCACGAATGTGCATCAATAAAGCCCTTACAGATATATACTCTTGGGTTCATAAAATGTGTGTGTATGTGTATGCTATATACAAACTTAATCAGTGCTGTTCCATACAAGCGAAGGTTGCTGGTCTCAGCACTGACAATTTATTTTAGCCATCTTTGATGGAAACCTTTAAAAAATGTATTGGACACTTCTCAACCTAAGCATTGTTTAAACCTCTTCTTGATAATTCAGGACTATGATCAGTAACATCAATTACTATGCCATAGATAGATACACACACACACACACACACACACACACAAAAGGTGTTGCACCTCTCTTTTTTCAGGTACTATCTATAGTATAGAATATTATATATGTGTATATATATGTATGTGTATATATGTATGCATATGTACCTACATATGTGTGTATAATGTGTATGTACACATGTGCATGTATATACATATACACACAATGTATGTATGGTCATTGTGTTGGTTAATTTTACTTAAGTGTTTTTCTTCGTCATAAGGTGAGGCTCAAGAGCTTGGTATAGTGAATAGAGAGTAGACCTCAGAGGTAAGAAGACTCAAGGTTCAAGTTTTATAGCTGACATAGCTTGGCTTCAGACCCTGAGCAAGTAACTGAACTTCTTAGTGACCTAGACAACTCCCTAAGACTCTTAAGTTACAGAAGAAGTGCTGACCTGCACTGGTAAAGTGCATTTCTCACCTTGGGTTTCCTATTCCATTGTAGTCACATATCTCATCACCTCCCTGTTCAAACAGGGTGGGGGAGGACTCATTTGTGGGTAGGGCTATTGATGAAAAAAAACCAATTGTGCCTTTAAAACAAGGCGTCCATTTTTTTTTAAGAAAAAAGGTACTTCATAAATTCAAAGTACTCCAGCAGAAGCAGATATTATGTGGAAAACAAATTAACTTTATATTCTTTTTAATCAAGGAAAGCTATCTCTGCCACAGCCTTGAAAGAAGCATGGGCAGCCATAATCCTTCAGAAGCATTGTCGAGGTTATCTGGTCCGTAACCTTTACCAGCTCATTCGTGTGGCCACTATAACAATACAGGCTTATACCCGAGGATTCCTAGCAAGGAGGAAATATCGAAAGGTACAACCAGGATTCACTGTGTTCTTAGGACTAGGATAGTAAAAGAGATTTATTTTTAGTGTCTTGCTACAAATTTCAGATATTCACAGTAAATATTTCAGAAGGGTAAAGACGGATCTTCTGTGTTAACTATTCAAGTAGTTTTGATGTTAGTAGGATCCCGTTGGGAGATTACATTTTGTAATTTCATCATATAAATATACTAGCAGTTGCTTCTTCCTCTCTATAAAACTGTAAATCAACTAGTCAGCAAGCATTTATTATGCATCTATCATGTGTTGAGCATGTGCAAGGGGCTAAGAAAATAAAGCTAAAAATGAAATAGTTCCTGTTCTCAAGGAGTTTAAGTTTCAAGCACCAAAGTCATTAACGAACAAGTCACTGGACTGTTGTGAAAATTTTTAACATCTTATTTTTCGAGATGTTGAAAGAACACAAGGCTATAATCCTTCAGAAGTATGCCCGGGCCTGGCTGGCGAGACGCAGATTCCAGAGCATCCGACGATTTGTTCTAAACATCCAGCTTTCTTATAGGGTACAACGTTTGCAAAAAAAGTTAGAAGATCAGGTGAGTTCCCTTTTCCATAACCATCTGTCAACTATTTCTGGTAGAATGAAGAGATTAGGAAATGTAAAGCCCAATAAACTTGGAAGGTTTATTATAGGACCACAGAAGTCTTCTTTGGTATAGAAGCCTCCCCACCCCCTACCCCTGCCCTAAACACAAAGCTTTCATTGGTTTCAAGCAATCATTTTTGTTTTGCCTCTTTAGAACAAAGAAAATCATGGATTAGTGGAGAAACTAACCAGCTTGGCAGCCACTCATGCTAATGATATGGAGAAGATTCAAAAACTTGAATCAGAGCTGGAAAAATTAGCCATGCAAAAGCGAACATATGAAGAGAAAGGAAAGAAGCATAAGGAAGTTATGGAAGAGGTTACGTTTTGGATCTTTTTCTTTTTACTTAAGAATTCATTTGTGCCACCATTTGGGGGAGAGATGGCAAATCCTATTTTTGCCATTACCTTCTCCGATTCAAGGGAAGATAGTTTCTAGGGATAGTGGGGTCAGGAGAGTAAGACCTGGAGCAGAAAAGAGCAGTGGTTACAGGGATGCTCAAGAAAGTCTTTTCTGTCTCTGAAAATCCTATGATCCCATGAATTGCTTCCGAAAGATCCCTGAGTGGGCTCACTCTCAGAGGTGATATGTTACTCCCATGAGCAACGAAACACTGCCTGTGATATAAACGTAGATCCCTGAGGGTCTCTTTCAAACTTTGGGATACACAGCAAAAACACTAGCTGCTTCTCGAATTATCTGCATCTTCTGCGTTTCTCAGAGTCCTGGGCTAACAACGATTAGCACCAGCACTACCTAAGGACCTCCCATCATGGCAAAAGTTAGGAGTATATGTCCTATCTCTTCTTTCAAGCCATGCAATTGCCCCTACAGGTGAGAGAACATGGAGCAATAGAAATTTCTTCATGAGCATAAGCCCAATTTCATATCATAAAATGTAGTTCATTTTGCAATCTAGCAAATAAATCCACTGAGGATTGTAGCCTGGCCATAGAGGAATTCATACAATATGGGTTTGTTTGTTTGTTTTTGAATTTTTGCTTGGGGGGAGAATGGGGGTGGTGAGCCCATCAGGGTTAAGTGACTTGCCCAGGAACACACAGCTGAGGCTAGATTGGAACTCGGGTCCTCCTGACTCCAGGGCCCACGTTCTATCTACTGCACCACCTAGCTGCCCTCATACAGTATGTTAAAAAAAAAAAACAAACAAACAAACCCTTACTTAGCACCAGGAAGCCTTGATATTTCTGTTCTCACCCTTTATAGGTCTCACCCAAAGCTAGGGCAAGTAGAGACCCATAGCTACAATATGGTGTCAAAAGACCCAGGATCAGATCCCACTTCTCACACTTACTACCTGTATGACCTTAAGCATCTCACTTAGCCTCTCTCAGCCTGTTTTTTTTTCATCTGTAAAACGAGAGGGCTGGACTTCGTGGCCTCTGGGGTTCCTTCTAGTTCCAGATCTCTGTTTTTAAAGTAGATTCTAAAGCATTCATTTAGAGGAAGAAAGGGTACATAGCTATCAGAAAGAAGATGACGCACAGCCAAGAACATCAAATTTCCTGCCTTTTTTTTGAAGGGGTGATCCCGGTAAATCACAAAACTGTTCCTTTTTTTTTTTTTAAGAAATTGGCAAAGCTTCAGACGTACAACAAAGAGTTGGAAATGCAAAAAGAGAAGGTAGAAAAGAAGCTTCAAGAAAAGACTGAGGAGATGAAAGGTAATGTAAAGGACTAAGGCATCAAGTGGTTGGATTTAAAAAAAAAAGAAAGAAAAAAGCTTGGGACTGGAAGAGAATTGGAGTTCATGGCAGAGGTAAACCACGTACAACCTTTCTAAATGCCTCAGCTTACTGGACTATATTCAGGTGACCAAATAGAGGGTGGTATGTGTCGTGTGTGTACGTGTGTGTGTTTCTGTACTGTGAAGAGCTATGTTTATAATCTAATAACCGCCCCTTCTAGATACTTCTTTTTGGTTTCCTACATATATCTTATCTTCCTCAGTTTAAGGAAGGGCTCACATTTGAAGCAGTCAGATCTCAGCATCACATACTTCTTCTGTTGTTGTGGACTTGAGTCTATCCCTATCATTAAAAATATTTTGAGCATTCACTCCCAATGTGTATATATTTGCTGTTTTATAAATTCCCTCCCTCACTTAAATCCACTTCACTTATATGTCAAGGCATCACCTCCCTGGTGTCTCAGTCTTTGTTGAAAACAAAGGACAAACAACAACAGCAAATTACCTAAGGGTACTGCTATACTAATAATTATGTGCATTATTACTAACTTAAATAGGAAATAAGAATTGAAAAAAAGGATAAGATAAAGATGAAATAATATTTGATCTCACAGTAGTGTTGGGTAGGAAGGTGACATAGCCTGACCTGCACTTGAGGAAAATCATTTTGGCAGCATTGTGGAAGATGCAACATAGTGGGGAGAGATTTGAGTCAGGGAGACCAACTAGGAAGCTATTAAATAATCTAGATATGTGGCTTATTATTAGGAGCAGCTTAGTGGCAAATTGGATAGAGCACTGGATTCAGGAAGACCCAAGTTCAAATCCAGACTCAGACACTTAGTAGCTGTGTGACTCTGGCCAAGTCACTTCATCCTGTTTGCCTCAGTTTCCTCCTCTGTAAAATGAGGTGGAGAAGGAAATGGCAAACCACTTCAGTATCTTTGCCAACATGGGGTCACCAAGAATCAGATGTGACTTAAATGAATGATTAACAACAATAATTCAGGCCAGAGTAGATAAGAGACTGCAATCAATTGGTGGTGGCATGAGTGGAGAGAAAGGGAAAGATTTAGAAATGTTGTGAAGGTAGAAATCACAAGATTTGGCAACAGGTTGGTTGTGTAAGGTGAGGCGTGACACGAAGGCTGTGAACTTGGTGACTAAAAGGCTGATATGCCCTTGATAGAAAGAGGGAAGTCTGGAAGAAGGGTGGAACTGGTGGGAGAGATAATGTAAGAAAAACTGCAGAACACAAATCATTCATGCCTCTTCATATTTTGACACTCATTCTGTCTCCCAAAATGAAAAGAGCAGAGGGGCACATTGGCTCTTTCATTCACTAGTCATTGCCCTGCAGTACAGAGTCCACCCTCAGCCATGAGATGATCTGAGAGATATTGGGGTGAGTATGGGGGAGGGGGAGAGATAACCCCTATGAAGCCGCTGCTGGATTAGGTTATAACTGCCCTGAGGGTCCAACATCAGCTCAGAAGGAGGGAGGTTGAAAGTTGACAGAATACAGTAGGAGGAAGAGAGAAGTGTTGGGGGATAAGGTAGGTGGGGTTATGTTGGAAATAAAACGCTCTATGGTCTATCATGGGGAAGGTAGGGTCGTAGGAGCTTCCCACCCAGTTTTTGATTGCTCACACATCCCTTGGGATTAAGCCACTCTCCCTATGGGCCCCCAGCCTTGACTTTGGAGACCGTTACTCTTGGGTATTACATGCAGACCTCTTTATCACAAGATTCGGGAATAGATTCAGCAAACGTTTATTGAATATCGATTGTGTGGTACCAAAAATAGGAGTCAGTGCCTCCATTACCTCATCCTAATCACATCTCTTAGCTCTCAACTCATTGAAATTGGAAGCATTACCTAAGCTGCAGAGCTGGCAAATGGAATATAGCCTGGATAGTCTTGGGCAGCTCTTCCGAATCATTGACCTTGTCTTAACATAAGTTTTTCAATCATGTTAGAACTTGGGGTGTGGCAGGGCAAATTTATAGCTAGGGGTCTAGCTAAACTGGGCAGGAATTGTGGAAAATACCATAGCACTGAGCAGGCAAGTGGTTTAATGAAGTCTGGTAGTTAATAGAGGGAGGAACAAGTAAGGTCCAGCAATGAAAGCAGAATCTAGAGACTGTGACAACAGTAAAGTTAAGGAGAAGCAGGGAGGTTCCATGGTTACAAGTGGGTAGGCAGAAGTTAGGAGATGGGCAAAGGCAGGATAGAAAACATAAATACCAGGTAAGCAAATAGAGTCTGATATCACAGAGGAGCATGAGCAAACAGTGTCATGACCATTTATCCTGGGGCAGAGGTTTTCATTCTTTGCTCCATTTTCATGTAATTTACTGAGGGTGCTACATATAAAAAAAACAGAAGGTACTGGGCTGTAAATACAGCTTTTTACAGCAGAAAAAAAACCCATACATGTCATCCTCTATTATTCAATCAGCTACGGTCCAGGAAACAGATGTTTAGAAAAATTATACCAGGTTTACTTCTGCCATCAACCCCAATTCTCTCACAGCCCCAAGCTCTGTTACTGTGGTTACTCCACGTATTGATTATGGACCTGAAAGTGGTCAGACGCCTCCTGAATGAGGCAGATCAGAGAGGAAAGTCTTATCTCACGTTATTTTATATAGCTCTGTGAATTTCTCCTGGGCTTCTCAGTGGGATTTCATTCTACCTCATTTCACACAAAACAATAAGATCATCAATTTAGCAGTGAAGAAACAGCCTGAAAAAAATCACAACTTGATAGCACAGTGTTTAGGTGGGGCAATTTTATATGCCTTCTATAAGATAAAATGAGACAGGGAATTAAAAAAAAATTCTCAAAACTAGCTTCCAAACTAGCAAGCCTCTATTAAAAGGGGGGAAAAGTAAGACAGAAACAAGCAAACATAGACAAACCTCTTCTCCCTACAAGGTCCCTCAAATAAGAACTACGTAATAACACTTCCAGTATTTTGTCCTACCTTTATGGCAGAGGTTCCCAAACTTATTTGGCCTACTGCCCCCTTTCAAAAAAAATTACTCAGCTTCTCCCTGGAAATCTACTTTATTTAACCATTTAACAGTTTTTTTTAATTTGTATCATTTCAAAAAAATTTTTAATTACATATCTTAAATTTAATAATTTATTATAAATTTGTTGGGGGTTTTCCTGCAATGAAATTTTGATGATGAAACATTGCATTATGTGACCATATAGTATCATATTGTAAACAAGTCGTTACACGCACATATTCCTGCCAGTGCATGCTGGACTTCCCAATAATGCACTACACACTCACCTGCCAACACTTGCTTGTGAAGACCTGTCAGTGGACTTGACCAGTGATCAGTTATAACTTGGATTTTGTGTTTATTTGGAAAATAATGTAATCACTACAACTTTAACTCTGTTACACAAGAGATGAAACATGTATGAATGGTTTTTCAAAATTTTCTTATTTTCTCTTCTTTCCTTATGCTTCCACCACCCCCTTATTTTTATTTAATGCCCCCCAATTGCACCCAAGGCTACTACTGCCCCCCACAGGGTGGTATCACTCACTTTGGAAACCTCTGAACTAAAGTATATTGTTGTTCAGTCATTTTCAGTCATATCCTGCTCCATGTGACCCCATTTAGGGTTTTTTTGGCAAAGATCCTGGAGTGATTTGCTGTTCCCTTCTCCAGATTATTTTGCAGATGAGGAAACTGAGGCAAACAGAGTTAAGTGACTTGCCCAGGGTCACGCAGCTGGCACGTGTCTGAAGCCAGTTTTGAAGTCACGAAGATTAGTCTTTTTGACTCCAGGGCCAAAATTCTATTTTATGTAATTATCAAACAGAGTGTTAGTGTAACATAGTAGAATCAGGAAGACCTAGAGTCAAATCTTTCTTGTGATACTTACTGGTTCTGTGATTATGAGTAAGTCAATTAAACCTGTCTAAACTTCTGGCACCCTCTCCAAGAGTGTAAGTTATAAATATGGTGTAATCTGCTTCAGTGGAGAGAATTCTCATATCAGTGAAATTACGTATCCCTGATGTGTTAATGCATAATTGCTAGGTATTTGGTAGATTTTTCCTGAATATCATTTCTCTTTACAGACAAAATGGAAGACCTCACAAAACAGCTTTTCGATGATGTGCAAAAAGAAGAAAGACAAAGAATGTATGAATTACAATTTGTTTTAAAACTACCCACTTCTTACTTTCTCTGCCTTGTTCCATACTGAGTTTATCCTGTGTATATCAATTATAGATTCAGAGCTGGAAGAGATTTTACTTATGTATCATTTAGTCCAGCCTCTAAGGCTCAGAGAGGTTAAGTGACTTACACAAAGTCGCACAGCTAGAATATAGAGCTGAAATTCTTTCCTCTGCACCATATGGGCCATGCAAATTGTAAGTTACTCAGACACCAGAAGTTTGGGAGTTTCCACAGAGTAGGGCTTATCTGTTTTAGAATCTAAAGGAAAGCACCTACCACTAAGATGACACTACTATGGAGAGATCAATTGCTGAAGCTGTCAAAAATGACCTCAGCCACAGGGACCATGTTGGAACCTCCCTGATGCAGTCATTGCTTCACTCCTTTCTGTGGGAAGGTTCAGCTCTTGCCACCCCTTCCCACTTCTAGAAAGTTGCAAGATTAAGCTGATTTTTAGGAAACAATCTCCCAACCTTTCCTGGGCTTTATCCCTAATGACCCTTTTACGAAGGACAACATTTTAGTTCAAGTATTTAGCACATCTCACTGACCCTAAATAGCAAGCACAATTGCTATCCTATGATATGCGCTGGTGGAGGGGTCCCTTGAGTCAGTATGCTTAAGCCCTAAAGATCAATCAATAGACACTTATGAAGCACCTACTATGTGCCAGGCACTGTGCTAAATGCTGAGGATACGAAAAGGCAAAAAGGTCCCTGACCTCAAGGAGCTTACAATCTAAAATCAATGTAATGTTCTCGTTTTCCTTAAATTAGCTCCTAAATTCAGCCAGTAAGTGATTTCCCTTCTGTGTGTCACTTTGTACTCTCTTGGTACACCTTTCATCTTGGGGAGGACAACCAGGGGGACCTGTCTCCTGTATTTGCCCGTGAGTGGACCTCGCATGTTCATGTTGTTGAACTGCTTCAAGATCCCAACCGGTTCTTGGGCAATGATAATCCCAGGGCCTCAGAGTGAGATGCCTCCTGAAACTCTTCTCTTTCCTTTCAGGGTATTCTTGCCCTCAGAAAAAGACCCTATCAGTAAGCTCGACTATCTTTTTAGATCTTTAGATATCTTTATGTTAAGACAAATTACCTGTACCCTGCTGAGGTGTGCCACCCTTAGAATCTCCAGCCCCACCTAGACTCATCCTAGCATGCATCTCTACCAACATCCATTACCCTCACACCCATCTACTTGGGTTCTTTTCACAAGTCAGGCTAATGGGTTTTGTTTTGTTTTGTTTTGTTCTTAATAGTTATGACATGAGTCTAGAGGTAGAAGGTCTGGGCAGAAGTGGGGTTTTCCCAAAATGGGCTCAGCAGTAGTCTACTAAGAGTTCAAATGATTAACTAAGACCACATGGGCTAGAAAGGGATATGGCTACCCAGATGGAAATTTCATTTGGCTAATTTCTAAAATGAGGCTTGAGCATAAAATATCTTGCCCTTGGGGTGCAAGTTGGAGGGAAGTTAAATGGTAGAGAGAAAAGGAAATTCCGAGAAGGCTGGGGCCAGAGTCACAGATGAGATGAGAAAGTGACCAAGAATAAAGAAACAGGTACTTATTTTATTGTAGTAAAAGAGCTATGACATTTATATTTAATTCATTTGTCCTGAATAATACATTTTGAAATCGTTGTTTGGGGATCTCATGAAAGAAGCGTTAAGATCTTGACATTTCATAAAGATCTCTGGCTGTTTAGAAGTGTTTATTTCAGGCAGTATGTTTGGGGGAAATTGAATGACAGGCCATTTGGCCCTAAAAAAAAGAAAAAAGAAAAAGAAAGAAAAGCCTGACTGAGTCATTGTCCTGGCTAGGACACTAAGCTGCAGGACCTCTGATTTTTTTTTGTTCTAGTCACTGAGCACTTCTGGCCTTCAGTAAATCATTTCTCCTAAATGGGATAGGGATGATTGACCAAACCTGTAATTTCACTGGTAGAGGGAACTCTGAGGTGAAGAAATTCCTTCTGCATATACAATTTGGCACCTTCTCTGCAACTTAGTTCCCTAGAACACTGAAGAATTAGGTGACTTGCCCAGGGGCACACAGCCAGTATGTGTTAGATGTGGCACTTGAACCAAGATCTTGCTAGCTTCAAGGCTCTCTACCCACTAGGCTACATTGTTTCTCCTTAACACTAGAAGGACCAGGCATATTAACTGATGGAAAAAATTTATTACAGTTTTACTTTGAAATAAAAATTTTATCCTATCTTTATTTTCTTTCTCTTATTATTAAAAAATGCTTTGTGTCCATTGATATAGATTGGTCCTTCAAGATATTCTTAAATTCCAGTCCTATTAATAATTGTTCCCTAGTCAGTAGACCTCTGGTAGAATACTAACATAAATATAAATGTACGCCTGAAATCTACTAATGCACCCCCAGCCTGCTTTAGTATTATGATTTTAATAGTTCATAAAATTGAATTTTTGTCAGGTGGAATACCACCTGAATTTATAAATTCCCATCAGTAATTTCTTTCTTAAAAGTATGTCACTATTTTCTGGGAAGCATTGGAAGCTCTTTTGAAAATCCTACAAAACAAAATATGTTAAGTCCTATAAAAGGAAATCAAAGAAAAACCTGATAAGAATTGAATCATCTTCCTAGGGATGATGCCTTGATATTATGACCATAGTTTATGTTCTTTCAACTACATAGCAAGCTGAATAGAGAAAGCTTAATGATTCTTTAGCTCATTGGATTCCCAAGGCCAGTCTACTTCGTGTAGAGTTTGGGTGAGGGCTGATCTGGTCCCCTCAAGGAATCTGTTCTGGGCTTCTAGGGATCTCAACTGACCTCTGCTTATGCCTAAAGATTTAGTTCTAGAGCTAAGAGAGACTCACTTTCGTACCCAACAAAGAGCAAAGTGAATCTTCAGGATCTAAAGCCAAGCAAATATCAGAATATGATACAAGATTTGGCTGCACTGAGATCTTTGCTGAGGGAGAAGGCTGACCATCAGAGATTTTTCTTGAATCAGATCAGCTTTAGGAAAGTAGTGAATCAACTGGAGTTTTTAACCTTTTTGGTGTCATGGACTTCTTTGGCAGTCTGGTGAAGCCTGTGGACCCCTTCTCAGAAGAATATTTTCAAATGCATAAAATAAAATTACAGGATTAGAAAGGAAACCAATTATACTGAAATACAGTTATCTATTTTTAGTTCACAGACCCCAGGTTAAGAAATTCTGATTCTGGCTCATTAAATTTGGTTCCTTCAGCCTGGATTTCTGTGCACATTGACTATCGACCCAGACTTACTAAAATCAGAAAATGTAAGAATAATATGAGAAACAGAGAATGATTAGAGAATTCCCATGCTTCATATGAACATTCAGAATATCACAGCAAGTTCTAGCTACACCATTCTTTCCCCTGCCTTCTTTCTGGTTTCCCAAATGACCTATTGTTTTGTTCCAGAGCTAGCAAAAACTGTAAATGTTTTATCTTTCTCTCTTGCAATACAGACTCCTTGAGAAAAGTTTTGAGCTGAAAGAACAAGACTACGACAAACAGATTCACTCTTTGAAGGGAGAAATTAAGACTCTGAAAGAAGAGAAATTGCAACTGCAGCATCAAATGGAGGAAGAACAAATCATTTCCAGTGGCTTGAAGGGAGAGGTAGCCCAGCTGACCAAGCAGACAAAGGTAGAAATGGAGATCTCACTTCTGCACTTCAGATCAAAGTGTAAATAGTAAATGTGCAAAGATACTAATTGTTGGAGTTCACAGCTCGCTCAGAATCACACTGAACGGTATCCTTTATAAAGCCAAAGAAGAAAATGCCTTCCCTTGTCCATTAATCCAAAATATAACACCTAGAAGTTGACTTTAAAACTAGCATTTTGTCATTAGTTGTTTTCTTGTGTTACTAAAAGTTGATTATTCAATTTGTTTGGACCACTATTGAAGGTTTATACATTACCAGACAGCATGAGAAGTAGTGTGGCAGAGTGGTTAGCATTCTGGACTTAGAGTCAGAAAGACCTGCTTCTGACACTATGTTCTCAGGAGGTGGAGTAGTGGGTGGAATACTGGGTTTGGAGTCCAAAAGACCTGAGTTCAAATCCAGCCTCAGGTATTTACTAGAAGTGTGACCCTGGGCAAGTCACTTAACCTCATTTGCCTGTTTCTTCATCTGTAACATGAGCTGGAGAAAGAAATGGCAAGCCTCTCCAGTATCTTTGCCAAGAAACCCCCAAATAGGGTCACAAAGAGTCAGACACAACTGAACAACAACAAACGTGTTCTCTTGGGTCAATCACATAGCCTGTCTGAGCCATATTTCCTCATCTACAAAATAGAAATAATAACGACCTATGGAACCTATATCAAAAGACAGTTGAGAGACTCAGATGAGATAATAATATGTATTAAGTGCTTTGCAAACTTTAAATTGCTGTGCAACTATTAGATATTCTTATCATCAGCATCCTTAATAAAATGTGGCCAACAATGAGATCTTTTACAAATTAAAGTATAACAAACATTCTAAAGTTCTTTGCGGTGATCTATAAAATAACCATGAGAGAATTTAAATACTATGATGGAACCTTCCATTTATACCTACTCACTATTGGAAGGAAAAGATCCCCAAAACCAATTAGCCTATTTAGAAAATATTGAGACAGTGTGACATAGCTGATCTTATCACCAGGAGATTGCAAAGAGGTTCAGGTCCCACCTTCAGCACATTCTGCCTGTGACACATTGAGAAAATCATCTAACTTTTCAGTGCCCCCAGGCAACTTTGTAGGACCATAAATTACAGTAGCAATTGCTCATGTGCATTTGTTGGGGAAGCTTCACCAGGAACCTTCCCAAATCAATGAAATGATAGTCCTGGACCAAGAAAAACAGATTCACTGTGACACGAACATGCATGCAACTGTCTGTGAATGGCATCTGCTAGACATATCCCTTCTATTGGACATGTCCCTTCTCTGGTCTCTTAGAATTGTCTCTGTAGTTTGGATGAAAAACCATGAGATGGCATTCAGTCAATCAACAAGGATTTATTAAGTGTTTATTATGTGCCAAGCACTGTCTCTTATCTTTGGCAGCTAAAACCTCTCATTTGAGATTTAATAATAATCATTTAAACTCATAGTATTTTAAGGTTTGGGGTTTTTTTGAGGCACATTCCCGATAAGAACAATTCAAGGTTGGTAATTATTATCCCCATTTTGCAGATGAGAAGACAAAGGTTCAGAGAAGTTTAAGTGATTTGCCCAGTAGTCACTTGCTATTAGGTTAAGTGCCTAGCAGAGCTACATTGAAAATGACATACCGCCCTTTGTAAGGAAATAAACTCCTTGTTACTAAAATACAGCTATATGACATATAACTAATTCCTAGGAAGAACAAGGAAACTGACAGACCACTTGAAACTGAAACAATCCCCAAATCAGTGGTCAGCGAAGGAGCAATCATTTTCTATGTATTCACTTTGGACACAAACCCCTTGATGTCCTCTCAGACAAGGTTCAAATATTTCTTCAGAGGCTTTTTCTTCCTGCCTTATTCAGGGCTAGGAAGTTGTATGTTCAGGTCTGTCTCTTTCCCTAACTGCAATTGCATATCCTTCGTTCTGAGAGGACTCACCACTCATAACGGAGAGTAGAAAGGTAGGCAGAGAAAAGGAAACCTCTGTCTACCCTAAAATTCGAGCTCGCTTTGGTTGTTTCCTGCCTGCTACTGTTGTTCTTGCTAACTCTTTAGACGATCAGATTCTGGACCCTGCCTGGCTGCCTACACTTAGGCTACCTACTCCATCCTTCCTGCCCTGCCCGACTTTCTTGGATTCAACCTTTAACCTGCTTGTCTCTAAGGTAACTTTCCAGATCTTTTCTGCCCTGTCTGCTCATTTGGAACTCATCCTCTTTTGGCTATACCTTTCCTTCCCCAGCCAGATTCCCAGCCCTTACCTCTTCTAGTTAGTCCTACCCCACTGATGCTCCCTCTCGCCAATCACTTAGATGAGAATTTCTTGTGATCAAGAGTCTTCCTGCAGCAACTCAAAGGTCTCTTCCAATGCTGGGTCTATAATCCTGTGGTTTTTTTCCTACCTACTACACTGGTCCTTGGATGTGACTGGGTTTCTGAATGTCCCAGCCTACCCTGTTAGTAATGTTAGTTTTCCTAGCTACAAAACTGAAACCAAAGAAAACGTTTAAATATAAAAAACTAACAGGCATATGGGGCCCTTGGTTTACAGAGGTGTTGCTTCTCCTCTATCTTCCCTCAGCCCCTGATGCTGACTGAAAATAAAACATGGCATCAAGAAGATGATAGCATCCCCCATGCCTCTGTTTCCATATCTCCTGTTCCACGAAGGGCTATTTGGTTAGGACGTAGAAAAGCAATTTTATGTGTTCCACATGGGACATCCTTTGTGACTCTTTCTCCCTTCTATACCCCTTCTCTGTCTATACTTTGATAATTGTCTCCTCTATGCAGTGAGGAAGTTACTGATTAACCTCTGCTTCCAGTGAAGCTGTTAAGCAAATCGGAGGAGTGTCATTAAAGCTGACTTTGTTTGGGCAAAGACTTTTGTTTTTGTTCTTCATGACTAAACCACATTTATATTTACAAAACACAGTTTTAACAATTAAACAACAATTTCCTCTACACCAGCCTCAGTTACATTACCAGAGTCCTTCACGTTGATCTATATGAGAAGGAGATGTTTACCACTCCTTTAAAATGAAGGTGCATCTTGTGAACATGTGGTGGAGAATACCCAGTCAGGTATATATTATTTTGGTAATGTTACATTTATAGGCATTAGCAATTCTAATTTTAAAAATTTGGATCATTGTTTTAATCCAGATGATCTCCGAGTTCCAGAAGGAGATAGAGCTACTTCAGACACAGAAGTTAAATGTGGAGAAACACGTCCAGTCACAAAAACGAGAAATGAGAGGTAATGGCAATACCAGTCTGTTTGTTGGCATGGCAGTTGGTTTATTATGGAACTATGGAAGTGAGATACTTCACCAGCATTAGGCCATGTTATCTTCAATGGAAAGTTTGCCTGTATGAGGCTAGAGAACTGGGACCTAAAAGGATGGGAAAGAATAGCAGGCCTGCACATCCAAAATAATAGTAATAATGATAATAATTAGCATTTATGTAGGACTCAAGGTATACAAAGCTCTTTGCAAATATTATCTCATTTTAGCCTCATAATCATTCTGGGAGGTAGTTGTTATTGTAATCCCCATTTTCCCAATGAGGAAACTGAGGCAGACAGAAGTTAAGTGATTTGCCCAGGGTCACACAGCTAGTTAAGTATCTGAACTTGGGTCTTCCTGACTCCAGGTCCAGTGCTCTGTCTGTGTCTCATCCACTGGTTTATACTTTGATTTTACTTTCAGAAAAAATGTCCGAAATTACCAAGCAACTTCTTGAAAGCTATGACATTGAAGATGTAAGAAGCAGGTAAACTAACACCACTTAACATTTCTAAGACATTAAATATGAGAAAAGAACAAAATGTAAAGGGGGGAAAGTCACTGATTTCCTTTTCTGTGCTATTTCCCAGACTTTCTGTAGAAGATTTGGAACATTTAAATGAAGATGGAGAACTTTGGTTTGCATATGAAGGCCTAAAGAAAGCAACAAGGTGAGAAAAAACAATTAGATTGTCCTTGTCCTTCTTTCTCTTCTCTCTCTTCTCTTTTTCTTTCTCCTCTCATCCCTTCTTCCTTTCCTCTTCCTCTTCTTTTTCCATTCGTCCTTCCTACTTTTCTTCCTTTTCTTCTTCCTCTTCTTTGCCTTATCCTTCTTTCTCTTGTCTCCTCCTCTACTTCCTCCTTTCTCTTTTTCTTCTTCCTCCTCACCTTTCTCTTCTTCCTGTTCTCTTTCTTTTTCTCCTCTTCTTCCCCCTATACTCTCTCTACCTCTTCTCTATCATCTTCCTTATACTGCAGAAGTAGGAACTCTTATATGTAAACAGGAGGTTTAAAATATAGTCTTTAATATCTTCAAGGGGGGACTTCAATAATCTAATTTCATTAGTGTGAACATTCCCTCCACTGATACAGACGGCCAACTCCTCTCTCTATATGTTAGTAGATATTCTTCCAAAATTGCTGTGGTCAAACATATGGTATTTAACAAAAGAGTAAATGCTTTGTATTATTATATTATATTATTTATATTTATTTATTATATTATCATAATTATTTCATTTCATCTAGAATAATTTCCCTGACAATCTAGTAATGCAAGCACTTGATAGTGTTTTGTGGGATAAGAAGTTCATTAATGGGTAAATAAAATCTATAGAATAGAAAATCCTTAAGAATGTATAAACTGGAATGCTATGCTCTATTTTTGACTAAAGAAATTTGGG
>CM053624.1:130560285-130582799 GCA_028646595.1 Phalanger gymnotis
AACCATGAAAAACAAGTCAATGACTTGCTAAAGGAGACCCCAAAAAATACTGAAAAATATACTGAAGAAAACAACACCTTAAAAAATAGACTAACTCAAATGGCAAAAGAGCTCCAAAAAGCCAATGAGGAGAAGAATGCCTTGAAAGGCAGAATTAGCCAAATGGAAAAGGAGGTCCAAAAGACCACTGAAGAAAATATTACCTTAAAAATTAGATCAGAAAGCAATCACTGAGCCAGAGAAACATCAGCCCACAAATTACCCCTAGACCAATGGGAACAAATCCTATTTTTCACCAACAAAAACATAAGAGAAATTTTATTACCACAACTGAATCACCCTTTCTATCAGTGTAGCATGGGAAATGGAGTACTATTAGAAGGCAGAGAAGAAAGGTAATTTATTGCCCAACCTAGGGTCATAAATCTAGAGCTGGAAGGGGCCATAGAGGTCATCTGCTGCAACCTCTCCATTTTACAGATAAGCAAACTGAGACCCCAAGAGTTTAAGTGACTTGCCCCAGAGTCACAGAGATAGGGTTCCACCATTGCCATCTCAGCACAGGGGAGGCTGACACTCAGTGTACTCATGTTGCCAAAGCTGTAGAAGCACTGGAGAGATCTGAACCAAGATAATAGTACACACGTCCTCTCTAGATCTCTGAGTGTTTTTTCCTTTCCCAAAGGAATGGCTGCAAGAGGTAGTAACTGAATGAAAAGGAGATTGATAACATCAGTACTCCCAGTAAAGCCTTTAGGGGGACCACTAGGTGGAAATGGGGTTGCATTGATCTGGCTAACCTATCCCTTAGGGTGAGCTCAGGGTGTGATGAGAATGAGTATTGTGAATGCGGATGGAGAGAGAAGTACTGGCTGGAGCTTATGCAGTGTTTGGGTCTCCTCCCCACATTTCCTCAAATATCTTTATCAGTGCCTTGTGAAGGTTTCTGCCGCTCTTGAGCTTATTCATGCCAGAACTGGTGGAATAAGTGATGATGGATCTGTGTTTCAAACTCATCAAAGAGCTGTCTTCTAAGTTCTACCAGCTGAGCCCAGCAGGCACTGCTATGTAATATTTTATGTCAAAGGAAGCCACATTCTAAAACAAAAACAAACAAACAAACAAAAACAACAATGAGTTGATAACCCAATTTTCTTTTATCATTACAGGATCTTGAAGAAGAGTTAGACATGAAGGATAGAATGATTAAAAAGCTGCAAGATCAAATCAAGACTCTAACCAAGACAAGAGAGAAAGGTAAGAGACACAGAGAGAGAGGAAGAGGGAGAGGGGGAAGAGAGAGGGAGGGAGGGAGAGAGAGATTGAAATTCATTTTCCCACTTTCAGTGGATCCTACTGTCAGCTAGCTGTCAGTTAATCTACTAATAGTGTCAGCTAAGGATGTGACCTTCTTTTGTATTTGCATTTTAATATGGGACCCTGAGCAAGTCATTTAACCTCTGTTTGCCTTAATCCACTGGAGAAGGAAATGGCAAACCCCTCCAGAATCTCTGCCAAGAAAGCCCCAAATGGAGTTAGACACAACTGATCAACAAGAACAAATGTAATTCTTGAAAACCCAAATGGCGGCAAAAATCAAAGGAATAAATTTTCAATGATAGATTTTCCAGCACTCTTATTGGCTGAGGGGGAAATACCTAAGGGAGGCAATCCTCTCCAGCACCCCACCGGAACTATCATGTACGTAGATCTCCAATTAGCCAGTTTATAGGGACAACCACAAAATGAGTTTAACCTCTTCCTCTATCGAACTACTTTTTTAACCATAGAAATGAACAGAGACTAAAATTGATCTGAATTTCCTCTTTAATCTCTTGCACCCACATCCATATTCACAGAGACCACCCTCCAAGAAAGGTAATTAGAGGGAGGTGGAGAAACCAAGGAAATGGATATTTGGTCCTGAATATTGGCTGCCCAACATAATTACGTTTTCCTCCTCATGTGTGCACGGTGTGGAAAGGCCTATTGATCAGCTATCCAATGGCCTTTTCTTGTCCTTCATTCTTCTTGACTGCTCCACTGCGTGAGACATTGCTGACAACCCAGAACTGATTTTTTTTTTACCTGTGACATCTCTGACTTTACTTAACTCTCCCTCTCTCTCTTCTCCCATTTTATTTGCTAGCTTTTCTGGTCCTTTTTTGTTGTGGGGTGAGTTGAATTAGGTAGCCTCTGAGGTGCCATTAACTCTAAATCTGTGATTCTCCTTCCCTTAAATATGATCTTCCCCCAAACCTCTGCCCTTGAATCTCTGGAGGGTGTCCACATCCAAGGCAGCTGCAATGGGGGAAGTGGCAGTAGTCTCCATTTGGTTAGCTTTTGAATATGTACTGTCTTGCACTAGACTTGTGTGCTTTTCTGACTGTGGGATTCTATTTCCAGCCAATGAGGTCCATGCTTCATCAGAACCCAAAGAGTACATCGGGATGATGGAGTATAAGAAGGAAGATGAAGCCAAGCTGGTGCAAAACCTCATTCTTGGTACCTTTCTTGGACATTTGGGATTTTCTCATTAGGCTTAAGAATTTAGATCTTAGGCAAAAACCACAGTGACCAGGGATTGATCACCAAAGAGATCTTTCACGTTCTTTCCTCTCTACCCCCTTCATTTATTGTCCCTCCCCTTGCCTTCTTTCCTTTCCCCCCATCTGGCCATGGGACTAAGTCCAGCCAGGAACAAAGAGGGTCTAAGGAACAAATATTACCTAGGAATTTCACATGTGATGTAACTCCCCGTAGTGGTCACTGCTGCTGTTTTTGTGCACCTCCCCCTTTCTGAAAAAATGTAGTCTTGAGTGAAGGTGGGATGAGCTAGGACTTCAGCCTCCTGCTCAGGCCTTATATTGATGGAATCTGTGGTGCAAAGGGGACATGAGAAGTCAGTGGCAGCCATGTCCACAGGCCAAGGAAAGAGTTAGGCAGGACTCTGAGGAGCGGAAAAACACATCAAACACCCTTGCAGTCAGTCACATTAAAAGAAATTAGAGTAGCCATTATTTGAACAAATACTAAGTAGCTGAATTAATGCTTTGTAATTATAATTTTCTTCCCTTCTCTACCACCTAGATCTGAAGCCACGTGGTGTGGTTGTGAATATGATTCCAGGCCTGCCAGCTCATATCCTATTCATGTGTGTACGTTATGCAGACTCCCTAAATGATGTCAGTATGCTGAAGTCCTTCATGAATATCACCATTAGTGCCATCAAGCAGGTCATTAAGGTAGGGAACATTTCCTCACAAAAACACTGGGGGTTCCTTCCTAGGTTATGATGTGGATTCGAATTCTAGCTCTGAAACAACCAATTTTGTGACCATGGGAAAGTCATTCAGTCTCTGGGGGCTCATGTCTTACCTGCAACAAGGTGATAATGATATTTGCACTCTGAACCTCATGGTGTTGTGATGAAGAAAATGCTTGTAAACCACAAACTTTTTAAGAATATGACTTTATTATTGTTGTTACTATCAATACCTTGGGACTGGATGGTGAAAGAATAGGATATGTGAACAGGAGGAATTAAAAAACAGAAGGAAATCTCCCAGAGTCTTGGGGAACAGGAAGAAATAGGACAGTTGTTTTCAATAAGTTTTTTTATTAGGCTTTAAGTGAGAGTGGCTTATTCTTCCCTCAGCCAATCATCAGGAATTTCTTGTGTCCCATCGATTTGATTGGAGGACTCTTCAATTTCATCAGGGACTCCCCTGATCCACCCTACTTACACTAACTTAGTGCCACTGCAATTTTTATGTGAGAGATGGAGGAGGCAGGGATTGGAATTTTTTTGCATAGCCCCAGAGGACAAGGTAAAAAAATTCAATGGTGGTTTGTCAACAGTGTCTCATGCAGTGGAAAGGAGGCGGATTTCTGATCAATGGAAAGGGGAAAATGGAATGGGCTGTCTCAAGTATCTAGGGACTTGCCCCTTCCTAGAGATCTTTAGCAGGAGGCTGGGTGATTCCTTGTCAGGATATTGTAGATGGGATTTATTATGTGGGTAGCAGGTTGGAATAAAACAGACGTGTTCCTGGATAAGTGGAATTCTAGTGCAAGCAGCTGCTTTTAAGATTAACCTGGCCTCTCCATTTCTACCTTTCGGCATTCTTGATGACCACCCAAGTCCTTCCTTCGTATATGGCTAGAGGAATATGACTAATGTATCTAGGGAAAATGCCTTTTTCGCTAAGAAAAGCAGATTTAAAGAAACTAATAGATAGATCTTTAGTTAGATCTATCGATAGGTATACCATTAGTTAGATAAATGCCTTCAATTTTTCTCTTAGTCAAAGGAAAGGTATAGCAGGGTTATGATAACATGCTGAGGACTATTATGTACATAGAAGAAGGTATAGACTCGTTTTGCTTGGCTCTAACGGGAAGGTCTAGATAAAATGGATACGGGTTGTAAAAAGGAAGATTTAGGCTTCTTAATAATTAGAGAATCCAAAAGTAAGTAGCTTGGGCTGTCTTGAGAGTTAATGTGTGCTAATAATGTGTTATCCTCATCTAAGGTCTTCAAGCAGATGCTGGGCAACCACTTGTTGGTTCCCTGGTAGAAGAAAAAATAAAACAAAACTCGTGTAGTCCACAGCTTGTTTTGCTGTCTTGTAAGAGTCATTGATCAAACAATGTCCTTGTGATCTCCTAGTAATGAGAACTCCACTGGTGGCAGCTTTTCTTACTGTGATTCAGTTTCTATAACTGCCATCTCATCTAATTGGCTACCAAGCCACTCTGCTAAGCAAAGGATGCGTGTCTTGCTTTAGGTCTATCATCAGGCCATGCGGAAAAGAAAGGTTACTCTCAATATTTTGAAGCCAACCCTTGACTTTCCATTACCCAAAAAGAAACAATTTATTAAATTTGTGGGTTCCTATGCATTTAATTAAAGATTTATCTTGTTTTATATAGCAGAAAATATATCAGAAACAGCATGGCATAGTGGATAAGGTAGACTTCAGTTCGAATGCCATCTTTAACACATGGGTTGTGTGATCCTAGGTGAGGCAATTAACCTCTTTGTGCACTAACAATAAGGAGGCCCAGGAAGGTTGAGTTGAGACTTGAAGCCAGGAGGCAGGCATGGGGGACAGCCAGGTGTGTATCAATCACATATTAAATATATTCAGGGAGATAGCCATGGGAAGAAATGTAGCAGAGTACTTTATTAGGAATTCTCCTTTTGTAATGTGAATAACTGTCCACTATCTGTTTTATTAATTTAGATTTTCATATAATGGATCTTGTTGAAGCAGGTGAATCTTTCTTTTTTCAGCACCAAAAGGGTTCTATTTCTTTATGTCAGAAACCCAGAGTTTCCCTGTTTTCTGCATTGAACTCTTCCACATTAGATATTTATAAAACAGAAGGTATGCATGCATCATAAGTTTAAGACATTGGGATTGATCAGAAATGAACAAAAATCCCTTCCTCTCTTGCATCTTCAATCTCTCCAGTTGTAGCTTTTTCTTCTCCATCTTTAAATATGTTTAGGTCTCTCATATCTTGAAACAAGCCTTTACTCGCCCTCTTTTAGCTGTCTATCTTTTTTTTACACTGCCAGACTTTTTGAATGAGTAATCTACATTCACTCTTTCCACTTCCTTAATGCTTCCACCCCTACCACTCTCATGAAACAAAATTCAGTGAACTCTTTCTCCTTAACTTCTCTGCAGTGCATATGACACAGCTGATTACCTTTCTGAGAAACTCTCCACTCTTGACTTCCATGACACAATTTCCTGATTTTCTTCCTAAAACATTAACCCCTGTTACCCCAAACTGTTGGAGTTCTCAAATCTCAGATATAGATTCTCTGGTCTTCTGTCTCTACTTTTTCCTTTCTAATTGTTTTAACTACCATTTCTAATTCTATTACAAAGAGATCCTTAAGCTCGTTGTAAGGAAAAACTCCCTAGTAATCAGAACTATTCATAAATGGTAAGTGCTGCTTCTAGAGATGATGGATTCTCCCTCACTGAAGGTCTTCACAGAAAGATTTGATAATGACTATTTATCAGGTATGATGGATAGGAGATTTTTTTTACTATGTGTGACTTGAACTAAAAGATTTCCAAGGTCCCTATGAAATTCTGTGGCTCTGTTTCTTACCTTTATCTTTGATCTGGCTAAGCTTTAGTCCTCTATCTCCAACAGCCTAGAGAATACCTGTACACTGTTACCTCACACTCAAAACATACCAAATTGAACTAATTCTCTCTCTCTTTTTCTGCTTTCTAAAATGAATTCTTCTGCTTAATTTCTCTATTTCATAAGATGAAAAATTCAGAACTTCTAGGGATCTTAGAGACCTTATCCGATCTTAGAGATCTAATCCGATTCTCAATGTTTTTCCCTTTTATTTTTTATTAAAATAATAATTTATTTTTCCCTAATTACATGTAAAAACAATTTTTGACTTCATTTTTTTAAATTTTGAGTTCCAAATTCTCTCCCTCCCTCACATCCCTGAGATAATAAGCAATTTGCATGGGTATTATACTTGTTCGATCATACAAAACATTAGCGAAAACAAAAATAAAGTGAAAAATAGTATCCTTTGATCTGCATTCAGACTCTACCAGTTCTTTCTCTGGAAGTAAATGGCATTTTTTATCATGAGTCCTTCGGAATTGTATTAGATCATTGTATTACCGAGAATAGCTAAATCAATCACAGTTGTTTATCATACAGTATTACTGTTACTGTGTACAATGTTCTGGTTCTGCTTACTTCACTTTGCATCAGTTCATATAAGTCTTTCCAGGTTTTTCTGAAATCAGCCTGCTCATCATTTCTTATAGCACAGTAGTATTCCATTACAATCATATACAACAACTTGTTCAACCATTCCCCAGTTGATGGAGATCTCCTAAACTTCCAATCTTTTGCCACTGCAAAAAAGAGCAGCTATATTTAAATAGTTTTGTACAAATAGGTCCTTTTCCTTTTTTTTGTTTTAAATCTCTTTGAAATCCAAATGTAGTAGTGGTATTGCTAGATCAAACAGTTTTATAGCTCTTTAAGCATAGTTCCAAATTTCTCTCTAGAGTAGTTGGATCAGTTCACAACTCCACCAACAGTGCATCTAATCCTCTTGTTGTATAAAGAAACCCAGAGAAGTTAAGTGAATTTTTCAATGACATAAAAAGAGTATTATAAGTGGGGTTTGAATCAGATCATCTAACTGCAAAGGCAGAACCAGCATTATCCCAAGATCAAAACTCTCAGAATCAACTGTGATTCTTAACTTTTCTTTATTTGGAAATTCAGTCAGTCACTAGGTTCCTGGTGATATATTCCAATATTTCTACTCCCATGATAGGTCCAGGCCTTCTTTACATGATGCCTGTATCACTCAAAAAAGTCTTCTATTTAGTCTCCTTTTCTCTAGTTCTCCTCCCCCAACCAATCTACTACATACATAGACAGATCTGTATATACACACACATATGTATATATGTACACAGAAAGAGAGAGACTTCTGTCAGACTATTTTTTTAAATCTCATTTATCATGTCATTCCATCATTTAGAAAGTTCTGTGGTGAGGGATTAGGGCAGTAAGAACATAGAGGACAGTCTAACTGTAGGTAAAGTATACTAAGAAAAAGGGCAGCCAATTTCCCCACCAGCTGATGACCTCTCAGGTTCTGCCCACCAACCTCCAAAAGGATGTGGGCCATTATTCTCTAGACCAGAGGTGTCAAACACCCACCAGATTAAAATGTAATTGGGAAATATTTATCATAATAAATAAAAATACAATAAAACATAGATAATATTGCATTTTAAGATTAAGTTATATGTTGTCCACAGGGATCCTTATGTATGAATTAATGGTTCCTGTTTCTAGTTGAGTTTGACATCACTACTCTGCTGTTGGAAGAGAGGGTATCCTTTTGAATGATGACATCATAAGGCAGAACCCAACCAGCCCTGACCCAATACTAGCTTGGGATAGCCATTGCAAATAATGGAATCAGCATGATGCTTGAAGTCAAACAATGGCATTGTGTATTTGAGAGAAAATAAATAGATAAATCCAGCTAGAGCAAAGAGTAGTGGGAAATGATAACAATAACTCACATTTATATGACACTTAAAAGTGCTTTCCATAAGTTATCTCCTTTAATTCTCACAGTAATGCTGTGATGTTCCCAGGGTTTAAAGTGAGTATCTGAAGCAGAATTTACACCCAGGTTTTTCTGAATACAAGTGTAGACCTTTGTCCACTCTGCCTTGTTGCTCCTCAGTTGTGGAAGCCTTCGGCACTAGAGAAGTTTAGGTTTTATCCAGCAGATAATGGGTAATCATTGGGGATTTTCAAGGGAGGGGGAGTTATGCAATGGAAGCTATGTTTTAGTAAGATTAATCTGGAGGAAATACAAAGGGCCAATTGGAAGGGATAGAGACTGGAAATAAGAAGACCAGTTAGCATATTATTGTAGTAATACAAACATACTGTGATGAGACCTAAACTATGATAATAACCATGGGAATGAAAGGAAGGGACCCAGGATTTTATGAATGACTTGGATAATAGGGATAAGAGAAAGAGAGGAATGGGTCAAAGTGGGTCAAAGATTTTAAATCTGTGTGGTTAAGAGAAAGATACACTTTAATCTCCTTCACAGCTCTATGATCCAGTTTTTCCTCTGAGAATAGCTTCTCTATGCACTTTACATATCTTGAATGGACATCATTGTTGGCATGTTATCTTCCCTCCCATTAGAATGTTAACTCCTTAAGAGCAGAAATTGTCTTTTTACCTCTCTTTGTATCCCCAGGATTTACTATACTGTCTGGCATACAGTAAGCACTTAAATAATGCTTGTTGACTTAATGATTACAGGAATAAAAATGTTAGAAGAGAGGCCAACTCACATAGGCACATAATAAATGTTTCTCGATTGATTCTACCTCTTTCATAGGGGTTCTCTAAATGATTTCTCTATTCATTGAATATGTGATATCACTTTATTTAATTACATATTTCCCTATTAAACATTTCATGTCTCCTGAACTAGCATGCAAATTCTCAAAAGGCAAAGACTATGTCCTATGTTTCTTTTGTAGCTCCTTCAGTCCCAGTACATTTCTCCACACATAACAAGTACTGGATAGATGTTTAGTAGGCTTTAAGGAAATATTTTTTTTAATGAATGAATAAAAACTATTTTAGCCAAATGATTCCTTAGGGCATTGGTTTTCAAGTCACTAGGTAACTAGGTTGCCATACAGGAAAGATGATAGGTGTTAATGCATCTTGGAAACACCGGTGTTAGTTGTTACTTACTCTGCATGTCCTCATCTTTCTCTAGGAACATTATGAAGATTTTGAGATGCTGTCCTTTTGGCTTTCCAATACTTGCCACTTCCTTAATTGCCTGAAACAGTACAGCGGAGAGGAGGTAGGGCCTGTTGCATTTATATGTTAACTACCTAGCATTCTACAGGCCATTCTAAGCAATCTAGCAGGAACTGATAGAATGAATGTCCTGATACTGTTAAGTTTTGCTAATGTAATGATTATAACAATACCATCTTTCGTTCACATAATACTTTGTTTTTCAAATTCCTTTGTTATATACTTTACCTCAACTGATCATCCCAAATATACCGTGAAGCATATAGTGCAAGTTACTCTTATTCCAATTTGAAAGATGAAGCAATTGGGCTTTAGAGAGGCTAAGGGATTTCTCCAGGTTCACATAGCTGGTTAGCCATCAGCATAGCACCCCCATTCAGTCTTCATGGCATGACCTAAAGCTCATAGAAGCAATCTATTTTGGCTTATGTATTGATTACTAAGTTGAATGCATGTTACTAATGTTAGGATACTAATGTTAACTTTGATATCCCTAATTGTATTCACTGGTGTCTCCTACCTATATCACTTAGGATCCGTTCTTTACCATTTGTGAGAGATGCTTATTAAGCCAACAAAGATTAATGATGTTAATTTTAGTTACTTATCAGCATTATTTCCATAATTAATAAACCCAGCTTGAGAAAGAGGTGAGCTTTTCTGAGGTATTATGTTTGTCTGTCGTTATTGCTGATGGTATAGACTGTTTTATTATCATTAATCCTCAGAAAAAAAATATTTGAAAAGTTGATCACTTGACAAATATCATGAAGCTATTGTCTCAGAGGATCCAGGAGGAGAGTGAAGGGAGGTTCATTTTTATCTGTGTGACAGTCTGGAAAGATCACAGTTGTCATCTTCCAAATTGGGAGAATTTAAGCTCATCAGAAAGTATGAGACAGTTACGAAGGGACATTATATATTGGTTCTTTAAAAAGAAATAGAAGCTGGGTAACCAGGCCTTGAACGATAGATTATACTCTTAATATATCACAGTTTATTTGATTATGCTAATTCAATCTGTTCATTTGATTTGCTATTTTTCTTATAAATAAGTGAATGTGCTACCCACTTCCTTAAAGAGTGGTGGTCATGAACTCAGAGATGAGATTGAGACACTTTTTTTTTGGACATGGTCAATGCAGTCATTTATTTTGCCTGACTATACATTTTTATAAACAGAAATTTGGGGTTTTGGTTTTTTACTTTCTCAATGAGGGGGTGGGATAAGAAAGAGATCATGCATCTACGTACCTAAAAATATAAAGTAGGGTCATAATAGAAGCTCATGATCAAGCTAGTGAGTAAGTATGTGCATTATCTGCATGTACTTAATAATGTCTATTATAATATCAGAGCTAATGGTCTTCTAATGTTTATATTCCCATAATTGACTTTCAGGAATTTATGAAGTATAACACTCCACGTCAAAATAAGAATTGTTTGATGAATTTTGACCTTTCAGAGTATAGACAAATCCTCAGCGATGTGGCAATACGGATTTATCATCAATTCATTATTGTAATGGAGAATAATCTTCAACCGATGATAGGTAAAAAAAGGACTGGATAATCAGCTAAAATGTAACAACACAGACGATATTTGGGTATAGCTGAATAGTATGATTAAGTGACAATCTAATGGCATTAAGTAGTTTATTTTAATCTATACATGTTCCTTTTTATTCTTTATTTATAATGACCTCATAGTCTATAATGGGGTCTCATTACTATTGATAATGTATGTCTTTTAAGAAAAGAACTTCCACTTTTTTCCTGGCTTTTTCTCTATTCTTAAAATCCGGATGTACTTTCTCTAATTTACAATATTTCCCCCCTATTCTTTGATTTTAATAGTTTCAAGCCAGGAGTAAACCATTTCCATGAAAAAAAAATTCCTCTTCCCTTTTCAAGAAGATAAAAGGAGCTGCCCCAAGGGATTTCAGAGGCTCTCTAGTCTAATCCATACCTGACCAAGAATGCTCTCTGTAAGATCACTTAAAAGTAGTCATTCAGCTTTTTCTTGAAGACATCTATAGAGAGAGAATCCCTCCCCCCAAAAGCAGCCTATTCCACATGTGAATAGCTCTAATTGTTAAAGATTTGTTTTCTTGTACGTCAAGCCAAAATCTGCTTCTCTGCAATTTCTACCCACTCCACCTAGTTTTACTTTCTGAAGACAACCAGAACAGGTCTTTCCCTTTCCCATAGTCATTCCAATATTTGAAGAATGTTACGTCTCTCCTCACTGCCTATTCCTCACTCCCACCTCCAAAAAAAATCATCTTCTCTTTAGCTTAACATCCCCAGTTCTTTCCATCATTCCTTATATGGCATGCTCTCAAGGTTCATCACCATTCTATTATTTAGGCTGGTATAGGATTACTTACTCATTCAGTTTGCTGTCCAATAAAACCCCCAGATCATTTTCATATAAACTGCCATCTAACTGTAATTCCCCAATATTATACTTGTGAATCAAAAGTATAAGACATCCCTATTAAATTTCATCTTTTCAAATTTGTCTTCTTGAAGAATCTTTTTGGATCCTGCCATCCACATCCATTTAGCATCATGTCCTCTATGGCATCATCTAAGTCACTGATAAAGTCACTGATAACCAGCACCAGCCCGAAGACATAGCCTTGGGGCAGTACGTGAGAAATGTCCCTCTGTGTTGATGGGGACCTGTTAATGACCACAGTTTGGGTCTGGATGGTCTGCCAGTTATGAATCCATTTAATTATATTATATGAATCCATTTAATTATATTAATTATATTACCTTCTTTCTAGCATCTATCCATTTCATCTGATTTAATTAAATGCTTTGTTGAAGCCTCTACAAAGACATACATGCATCCATCTAATTATGCACCTCTTCAACTATCATACCCATGAGTCATTGAGCTCCTTTTGTCTGTGGTGCTAGTGCCATGAAATTCAGTTAAATCCAACAACTATTTATTATGTGGTTACTATGTGCCAGACACTATGCTAGGTTCTGGGATTTACAGACAAAAATAAAATAGCCCTTGCCCTCAAGAAACTTGTGTTGTACCAGGTACAAATGATATGTACACAGATGTGTCAATAAAAAGTTACTATTGCAATTATTTTCAAAACAATGTTTAACCTCCTAAAAATGAAATATATATTCTTCACAAATGACAGCAGTAAAAAAATAATAATAACCTTCTAGTGTCTCCTTATGGGTGTGAGAAATGTTTTCCATGTTTCTTTTCATGTCTTTCTTCAGTACCAGGAATGTTGGAATATGAAAGCCTTCAGGGAATTTCTGGCTTGAAACCAACAGGATTCCGTAAGCGGTCCTCCAGCACTGATGACACAGATGCCTACACCATGACCTCCATCCTGCAACAGCTCAGCTATTTTTATACTACCATGTGTCAGAATGGGCTGGACCAAGAGCTCCTAAAGCAGGCTGTAAAGCAGCTTTTCTTTCTGATAGGAGCTGTCACCCTGAATAGTCTCTTCCTTCGCAAGGACATGTGCTCTTGTAGGAAGGGAATGCAGATAAGGTAAAGTTAGTAAACCTCTTAGCAAGCTGTGGCTGGCTGGAGAGTGAAAGAGTTGGGAGGGCTTGTAGGAAGAGCTTTTTAAAGCAGGAAACACACCATATGTAACCCTTTTTCATTCATTATGCTGGACATGAGTCCCATCCTGCTTGTTCTGTGAAAGATGGTATAGAATCTTAGAAGATATTAACTTTCTCATGTTGACATAGGACACTTATGCCAGGGAGATTGCTTTAACAAGCCCTATAGACTGCAGAACCAAGAATTCTGACTTTTTTTTCATTGTTGCCTTCTGGGGGTTCCATTATTCCATTATAAATGTTCAGCACCTACTCCGTGAACAGCACTACAGGAGATATAAAGAAGTGTGAGACAGAACTCCTTGCCTTTTAGAAATTTACCATCTTGATGAAGAAATGGGGTGGGGGGGGGGAGCTAACTAACAAGAGCCAGTAAGCTCTTAGAGGAGTTTAGGAGAGAAAGAGATCACTGTAAACCTGGATGGTCAGGAATGGGTGGAATTTGAATAGGGCCTTTAAGGACAGACAGAATTTAGTTTAGTAGAAAGATGAGAGAAGATATTCCAAGTGGAAAAAGAACAAAGAATAAAGAAATATTCAGGAGTGTGCTACTGCACAGTGACCAGTGTAAAGTTTTGAATTGGGAGAAATAGTAGGAAATATAGACTGGGGCCAGATTAAGGTAGGCTTTGAATACCAGACTCAGGAAATGGAACATCATTCTATAGATAATTAAAAGCCACTGGTTTTCAGGACAGGCAGATTTCCTTATTGTTATTACTAGATGCAAGTGGCTACAGCTGCATAGAAGCTTTCCATTTAAAATCATGAAAATTAAAGCCAACATTGAAATATCTTTACAGATAACATCTGTTCTACCACTAGGTACAATGCCCACTTTTCACAAGTGACAGACTATTGCTATTTACTTTCTCCCAGAACTCCCAATTAGATGTCCTATAGTGTTCTGATGGGATCCAATCTTTGTTTAAGTAAACTCAACATCTGAATGGGTCATAGTTTTAATAAACTCCTAATCCACTGATGGGCCTTCCAACATGGTGTTGAGGTATGATGGCAGAGATAGGTTCACACAACTCCAGGTCCTACTGAACTTGCTGTTAGGCTGCAAGACTCAAAGAACTTCTCATCCCAGAAGTTTATTTCTAATACCCATCACAAAACCCCAACCAAATAGAAGAACCAAAGAAGAAACATTTATTTAGCCCTCTCCTCTAAGGAGCTAAATGCTTTTTAAATATGCTTTCAGTCACTCTTACTGTGCCTCCCATAAAATACATAGGCTGGACACATCTCCATTTTGTAACTAGAGACAATAAGGCACAGAGAAGGTGGATAATTTATCCCAAGTTACAAAGAGAATTAGTGTAAACTCTTTTTGGGTAGAGATTATTTCATTGTATACATAGTGCCAGGCATATATAATAAATACTTGGTGATTGGCTTAAATAGTTACTAGTAGTGAATATAGTTAATATTGATGAATAATATTAATAGTTAAGATAGTTAATATAGATTATCTCTAAGCCCCCTTTGAGTTCTAACCTGTGATTCCATGAGATAAGGAGTTCAGATTTTAGAAATGGAAAATGCAAAGACAAGGGTGGATAGGCAAGATTCTCAGGGTGGATACTAATGAAGTGTGATTTAGTGGATTAAAGGAGTTTGCACATCAATCAAAACAGTTTAACCACAGGACAGAGTTGAAAGTTGAGTGGATTAAGACTTAGGTGGGAGGAATGGGGCAGTGAGGCATGGTGTCTGTACTCTACAACATTTTAAGATTTGCAAAGTTCTTTGCTCACAACCCTGTGAGATAAAAGAGTGTGAAAGGGTTATCATTCTTATTTTATAGATGAGGAAACCAAGGCTCTGAAAAGTTAAATAACTTAATTGTGATTGCACAGTAACTCTTAATCTTGGTCCAACCTTTTGTCCCCTCTTGTAGTCAATAGATCAAAGGTTTTCTCTATTACACCATTTTAATTTTTATATGTAATTTTGTTGTCTTTTCCCTTTTTTCTCTTCTCTGGCTTACCAATAATTTGTAACAACTATTCCTTCCCCTTAAGAATATTTCCCAACCCCTTCAGTTCTACCATCCCCTGCCCTACTATGGTCATGAGGATCTCATGTGAATTATGACATGCCCCCAGTAATCCCTGACTCATACCCATGAAGTGCTAATAGATAGGACTGACTCTTCAAAATGGTTGTAAAAAAAATAGAACATGCCAAATTGATGTTCACTTCTACTTTTGCTCCAGGTGCAACATCAGCTACTTAGAAGAATGGCTTAAGGATAAGAATTTGCAGAACAGCACAGCTAAGGAAACTCTGGAACCCCTTTCTCAGGCTGCCTGGTTGCTCCAGGTCAAAAAGATCACAGATACTGATGCCAAAGAAATAAGTGATCGCTGTACTTCACTATCTCCTGTACAGGTAACTAGACTTACTCCTTTGCCTAGGCATTGTTGACAGTGTTCCTACGTTATTCACAGGGGCAACAGTCTAACCAGATTCTCCCTTCCTATGGATATTTTTTGGAAGAAAATATTTTCAGGTCCCTATGGCTGAATTTCTATTTATTCCCTCCACAATTTTATTTTCTCCTTTCTTGGAAGGTGAGGTACAGATCAGGTATTAACATCTTATTGAGCTGTATTGTTAAAAAAGAATGTAATGTGACTTACAAGCCATTTGAACCATTATTCGGACAGGGCTGTACCTTTTTCATGATTACCAATTTGTGTGATGTTTTCAGATCATAAAGATCCTTAATTCATACACACCTATAGATGACTTTGAGAAAAGAGTGACTCCATCCTTCGTCCGCAAAGTACAGGTAAGGTTTATAAGTAGTTTTTTTAAAGTATTACTTCTTAAAGTGAACTTTAAGAGAACTAACTGAAACAATATTTTCAAAGTCTAGGATTAAGCTATATTCCCTAGTATTGGGGAGAGGATCTGGACTTGAAGTCAGGAAGACTAGGTTATATGAGTTCACACACTTAGCAACTGTGTAACCCTGGGCAAATAACCTCTCATGTCCCAGTTTCTTAATCTGTACAGTGGGGATAACAGTAGTGAAGACTGCACAGGGTTGTCATGAAGATTCAAATGAGACTAACATGTATAAAGCACAAAGTACTATATAAATGTGAGCTATTGTCATTGTGCTCTCATCTTTTCTGATGGGCTCAGACAGAAATGATCCAGGGACAAATTGACATCCTGCTATTTTTCTTTTATATTTAATGTTTATAGACCATTGTACAGATGAATTAAATAACTAGGTTTTCATAGTTAATAAAAGTGTTAGAATATAAGTTTACGCCCAGAATACAAATCAAAAAACCTGAAAGCCATAATACAAGAAAACTGTCCAGAACTTCTGAACACAGAAAACAAAATGTCAATCAAAAGAACCCACAGATTGCTTTTAGAAAAAGTAAATGAACCAACCAACCTGAAGCTGCAAACTCCAAGACACCTAGTGGTTAAATTTAATGATCCCATTGGGAAACAACAAATTGTGCAAGGGACCAGAAGAAAGACCTTCAAATATAAAGGAAAGGAAATTCAAATAATGAAAGCACAAGACTATTCTGCGCCCACCAGAAAATGCAGGAGGGGATGCAATAATGTATTCTGAAGGGCAATGGAAATCAAGGTGCAGCCTAAGGTGGCCCACCCTGCAAATCTGAGCCTAACCATAAATTAAATAAAAGTGGATCTTCAATAATAAATAGGCACTCAAAATATCCTTAGGAATAAAACCATAGTCGAAGAGATGATTTGTTTCTCAAATACCTCAGACAACAGAAATATAAGAAGGATAAACATATACAGCAAACGAGGAAAACAACATAACAATAGAAAAACCATTAAGAGACTTCTTTTTAAATGTGCATGATAAGACAACAGTGAAAGCAGAAGTTATATAGAAGTGATGATGGAGAAAGAGGACTGAAACATCATGGACTAGCCCTCAAAATACCCTGCCTACAGATGAATCAATGTTATTTTGTGGGAAAAAATTACAGGAGGGTAAGTAAAAAAGCAAGAGGAGAGGAAGAATGCTAAAGGAGACAAAGGGAAGGATTGAAATGGGGAAAGAATGGTCTTATTTCAGCAGTGGAAGGGGTTACTACATATGTATGCTCCTAAGGGGAAAAATGAGACAGTCTATAAAGGAAGATGAGGAATTAAAGGAAGAATGGGAACGATCTACAGAGAGTTGGTTTTTTATGAGGACCACACATCCTGCCTTAGGAGAAAGGGAAATAGATCTCCAAGAGGCAAGAGTTAATAATGAACTGTATAATCAGACACATAGGAATAATCCTACCCTAGGGCAATATCCTCTCTAGCACCTGCAGGAATGGGTATTTTTGCAGGAGTGAGGCACAGCAGAAAAAAAAAAAGTACCAGAGGGTCAGGCTCTATAAGACAATAACAAAAGCTGTTTAGAAGGGAGAACCCAAATTAGGGACCTCAAAAGTTTAATTCAATTACAAATGCGGAGAATAAATAAGGGCTAGATAAGTATAATGACAAAGACTCAACAGAAATGGAAGATAAATAATGAAGAGAAAGAGGGAAAGAAAATCCTTTTCAGAAAAAGTGTATGTAAAACTAATGAATAAAACAAATTGAAAGGGAAGAGAAGAAGGGGGATTTTATTTGATTATTTAACTGAGAAAAAAAGTGGGGAAGAATTAAATAACCAGACAAAAGCTAAAAGCCAGAAAGAAAAAGAAACTAATAAGCAAAACTCCCAAACCAGGCAAGTGGAGGGGAGGGGCTTAAAGTTGCGAGGAAGAGAGCCCCTAGGAATAGAACCACCTTTAAAAAACAAAAGGTTAAGCTACAACAACTAAAGAGACATGCTCCTGTGTTTACAGTGGAAGAGGGGAAACAATTTGAGGGAGGAACACCTAAATCTCATTCTTATAACTTCACAAATGAATGGGCTAAACAATTCAACAAAATGAAAAAAGTCACAGATGGAATAAGAAACCAATCTACCATAATCTGTTGCTTACAAGAAATATATTTTAAAAACACAGATCCACACAATAAAAATGAGGAGCTAGGGAAAAATGCACTATTCAACAAGTGAATTCAGAAAAGCAAAAGTTGCAATCATGCTATCAAATAAAGCAAAAAAAATTCAAAACATAAAAAAGATAAACTACATTGTGCTCCCACATAATTCATCAGCATTTCTACATATCACTAACAAAACCCTGTAAGAAGAGAGAGTAAGAAATACCCCTTTTTAAAATAACTGTAGTCTGTATAAAATACCTGAGAGTATATCTGCCCAAATAAACCCAGGAACAACTACATGAACAGAATTATAAAGCACTTTTTATACAAATAAAGTCAGATTTAAATAATTGGGGAAATATTCATTGTTCACAGGTAGACAGAGCCGACGTAATAAAAATGACAATTCTACCTAGTCTACTTATTCAAGCTACCAAAAAACTACCAAAAAATTTTATTAGGCTAGAAAAAAATAAAATTCATTTGGAAGAGCAAAAGGATAAGAATATCAAAGGAATTAATGAAAAATGTATGGGAAGAAGGTTTGGCAGTAATTATTAAAACTATCTGGTACTGGTTAAGAAATAGAAAGGTGGATCAGTGGAACAGATTAGACATACAATACACAGTATTACTTTATTATAGTAACCTTGTGTTTGACAAATGAAAAGATTTAAGATTTGGGGGTAAGAATTCACTATTTGGTAAAAATTGTTGGGAACACTGGAAAGCAGTCTGGCAGAAATTTGGTATAAATCAATATCTTGCACCATTTATCAAGATAAGGTCAAAATGGATACATGATATATAAAGGGGGATATCATAAGAAAACTAGAACATAGAACACATTGCCTATCAGATTTGTGGAGAAGAATTTATAAATAAGAGACAAAGAACACTGTGGGATATAAAACGAATAATTTTGATTACATTGAATTAGAGGGTTTCTGAACAACTGAAACCAATGTAGCCAAGATTAGAAGGAAAGCAGAAAATGCGGGGCGGGGGGCAGAATTTAAAGACAGTTTCTCCAATAAAGGTCTCACATCTCAAATATATAGGGAATTTTGTCAAATGCATAAGAATAAGTCATTCTTGAATTGATAGTCAAAGGATATGAATAGGCAGTTCTTCAATGAAGAAATCAAACCTATAGACACATAAAAATGCTCTAAATCATTATTGATTATAGAAATGCAAAATAAAATAACTTCGAGATATCATCTCACACCCATAAGATTACTAAAATGAAAGAAGGGAGAAATGACAAATATTGGAGGGGATGTGGAAAAATTGAGACATACTTTTATATACATACATACACACATACTTTTTATACTTTTGGTGGAACTGTGAACTGGTCCAACCATTTTGGAGAGCAATCTGGAATTATGTACAAAGAGTTACAAAACTATGTATACCCTTTGATTCAGCAATACTACTATTATGTCTGTTTCCCAATGCGATCAGGAAAAAAGGAGAAGAACCTAAATGTTCCAAAATATTTATAACAGCCCTCTTTGTGGTGGCAAAGTGCTGGAAATCGAGGGGATGCCCATCAATTAGGGAATGGCTAAATAAGTTGTGGTATATAATTGTGATTGAATACTACTGTGCTGTAAGAAATGATAAGCTGGTTGATTTGGGAAAAATATGGAAAGACTTGCATGAACTGATGAAAAGTGAAGTGAGCAGAACCAAGAGAACATCATATTCAGTAGCAGCAATATTATTTGAAGAATAATTGTGAATAACTAAGTGAATAACTCAACTAAACTATAAAGGATTGTAAAGGAAGATGGTATCCACCTCCAAAGAAAGAATTGCAAAATAAAAATACACATAGTCTGGTTTTACACATATTTGTAAATCTGTGTTAGATGGCCTAGTGTGGGATGAGAAGGGGGAGAGAGACAGTTCAGAACTTAAAATGTAACAAAAACATAAGTTTTAAAAAGAAACCACATTAACAAAACAATATCAATATTAAACTTATATGCTCTAAATTCATAAAGAAAAACATTAACTGGGCTACACAAATACGTAGACCAATAACACAGTAGTGACAGGAGATTTCATTGTTCTCTCTCTGTTTTGGATAAGTTTAACAAAGAGAAAATGTAGAACAACAAAATCACTGGAGAAACTAGTGCTACAAGATTTATGGCATCTTCTAAATGGGACAGCAAAAGAACATCACCAAATGGAACTTTTACCAAAAAAAAGAAATAGAAAGACTAAATATATCCTTTACAGACTACAATACAATAAAAATAGTCAACGGTTCAGGGACCACACTAACAAAGGACACAGACCTAAATGGAGACTTAACAATGAAATCCTCAATAAAGAGTGGTTCAAACAATAAATCATAGGAACAATATGTGGAAGAAAATTATGAGACAACATACCCAAATTTCTGGGATGCAGTTAAAGAATTCCTCCAGGAAAAAAAAAATCTTATCACTACAAACATGTTAGCAGAATAGAAAAAGAAAGGAACTGAATATGCATTTTTTTAAATTAGAAAGTCAACAAAGAAGTCTAAAATAAGAAGAAAGGAATATAAATTGAAAACTCCCCCCAAAAGCCCCACAGAAGTAATAAAACTAATAAAATTGATAAACTTTTAGCCCATTTGATTAAAAAGGCAGAAAATCAAATCAACAAAAGGATGAAGTAAAATCACAACAAAACCAGGATAAAAAGAATAACCAAAAGCTCTTATACATAGGTATGTGCTAACAAAACTGAGAATACAAATATAATAGAAGAATATCTTCAAATATATATATATATATATATATATATATATATATATATATATCCAAACTGAAATCTTAAATAATCTAATCTCAGAAAACAAAATAGAACAAGAAGTAAAGGAATTACCAAAACAAAAGACTCCTGGTCCTGAAGGATTCACAGGAGAATTCTGTCAAACTTTTAATTAAAGAACAACCAGCTCATTTGTTTCAAAAATTGAGAAAGCACTCTACCAGAATCCTTTTGAGACAAATGTAGTCCTTAAACCTAACCAGAAAAGGATAAAAATGGAAGAAAAACTATAAATCAATATCACTAATGAATATCAATTCAATATTTTTAAACGAAGTCCTATCGCCCAGACTACACAATTTATCCAAGCAATAATTTATCATGCCCAAGTTGTATTTTTACTGGGGATGCAATAATGGTTCAACATTAGGAAAACAATCTATGTAATTAATCATATTAAAAACCACATGATTATCTCAATAGATGCAGAAGTCTTTGACAAAGTAGAATGGTAATTTATGCTAAAAACTCCTACCAAGTATAGTCATAGGAAGACTTTTTTTAATATAGAAAACATCTATCTAAAATCAAAAGTAAGCATTATATGCAAAGGTTCTACACCAGAACCTTTTCCAAAAAATATAAGAATAAAGCAAGTACGACCACTCTTCCCGCTATTATATATACACATATATTTGTAAACATTAATGACAACAATAAGACAACAGAAATAAATTAAAGACATAAAGATAGGTAAAGGAGAAATAAGCCTATCTTTATTTGTCGATGACATGGTGGCATACTTGGAAAATCTTAGAGTATCACCAAAGATACTAATGAAGACAATAGCTTCAGCAAAGTTGCAGGCTACAAAATAAACCCCCCCAAATCAACTGCATTTCCATATAAAAATAACAAAATCCAAAAAGCAATAGAAAAGAAAATCCTATTCCAAATAACTATAACATGTATAAAATATCTAGTAATAAATCTACCAAAATACATAAAAGACTTGTATAGATTCAGTTTTAAAGTGCTCCTTAAGGAAATAAAGAACAACTTAAATAGCTGGAGGAATATTCAGTGCTCATGGCTGGGTCATGCCAATATAATAAAAAATGGCAATACTACTAAAGTCAATTTATACTTTTAATGCTATAACAAATTATCAAAAGGATACTTTTGGGGACTTAAGCTATGTCATAAAGCAGCAATCCTCAAAACCATTTGTTTTTGGTTTAAAAATAGAGAAGTAGATCAGTGGAGCAAACTAGATAAGGGAGAATCAGAAACAATGGAACTAAATAACTCTTCAGTAAAGTGGGAAACATAAATTACTTAGGAAAGAAGTCCCTATTTGATTAAAAACTGCTCAGGAAATTGAAAAACAGTCTGGCTTAGACCAACATTTACACCAGATTGACTCTACAAATACATTGTAAATGGGTGTGTCATCGTAACCTTAAAGATCATACTATAAAAAAATTAGAAGAGAAGCAGATCATATACCTCTCATAGCTATGAGCTATAAGGATAGAGGCAATTGAAAAATAGTAAAATAGAAAATAGTAAAATAGAAATTGGAAGAATCCACAGATCACCTCCTCAAATAGATCCCCAAAAGAAAACTCCTGGGAATATTGTTGCCAAATTCCAGAGCTCCCAGATCAAGGAGAAAATACTGCAAGCAGCCAGAAACAATTTGAGTAT
>CM053624.1:130583299-130603319 GCA_028646595.1 Phalanger gymnotis
CTGTAGGAAGGGAAGAGGGGGCAGGTGAGGGGGAATGAATGAATCTTGCTCTCATCGGACTTGACCTGAGGAGAGAATACCATACACACTCAATTGAGTATCTTACCCCACAGGGAAGAAGGAGGAAGAAGATAAAAAAGGGGAGATGATAGAAGGGAGGGCAGATAGGGGGAGGAGGTAATCAAAAACAAACACTTTTGAAAAGGGACAGGGTCAAGGGAGAAAATTCAATAAAGGAGGATAGGTTAGGAAGGAGCAAAATATAGTTAGTCTTTCACAACATGAGTATTGTGGAAGGGTTTTACATAATGATAAGCACGTGGCCTATGTTGAATTGCTTGCCTTGTTAGGGAGGTTGGGTGGGGAGGGAAGAGGGGAGAGAATTTGGAACTCAAAGTTTTAAAAACAGACATTCAAAAACAAAAAAGAAAAGTTTTTTCATGCAACTAGGAAATAAGATACACAGGCCACGGGGCATAGAAATTTATCTTGCCTACAAGAAAGTAAGGGAAAAGGGGATGGGAGGTGAGTGGGGTGACAGAAGGGAGGGCTCACTGGGGAATGGGGCAACCAGAATACATGCCATCTCGAAAGGCAGGAGGGTAGAAATGGGAAGAAAATTTGTAATTCAAACTCTTGTGAAAATCAATGCTGAAAACTAAATATATTAAATAAATTAATAATTTTTTTTAAAAAAGAACTTTGATCACATGAAACTTAAAAGTTTCTACACAGACAAGATTGGTGCATGTAAGATAAGAAAGGAAGTGGTAGAATGGGGACATATTGTTGCATTAATGGTATCTAAAATTTAGAAACAATTAACAAATACACACATAATAGCCACAATAATTCAAAGTTAGTTATGTTCAAAGTTCAAATAGTTCTCAAAAGAAGTACAAAATATTTACAACCACATGAAAGAATTTTCCAAATCACTAATAATAAGAGAAATACAAATCAAAACGTCTGAGGTTTCACCTTACACCTTGCAAAATGACAAACATGATAAAATGCTGAGGAGAAGAGATTGTGGGAAGATAGACTTACTGATGAAATTGTAAAATGGCCACACCATTTTGGAAAATGATTTGTAATTATGCAAATAAAGCGATTGGAATGTTCATATCCTTTGACCCAGAGATTCCATTACAGGGCTTACACCCCAAGGAAGCTATTAATAAGTCAAAATATTTATAGCAGTACTTTTTGTAATAGCAAAGAATTAGAAACAAGATTCCCATTGATTGGGGAATGGTTAAACAAATTGTGATATGTGAATGGAATGGAATATTATTACTGTGTTGTAAGAAATGATGAATGTGGTAAATAGAGAAGCATGGAAACATCTGAACTGAGGCAGAATGAAGTAAGCAAAGCCAAGAAAGCAATATACATAATGACTACAAAAATACAAATGGAAAGAACCTAACCCCACCCCATACACACACACACACACAAATCAAAAGTGAATGTTACAAAATTATAAAGAACAAGCATGACCCAAAACTAGAGATATAAAGGTTGCTCCAACTCATCTCAGAGGTGGGAGGTTTTGCACATAGTTTTTGGATTTTTTCAGTGTTTCAGTTGTGCTGATTTTTCTTCTTTTTCTTTTGTTTCATGAGAGAGAGGGAAGGAGAGATAGTGGAGGAAACTGATGATATAAAAATCATAAACAAAAACTTATTTTAAAAAAATATATAAATGTAAGCTCATAGGATCCTCCGTAGGATCACTAAAAGCATCCTCAGTACAACTCTAGTAGCAGACAGGAGAACAAGGATGACATGTACCTGCTCCTACTCAGTTTTGATCTCTTCTGATAGGTCTCCTTATTTTCAAAGTTTTGAATTTCAATGTAGCTTGGAGACTGAATATTTGGTTTGGTGACATGTATTTAAAATATTATTAAATTTTTACAGATCAATACACCCTCCAAGTACTTGTGGGCAACAGTTTAGTCTTTGATAATGATCCAATTCTAATACAGTTTATTTGTCGTGTTCTTTTGGATATTTTGAGGTTTATATTTGTAGAATGAGGATTTGTTGTCTGTCAGTCAATGAAAGATAGTTAGCTTCTGATTCTAGCTACCATTCTGTGCCTTGCTAAGTGTCATTACTGTTGATATTATGCGTAAATAAGACATGAGGAGGGAAGACCATAGATTCTAAACTATTTGCACTAGGAAGGAGCCTTAGAGATCAGTTAGTCAAATCCACTCATTTCACAGATGATGATACTGAGGCCCAGAGAATTGAAGTCATTTATCCAAAGTCACAGGTAGTAAGAAATACCTTGGATCCAAAGCTGCTGGCAAGTTACCGGCCTAAGTCAGGGGAAAGACAGAGGAACCTTCTAAGTACTAGAGTACATTGAAGCTGTTTCAGCTCTGAGGGTGGGAAGAGGAAAGGAAAGGAAAGGAAAGAAAACACCTACCTGTAGCTCTTTTCTTGTGTTCATCCAAAGCATTCGAATACATTTTTTAAAAACGTTTGTCTTTTGAGTCTTCATTATATTTGGTGACTACTGAGCTTAATGTTGAATCTTTCTTTTAAGTGAATATGGTGTTTCTTAAACGAATTGCAAAAGATTTTGCCTACTTCCTCCAATTATCTGGGGGAAATATATAGCTAGCGAGATTAGCTCAATAAAATTTAAAATATTTGAGGTCTTTTCAGATTTGGACATAGAGTTACACTATGGTAATTTCTATTTATTATAACAAGGGGCTGTATTGTTTTGTGGAAAGACTTGGCATCAAAAGACAGGCTTGACCTCTACAGTTTAGCAGCTATGTAACCTTGTACAAATCACTTAACCTTGATTGTCAGTTTCCTACTCTGTAAAATGGAGACACTAATTATTACACTATCTATCTTATGGGGAAATTGTTGTGAAAAAATGTTTTGCAAATTATTACAGTGCCTTATTAAAATCTCTAGCAGTAACTAATGAATCTGAAGTTTTCTTGGAAGAAAATATGAGCTGTCATTAATAGTGAGAAGTTATAAACCAGTGTAATTAATGGGTCCCCTGAGGAGTGAAAGCCTAGACTGAAACAGAGCATCTAGTGAATCAAAGTTAATGAAAACAGAGTAGTAAGTACTAGAAATAAATATATTTATGTGTCCCCTTTGGAAATTTTAGATATCCAGCAAAGAAGAATGAAAGTATTTATTGATATTACCCTCTTTCCTTTGGCTCTCATTTCAGGCTCTACTAAATAGCCGAGAGGATACAGGCCAGCTGATGTTGGATACCAAATATCTCTTTCAAGTAACATTTCCATTTATCCCTTCTCCACATGCTCTGGAAATGATAGAGATCCCCAGCAGTTTCAAACTAGGCTTTCTCACAAGGTTATGAAAGGACGAAGAACTAGAACTTTTTTCTCAAAAGTTAAATGAAGTTTAAACATTTGGGGATGGCTTTATCAGTTGATATGTGGTATACTTTGGAATGTGATTTGAAAAATAGAATAGAGTCTCCCCAAATTGGTACCATTTCATCATATTTCTTGTTAGCAAAGCCTTCTCTCACTGAATTGTTGACTCTATCCCACATTTCTCCCAGACCTGTCAACTATGGCCAATGCATTTGGAATCCTTGCTTGTCTTTAATGGAATGTCCAGTGCATTTGCTTCTTACTTCATCATCCTTCTGGATCAAAATTAGGACAGATACAACTCTATAATGAAGGAAGAGAGATCTTTGGGTCTACCAAATTTTCTCAGATTACTAAATTGAAAGTCAAAGTTCTAGAAGTTGTTTCCACAGCAGAGAGAAGCAGTAGGGCCTTAGGTTGATAATAATAGACTTTGTCACTATGACTCCTCTTGTTCCCCAATTCTTGTCCATTTATTTGTAGTAGTAGTAGTAGTAGTAGTAGTAGTAGTAGTAGTAGTAGTAGTAGTAGTAGTAGTAGTAGTAGTAGTAAAATACAGTGAATCTGCCATTACTATAACTACTTCAAGGTAAAATAGCATTTCTGAGTCTTCCATTCAAACACAGAGCAATCAGATATAGTGATTACTACATACATATTTCTATGTCTGGTTGTATCATTAAGTTGAGACAATCTCAATTTACCATTCTCACGTTAAGAGAATATTTCTTTAAATTAGATGAATTTTAATTCATGCTTTTGACACTTTTTGCATTAAAAAATATATTCCTTTTAAATAAATTCCCTAAAAATAAATTTTAAATAAATAAATAAATTTTGGACCAAAAATAGGCAACATAAATTATTTTTTCTTAGCTAAGTACACTCTAAAGTATTTCTTTTCATGAAGGACTTTATGAAGTGAGTAGGTAAAAAGAAATCTGCTCCATTCATTTCTCTACTGGAAGGGTAACAAATTTCACCATTGAGATGGGATTGGGACTTCTCCCCCTCCCTTCTAATTTTCGTTCCCCATAGTAAGCAAAGCATCATAAGGAATTAATCACTGCCTAATAGCTGGTGACCTCTGAGTCCAACCCTCTATTTTGCCACTCTGAGAATTCAGGTCTGGGTCATTTTCTATTCATTATTCTTATAGATTCATAGATGACAATCATGATTTTAGATCCTAAATGTATATTTTATATTTCCCTGTATTGTCTTTGGGAATCCAGAGTGAATGTGACTATGCCACAGTATAGCTCCATTAAAAAGAAATAATCTGTGTTATTTTATAAATGATGAATTTATTTCAGCTAACTTAAATATTGTATATGAAAGAATGAAAACTATAACTAACTATAACTGTTAGATTTTAGTCAATAAAATATTTTGCCAAATAAACTTTGCCAGTTCATCTCTAATTAAAAGGAAGGTTTACTTGCTAAGTATTTAAATTTCAGGTGTTTCTCTGTTTAAAGATATAGGCCTCTATAATACATGCATTACATAAAAGGGGAATAGATGCAATTAATTTGGCTCAGGTTGTGACTAAACAGAGCTTGATTCAGCCAGCCTGTCCCACATATGTGAGATCATGGTTACCATGAATCAGAAGCTTCAATGGCTGAAAAATGGTACAGTTCCAAATTTGTGAATTACTGAACCAACCCAGCCCCACAAGCTTTTGTTTATTCACTGATAGAAAGAAAGAGCATTTATTAAGCACTTACTATGTGCCAGGCACTGTGCTAAATGTTAGAGATAAAAATCCAAGCAAGGCAGTTCTCATCCTCAACGCACCAACATTCTCATAACAACATGTTAAAGGGAGCTGGAAAGGGGAGTGGGTACTTGTGCACAGCATGGTTATGAAGAGAGATATCTGGCAATTGAGGTGGAGTTCTGGTTCTGGACAAAATGAAGCCAATCCTCTATCAGAACCCAGCTCCCCAAAGGGGAGAGTCCAAGGTTTCTGTGGAAAGAGGATGACAGCCAGAAGGGCAGGTGGCATGGTAGGAGATGGCTGGGAGATGACTTAAAGACACCCACAACCTTTTGAAAAGCAGTGTTCCAGGGTACTTATGCCCAACCAACATTGATTTTTAATAAAAATCATTATTTTCGCAATCAGTGGATAGATAAAGCGGTTGTCAAGCCAGTATCTGTCACTAGCTTGGGTACAAGGAGTGAGTGCCAGTCACTGATTCATAAGGTAAGGTGCTGAGCACGTGCTTCAGTCAATTATTTTCCCTGGCAGAGGGAGGGTGTGATGGCTAAAACTGCCCCATGTGCCATTTTTTCATTTATCCTAAGAGTGTCCAAATCCAACTGTGTACATGTATTGAATGTACCTATGGATTCCTCATGTATATTGTAGAAATGCTTTTGGTTTCCCTTTCTGACATTTCCTGGGGGTTGGGGGTGGGAGAGGGAGAAGATATTGAATTGAGGGTAGATGGAGATCTAACACTAATCCCCATCCAATCCATACACCGATAACATTCTCATAGAGAACTGGTCCTGGAGTCAGGAAGACCTGAGTTCAAATCCAGCCTCAGACACTTACTAGCTATGTGACCCTGTGCAAGTCTTAACCATGTTTACCTCAGTTTTCTCATCTGTAAAATGAACTAGAGAAGGAGATGGCCAACTGCTACAATATCTTTCGCCAAAAAAAAAACCCAAATGGAGTCACAAATAGTCAAACACTACTGAAATGACAGAACAACAAAAAGTACTGTATGAGAAGTATGATGTCCTAGTTGATAGAGGCTAGCCTTGGAATCAGGAAGACCAGGATTCCAGTCTGGCTTCCTTACCTACTGGCTGTATGACCCTAGGCAAGTCACTTGACTTTTCAATGACTCAAACAATTTAAGACTATAAATTACATGTGAACTCTTAATCCCTATCACTGCAGGGAATTCCCTACACAAAAGACATCATAGATATGGCCATCTACCCCAAGAACAACAAATTCACTCTATATTTCTCTTACTTTAATTGAAGTAGTGCTTTATGGTGGATTAAACATTCAATTTGGATCAGGAAGCCTGGATTCAAGTCCCATCTCTTAACATTTTCTGGGTGACTTTGGGCACGTCACAGCCTCTTTGGCCTCAGTTCTTCTCCTATAAAATAATCCTAAGGTAATTTCATTTGAATAGACGAGGCAACCCTCTCTACCAATGCAGGTCAGCATCATCTCTGCAGCTTATGAGCTTAGAGACCTACTTGGACCACAGAGATGTTAAGTGTTTTCCCAGGGTCACCCAACGCTGTGTCACATATGAACTTGAACTCAGGTCTTCCTGGCTCCCAGGCCAGGTCCGTATACACAACCTCAAGCTACTTGCTTCAGAGGGTTGTTGTGAGGAACATGTTTTGTAAACTACATAATATTATATAAATATTAGCTCGTGTTACTATTTAGCATTATTGCCCATGTCGCATACAAGACTTCTCTGACTGGGGACAGGGATCTTAAAAACTAAGTGGGAAATGAACTTCTGCTGCTTCTAGGGTTTTGCTGAGTCAGACCTGTGGGGAGGGAGCAGGAGAACTGAAAACTATCCCTTTATGTAAAGAAATGTCACTATCACAATATAGTTACTTTCTCCCAAAGACCACCTTCTCCTTTTCTTTGATGGGGAAGGGGAGAAATTAGAATCTCACACATGATTGATCAATGAGAAAACCAAAGTAAAACACTGGGTTGACAAAATGAGAAACATATCAATCCATGTGAATTAAAATACAAAGGAAAATCTTAAAACGGGCCTTCATGATACTTCATGTTTACATAACGATGGAGAGCACTTTCTTTACAACAACTTTATGAGGTAGATGGTATAAATATTATCATTCCCACTTTACAGAAGAAGACATTAAACCTCAAAGAAGTTGTGTCTTGCTGTGGTCACGATCAATAGAACTAGGTTCAGAGCTTGTATTCAAATCCATCCTTTTCTAACTTCAAGACTAGTAGTGTTCTTTCCAGCATACCTACACACATAAACCTGCTCCATTATGTGGAGTAAATTTTAGAGCCAATTAGCTGAATGGCTTTACTCATTAGTTATATATATCTATGAAAATGTATGCAATGCAAGGTACTAATGGAGATACCAAAAGAGAAAAGAAAAAAAAACATAAGATGCAGTCTGTTCTCCAGGAGTTTGCAAACGGTTAAAGAAATAAAATAGCATATCTATGATACAAGACAGTATATGACAGCAGGTCTCAAAGTGTGGTCTTCAAACTCTTGAAGACCCTTTCAGGGGGACCACAAGGTCAAAACTATTTTCATAATAATATTAAAACATTATTTTCCTATTAAAAACTCCCTTTATCAAATCACGTGTGCATGTGTTTGTGTGTGTGTTGGATTTTCTTCCTATTTTTCAACCAAAACAACATACCACAACAGGCACAGATATGAGAATCTGTCTTCTATTAAGCCAAACACTAAAGAAATTTGTTTTAAAAAAATGTAAAACAATGCTGCTCACTCTTCTTGCTAATTTTTTTGTGTTTTGGAAAATACATTTTCAAATAAAATTGAGTTATTTGTGTTAACATGTAATAACTTGTTTAAATGAATTAACAATTTTTCAAAATGTTATCTGTTTTAATTTTTAATAAGATGTTCATGGATATGACCAATATAAATAAAAGATCTTTGCGGTCTTCAACAATTTGTAAGAGTATATAAAGGCATCCTGAAACCAGGAAGTTTGAAATCATTCATATATAACTACTACAGCTACAGGAATCCATCAGAGCAAGAAATTACTTAAAATTAGGGTAATCAGGAAGGCTTCATGGGTGGGGGGGAGTGGTTCTGGACCTTATAGTATAAGTAGGATGTTAATAACTTGAGAATGGAGCTGGAGTGGCCCAAGGAGGCAAGAATATTCCAGGTTAGGAGAATAACATAAACTATGGAGTTGGTAATGTACAGAATAGATTTTGAGTAACTATAAGTTGACTAATTTGCATAGGGTAGTAGGAGATAAGCCTACACATAGCTTATGATCATATTATGTTGGGCCTTCAAGGCTACACCAGAAATTTTTATTTCATTTAGCCAAATATTCAATTAACATTTATCAATTAATATTTATTTATGTGCAGAGTACTAAGGAAGAAACAAAGTTTATATGAGACAGTCCCTGTCCTCATGGACCTTTTAGTCTAGGATGGGGATTAGAGACAAACATACACAAATGAAAATACTGCAAAAGTAGGTTAGAGGGTTGCAAAATGAAGTATTATGTGAGGGCTGAGGAAGAGTGTCATTAGGGATGAGGTAGGGGAAAGACAATATTTTAGTCGGATTTTAAAGGATAGATAGAAATTTAGGGAGGATATTCCAGACATAGGGAACACATCAGGGTGGGAGAGCACAAGGCATGTTCTTCAGGGAGAGAGTGGTCCAATTTGGCTAGAGAATAGATTACATGTAGTGAGGAATTTGAGGCTGCCTTCATGAGGCAATCTAACAAAACTCAATGCTATGCTGTGTAGAGTATAAATATAACATGAGCTATTGGAACCAAGTCACCTGTGTAATATATAAAAATCTAAGAAACAATATGTAAATATACAGTATCCTACCTTCTGCAAATTTTTTTGTACTTTGCAATATGATTTTGTATCACATTACAATTTTTCTGATGAATCTGACTTAGAACTCTTTCAAATTGGATGGTGGTGCCTTGGTTTCAAAACTTTCAGAATGAAACAAATTGATATTTATAGGCTAGCTCATGTATTATCAGCTTTGCATCTCTCATTTAAGTTTCAGTATATATCAATTATAGATACATTATTAGAAAAAAGCAGAAAAACCAAAAAGGTTAAATAAAGGCCTTTCAACAATGAATTAACTTTTAGATGGTTTAAAATGCTTAAGTAAATGTTTCTAAGAGCAAGTAGATCCTGAAAACACATGAAAATCCCTAGAATGGGACTTTTAAGTACCATCTTCTCATGAAACAACAATCATGGCTTCAACAAAACTTCAATAAGCCATGCCAACATCCATAGGAATGTGTGCCTTTTAGCGCAGAAATCCCAAAACTTAATTAAACATTAGTCCTTTATTATTGTTCATGTTTACATTTTTTATGTTTCTCTTGACTCCTGTGTTTGTATTTCTAAGTTTCTACTCTGCTCTAGCCTTTTCATCATGAATGCTTTGAAGTCTTCTATTTCATCAAAGATCCATTTTTTTTCCTCATAGGATTAGACTTAGTTTAGCTGGATAGGTTATTCTTGGTCATAAGCCTGCACCTTATGCTTTCTGGAATATATCATATTACAAGCTTTCCTCTTCTTTAGTGGCTGTAAAATTGTGTGTGATCGAGATTGTGAGTTCTTGAGGATAAAGTATTGTTTAGTTGTGATGGTTGTCTTGCTGTTAGTGCTTTTTAGTTGAGGCAACCACTAAAAAGAACTCAAGTAAATGCCTGGATTCAAGAAGTTGGAAATAAAAAGAAGAGGGAATGGAGGGCAGCTTGAGGTAATGGCAGAATTAAGTGATATATTTATTTGTTGTCCATCCCCACCAGGACTGGAGAAACCTATACATGTTTAATGTTCCTTAGAAAAGAACAGTAAGACTACTGAGGAAAGGAAGAAGACTGGGATTTTAGTGAAAGCTTATTAGAAATGTCTGTCCTGAGAATCTAAGCTGGACAAAGAATGTTACCGAAAGGAGGTCAACAAGAGTCAGAAAATCACAAAATGAGACTTTTAAGCTCTTCTGATCCAATCCCTTCCTCTTACAAAAGAGAAAAACCAAGGAGGTAACAAGTGCCTGGTGACAGATCTGTATCTTTTAACACAGGTCCAAAGGCTGGGGACAATTAATTCAATTAGTTCAAACAATTGAATTGTAACCAATCAATTCATTCACTGCACACAATGTGTAAACACAGCCAGTATCAACCTGTCACAAACACTATGGGGATACTTGGAACTTCCATGAGGCTAAAAGCACCCAAACACTTATTACAGTGACAGATGGGATGGAAGGAAGCTAAAGGCTGAGCTGTAATGCCTTCATAAGTAGATTAGAAGTGTCCAAGTCCCTCTCTGACCTTCTCCATTACAGGACTCTCTTCTCTTTCCACTGATCTTGGTGCAGTAAAAAGGTAAGCATCTTTTCATATCAAATTAGGATAGTTAGCAATCTCATTGAAAGGGGAAGAAAGGAATTTAGTGTATTTTTGCTCTTATTGTTCAAGTATTGATCTAAGGACACTCAGTAAAATAAGGTAGAAAATGTAGGTGGTTTTTAAATGTACTTTTGTTATATATTCTCTAAAATACTCTTATAGGTGATTTTTCCCCCTCACTTTCCTTCTTTCTGGATTTGCTAGATCTGTCTCTGTGGCCTATAATAACTAAAACCAAAATACCTGGCTTTTAGAAACTCCATCAATAACTGAGGTACCAATGGAGTCATATTACACATATCAACTATGTTTCATGCTGTAACTCCTTAATATATTATTAATCTTGCCCTGTATTTTCCCCAAAGAATCTTTTTTCTAATCGGTGATAATATTTGACATTTTTCTTGTGTTCTACAGTTTACAAAGTACTTTCCTTACAACAACCCTGTGAGGGAGGCATTATAAACATTATTATACCTATTTTACAGATGAGAAAATTGAGGGTCAGAGAAGTGGACTAACTTGTCATATGACTTTGAAGTAGTCAAATTCAGGTCTTCTGACTTCAAGGCTAACATACTTTTCATTAGACCATGCTATGTAAAAATATTTATAGAAGGCTTTAGTACTGAAATTCAGTATTGTGAATTTTCTGATTATCAAAAGTTCTCTCATCATAAGATAATGATGAATTTTTGGTTATAAGTAAAATAAGATTTTTAAAATTTTAATTTGTGGACTTGTTTTACTATATTTAACCAAAATAGAATCACATAATCAGACTTAATTCTTAGAAATCATTTCATCTAATCCTCTCATTTTGAAAAATTTTAATTTAAAAAATATAACGAATAAAAATCTATTTTCTCTATACCTCACCTAGCCTCTCTTCCATTGAAAAAGAAAAAGAAAACAAAAATGAAAACTTTTGTAACAAATGTTGATAGTCAAAACAAATTCCCACATTAGCGATGTCTGATTCTGATCCCAAGTCCATAGCCTCTCTGTCAGGTGGTATCTAGCCCCCTCCTTTTAAGGACAAATAAACTAAACCAAGTCAAAGAGTCTACACCATTGATTGCTAGAGGGCTTGAGCTTTCTAAGCTCCCAAATTTTAAGCGTCTTTCTTCTTTTACTTTTCTTTCTCCTTCAAACCCTATATTCCATCTATGACCAAATCCTAGACTCTTTCTCCATAATGATTCCAGGATGCACTTCTTTCCCTCAATTCTTATGGCATTCAGACTTTCACTCCTTCACTTTTGAAATACTCTGCCATCCCAGATGATTTTCTACTGGCAGTTGAATTTCTCTCCAATTAGTGTTAGAATGATCCTCTTAAAGCAGGTTCCCAAACTTATTTGGCCTACCACCCCCTTTGCAAAAAAGAAATCATTCAATGCCTCCTTGGAAATCTACTTTCTTTAATTCTTTAACGGTTTTTTTAAAATTTGCATCATTTCAAAAAATACAAAAATGTTTTTAAAATGATGAATCTTAAATGTAATAATTTATTGTAAAATTGTGGGGGTTTTCCTGCATCAAAGTTTCAATGATGCAATATTGTATCATATAACCATATAATATTGTATTGTAAACAAGTCATTACACACACATTCCTGATGACGCATGGACTTCCTGAAAATGTGCCACACACTCACCTGCCAACATTTGCTTGTTACCTGTAGGCAGGCTTGGCCACTGATCAGCTATAACTTGCATTTTGTGTGTTTATTTGGAAAATAATGCAATCACTACAACTCTGTTACACAACAAATGAAACATGTACACATGGTTTTTCAAAATTTTATTTTCTCTTCTTTCCTTGTATTTCCACCGTCCCTTTATTTTTATTCAACGTCCCCCAACTGCACCTGAGGCTACTACCACTTCCTCCTGGATCATTTCCCCCCAGGGGGCAGTATTGCCCATTTTGGGAATCTCTGTATAATGTTAGAGTGATAGTATTTCCCTACTCAAGAAACCATATTCACATTCACATTTCCTTTATTCCTGCTCCTGGAACAAAACGGATTGCTGACAAAAATTATAGAATTACTCTGACAATCACTAAAAATTCATGCTGTCTCCTTTCACTTGCAACCTGAATTCTCATCATCAATCTTTTCATTAATCTTGGTGTTGGTGTTTGCCTGCTCCACTGCCCTGGGGCTCAGGATCTATGACTGGTTTGCTGAGGGGGGACTTGCTGCTGGCTTGCTGGGATTCATCCTGTCCTTTCGCTCCCCTTTTACTCAAGCGAGACACACCTTTCCTACATATTTTCTAAGTTTCTTGGGCTCAAAGATTGTTTCACCCTGTTTTTTGCTGGTTCTGCTGCTCCAGGATTTGTTTTGGGGCACTTTTTTATGGTTGTTTGGATGTGAATATGGGAGAGTTATGGCAATTTACTGTTTACTCCAACATCTTAGCTTCCAGGAGTCTCCTCAATTCCCTTTCATTAATCTTTTGCATGTATAAACTCTAAATCCTCCCTTCCATCTACTAACTTCTCCAAACCCCTCCACTATCTCATTAATTATGTCTTCTTATCCTATCCTTGCTCCAGTCAAAGGGCTCTGTTTGTTCTTCCTGCCCCTATCCCTACTCCTCAAGTGAATTGCTTAGAACCTTCTTTTACAATCGATATAGTCAAATATTTGGGTGCCTACTCTGTACCAGGCCTCTGCCTTTCCCCTTGTCATTACAATGTGCCAATCCTGATGCCAAAAATGCCCTGACAACTTGAAACCATCCCATCCCAGAAGGCTTTCTTCACTCTACTTGACTAATGACCCCTGTGTTGTCTCCCCTAAGCATGAATGTTCTCAGCTAGATAATATTTATTTGCATCTGTTTTATAAAAGCATTCTTTGGTTGTTTCATGGATATCTTCATCTTCCAAACTATATAGTCCTCAAGAGCAAGGATCATACTTTTCATCTCTTTTGTATCCTATTAGTACCCTGCAAAGCAGCTGGTGCTTAGTAAGTGTTTTATGTTGACTAATATGCCATCTTGGAGATAGAGTCTCCTGCAACTTGGAGCCAGGATAACTGTTCCTTACTTTCCTATACTTTGTATTCAAACTTAACAGGTATAAAACCCCTATAATCTGGCTCCTTCCTACCCATTTTTCTAGACTTATTTTACATTATACCCCCCTCCTTTTAAGTACTCTATATTCCAGTCATATTAACCTAATGGCTGTTCTCTAGACTAATCAATCTTTCTTCCTTTATCACCTCATACCTGTATAAAGTAAGTTTCCTACCTGGTCTTCCTGTCTACATTTTCTCCACTCCAAGCCATCCTATGTACTCATGCCAGATTAATCTTCCTCAAATATAATTCAGCATATCACCACTCTGCTTGAGAGCCTATAACAATCTCCCATTAACAATGACATCACAGAAGCACAAGTTTTTGAGTTGGAAGGGACGTTAGAAATAATTTTGTGCCATTTCATTTTACAGGTGAGGAAACTGAGGCTCAGAGAGATTGTGACTTGCCCAAGGTCACCTAGCAAGTAAATGGTAGGGCCAGCATAGTGTCTGGCACATAATATGTACTTATTAATTTTTTTCCTATTCATTCATTATACCATGCTGCCTCTTGAGTATGAACTTTTCTGGCAGCCTTGAGGCGCCCCACAATCTATGAATGCTCAGTCAAAAGGAAGCAAAGAACAAATTTCTGGAAGCTTTGAAAGTGAAGCCAAGCATGAAATAAGGTCCCTTAGGTGGGAGAGTAGCTCATGGAACACAGGGTCCTAAAACCATGCAAGTGCTGCTTCCAAAAGTGCACCAAAGAAAATGCAGGTGGTTAACAGGAATGAGACATGATGGTTAGTAGGTAGCCAATCCCCAAATGTAATCGGAAAGAGGGAACCTGTATCTATTCTGGTTGTGTACTCATAGATGGGCTCGGGAGGATGGAAAGTCCCATTATATCAAAATTTTTATAGCAGTGCTTTTATGACAGCAAAAGAAAGGCAAGCAGGAAGACCAGGGTTCAAATCCTGCCTGTGATTCATATTGACTGTGAGACTCTGGGCAAAGCACTTAACCTGTCAGTGCCAACTCTCAAAGAATATAGGTTTCAGAAGTTACCTATCTCTACTGGTAGAATGAGTTTCTTTACTGGGAGTTGCCTACATCAATGAAATTACAGGTCCAGATTTTTAAAAAATACCTTTGGCAGCTTTATGACACTGTTCTACCAAAAAATTATAGAGTTGGAGGAAACCTCAGAGACTATCAGATCCAATTTGTACCATCCAGGGGCATAGCCCTCCAATGTTCTGGACCAACCTAGTAATTCAGGCTTAGGAATGGAATGCAATTTTAAAAAACAACTAATAATAAACTAATAAAATTCAATAAAAATAAGTTTACATGCAATATGAGATTTAAAAGGATACAATTACTAATTCAAATGGATGCTGCCTTCTCCCCACTTTTGTATTCACCACAACAGCAGTGCTGGGTCAGAAAGACTTCCTGCCGAGCAGTCAGCATTCCATAAAACCTCCAAATCCCTAGCTCTGAATAGACTGGACTTTTTAACCCTAAGGCAAACTGGTTAAGGCCCTAAATTCTGGGACCAACCCAATTCCCAGCCAATGTAAAGCCGAAGCTGATCCTACCACAGCCATTCTGTCAGCTACTCTGTATTCCAAACGGGGCTTTCCCTAGGGAAACATCAATTAACAAGCATTTATTGTTTACTACATGCCAGGGACTCTCCATGCCTCTGATGACATGGCTGTATTTTCCAATGAGAACTTCCATCCCTGGGTCAGTCTCAATTTTAGGGTATTCCTCCATTCTGTTGTGCCAACACTCCAAGTATCTAAGTCTCTTTAATGACAAAATATAGTTTTACTCTGAAGAAATATCTTCCCACCACAAAACTGTTGCTTGTCAAGTGGGAATCAGCTGGTAGACATTGAGATTTTGATTGATGGCTCAAAGCAGCAGTCTCTGCAGCCACCTCATCCAGAACATTCAAAGCCCACAGTTCTGTCTCCAGGTACACACCTCTAGGGAAGTGAAAATGACAGCAGGTTAGACAGTTAGCTGTAGGAGGAAGTAGGACTTGCCTCTAGCCATAATTCCAGATGATTCCCTCCCTTCATCTATATCCATTCTATGACTGGATATTTACCAAACTCACCATGTGAGGCACTGTTAGGTGCTCTAGCTTTCACCATATTTGGGGCACCTAGTTTCTAGAAATCAGTGCCTAATGCAGAATCTGGAGAATGTAGGGCAGGGATGATTGATGAAGTTCTCTCCAGGGGCCTCATGCAACCTCATTACTCTTACCTTCATGTTAGTTCATAGACATAGTAACATTTTCTGGAAGAACTAGACTCTCAGTCTACAATGCATCTCCTGCCCTATCAGTGACCTTCTTCCACCAGAGCTACCTGTGTCCTGGGCAGCCAAGGTAGAGACCCAGTTGGGAACATGATTAGAACTGGCTACCCTCCCTGGCCAAAATTCAGTTTAGGATTGTACTCCACAACATCTCCCTCTGAAATTTCCCTATTATGTGCCTGGTTTCAGAAGATAACTATAGGAGATTGTAAATGCAGGAATTATGTCATTTCCCCCACCCGCCATCTTTGATGAAAGTACAGTACCTTATGCATAATATATGCTATTGGCAACTTTGACTTCCGAACATGCATTATATTCTTTACCCTCCATGCCTCTCCTTGAACAATTTCCTATAACTAGAATGCTCTCTCTTCTGTTTGTCTGTTGATTTTCCACCCATCCTTTAAAGCCTAACTCAAATGGCATCTCTAGGAAGCTTTCTGCAGTTAAATAAACTCCAAAGTTATTTTCATGTGAAGCCCTAGCTGGCCATGACTTCTTCATCCCATAGAGATCCTAAGACAAGATTATTATTAAGGTTTAAAACTACACTAAGACTTTTTGGTACATCCAAATGAAAAATGAACAAGTCATATAATTAGATGCTCACTCTAAAGTCACGGAAATGTCAAAATGTTCTTTATTAAGATGTCCAAAATTTCCATTGTGAACTCCAACACATGTAAAAATGCTAATACTGTAACTAGTTAAAAAGTATAAATTGATTACTTCATGAAGTTAGAAAAAAATAACAAAATTCAGAGAGGAACAAAAGTTAAGAATATCAAGGACGATAATGAAAAAAGTAGAAAGGAAGGTTTATCAGTGCCGGATCTCAAATTATCCTATAAAACAGTAAACAATCAATAAATTTGGGGTACCAATTTTTAAAGGTCCATCAGTGGAACAGATCAGGTACACAACACACAGAAACAAAGGCATTCAGTAGCATAGTGCTAGATAAACCCCAAGACTGCAGCTAATGTGGTAAGGATTCACTGTTTGGCAAAAGGTGCTAGAAAACTAGGAAGCAAATAGGCCAAAATTATAGAACATATCTCATACTACATGTTAACAAAAATTCTGAATAGACATGACTTACGTAAAAGGTGATATAATCAGCAAATTGGAAGAACAAGGAAGAAATTACCTTTCAGATATGTAAAAGGCACAAGTTCATGACAAAACAAGAGAAAGGAGGACAAAACAAAATGAATAAATAAATGATTACCTAAAATTTAAAATGTTCTGCACAAACAAATCTAATGCAGTTTAAGTTAGAAAAACATAAATGAGTGGAATCTCTGATAAAAGACTCATATACAAAATACATAAGAATATAATTCAGATTTATAAGACTAAGAACCATTCCCCCAATAGACAAATAGTCAAGGAATATGAACAGGTTATTTTCAAAAGAAAAAACCCAAGCTATCAACGACATGAAAAAAAAATGGTCCAAATCGCTAATAACTAAAGAAATGCAAATTAGAACAATTCTGAAGTTTCACCTCACACCCATCAGCAGAGAAGGAAAAAAAGAGGGCAATGACAAATATTGGAGAGGCTATGGGAAAACAGGTACACTAATGCATTGTGGGGGAAGCTGTAAATGGTTTCAGTCATTCTGAACAGCTACTAAACTGTGCATAGCCTTTGACCTGAAAGAGATTAAAGAAAGAAAAGGACTCGTGTATAAAAATATTTATTGCAACTCTTTTCATAGTAGCCCAAAACTGGAAACAGAGAGCATCCACATATTGGAGAATGGCTAAACCAGTGACTCTCAAAATGTGGGCAAAGGCCCCTACAGGGAGTCTGAGAGGTCAAAACTATTTCCATAATAATACTAAGATACTTTAATTTCTAATACAATAAATCAATAGTTATAATCCACATAAACAAAAGCTCTTTGGGGTATCCTCAATCATTTTAGGTGGGGTTCTGAGACTAAAACTTTAAGAACTGCTGAGCTAAACAAATTATGGTATAAGAATGTAAAAGAATATTATAGGGCCATAAGAAATGATGAAATAGTTTCCAAGGAAATTGGGAAAATTTGAATGAACTGATGCAGAGTGAAGCAAGCAGAACTAAGAGAGCAATTTATATAGTGTCAAAAAACCCAACTTTGAAAAACAAAAAAGAAATAAATTTTGAAAGACTTTAGAACTATAATCAATGCAATAATAAACCACAACTCCTTAGGGAATGAAGAAGAAGCCACTACCCACTTCCCACTAGACACTTGATGGACTTAAAGTGAATAATAAGATACACATTTGGGGATGTGGCCACTATGGGGAATTTTTCTTGGACCTATGCATATTTGTTACAAGAGATTTCCTTTATTTTATTTGGTGGGGAAAGGGAGGAGCTGGAGGGAAAGATAAATACTTGTGAGTGGAAATATACTTTTTTAAAATTACGAAAACATAAAATTTAGGCAATCTGATACAGAGTTTTTCTCTCCACTATATGCATTTATCTACAGTCATCTATTGTTTGGGGCTGTGTAGCAATAAATGGTGTATCAAACAATTAATTTCTGAAACTTTATCAAGCATAAAGCTATCTAGATGATGATATTCAAAGAAGATGATGAGACCCCTTCTTTTCTCCTTCTACATCAAGAGATTCTTAATGTTTGTGTGTCCTGAATTCCTTGTCAGTCTAATGAAACCTATGGCTCCCTTCTCAGAATATTTTTAAATGCATAAAATCAAATGCATAGGGTTACAAAAGAAAGCAATTATACTGAAATAGAACTACCAAAATGTTTTTTTAAAAACAAGTTCATAAATGGGTATCATTGCTTGCCTTCTTAATGGGTAGAGAAGGGACTGGAAGAAGAGAATTTGGAAATCAGTTGGATCAGTTGGGTTTTTTAAAAAATATGTAAATGAAAACAAGTTCATGGACCCCAGGTCAAAAACCTTTGCTCTAATCTCTCTTGTTGTGGCCCCTTCAGCTCCCATGCATATAATTATCATTTCTACGCAGAGTTCCTAGATCTCTAAATCCAACCATAGTCTAACTCCTGAGCTCCAGTCCTACATATCAACATCATGTAAGACATTTCAAAATGGATATCCCATCAGTTCCTAACACTCCACATTCCAAAACAGAACTCATTTTCTTGCTCCTCAAAATCCACCCATCTTTCAAACCTTCCCTGTTACTACTAAGGGCCTCACTATCCCTCCAATCACCAAAATGCATAACCTCAGTATCATCCTCTCAACTTCACATCTCGCTCGCCCCACAGATCCATCTAGTTGCCAGATCTGATCATTTTATGTCTCAGTGTCTCTGGAACACATCCATGCAACTCCTCTCCGCTCCCAAAGTAACCGACCTAGTTCTCAACTGGCCTGCTGAAGTAATCTCCTAATTGATGTACCTCATTCAAGTCTCCCCACACTCCAATCCATCCTCTACACAGCTGCCACAATGATTTTCTAAAGCACACACTTGACCACCTCACTCTCTTCCTCAATTTTTTTTAAATTTATTTATTTAATTTGTTAAAATTTTTAGTTTTCAGCATTGATTTTCACAAGAGTTTGAATTACAAATTTTCTCCCCATTTCTACCCTCCCCCCCACTCCAAGATGGTATATATTCTGGTTGCCCCGTTCCCCAGTCAGCCCTCCCTTTTGTCACCCCATCCCCCCCATCCCCTTTTCCTTTACTTTCTTGTAGGGCAAGATAAATTTCTATGCCCCACTGCCTGTATATCTTATTTCCTAGCTGCATGCAAAAACTGTTTTTGAACATCTGTTTTTAAAACTTTGAGTTCCAAATTCTATCCCCTCTTCCCTCCCCATCCATCCTCCCTAAGAAGGCAAGCAATTCAACATAGGTCACATGTGTATTATTATGTAAAACCCTTCTACAATACTCATGTTGTGAAAGACTAAATATAATTTGCTCCTTCCTATCCTATCCCTCTTTATTCGATTTTCTCCCTTGAACCTGTCCCTTTCCAAAAGTGTTTGTTTTTGATTACCTCCACCCCCATCTGCCCTCCCTTCTATCATCCCACCTTTTTT